>CAADRB010000092.1:23776-60150 GCA_900708905.1 Hymenolepis diminuta
GGAGCGACCTCATTTATGTCCCTATGACGCATAACCCCTGTCTGACATGTCTAAGCGCATCCATCAATTTCCCCTCTTTTCTATAACCGCCTCGCTTCATATAAAAAGCACATCTGCGCTCATGCTCTGGCGTGGCCTTACCCAAGTGACTCATATAAAGCTACCCTTGTTTTTCCAAACACACACGGGTCAGTGCGGACTCCTACACGTCCTGTTCATCTCCTCCCTTCCTCAGCACGTTGCTCTTCCTCTTTCTCCCCCTCTCTCTATTACTCATTGTGGCTTCCTTGAATACATGTTTGGTCTACTCAACTCTTGGTGTTCTGCTYCACAATTGTTGTTAGCTCTTACTCAAACAGCTACCAATTGGTTGTCGTAATTTGTTAGCTGCAAACCGTTGGTTGTTATCTAACTCCAACACAACTAAGACTAAAATAATTTTGAAGTAATCATTTTGTATGCCGATGTGGATGCGCATAGTAGCGAAATGCTGACTAAAGATATTTAGGCCTTGTTAAACAAAGATATATATATATAGTTTATCATATAACTAGTCTGTTCAGATTCTAAAAATTTGAAGTCGATTCATTAGACAAGACTCAAATACTAACTTAATACATAACCGAATAAACATAATATAAAAGTGTTTTTCTTCGAGTCAAGTTGATCTTGTTCATTCGAAAATTTGTCAATATATTGCACCTTTCATTTTTTTTCTGAATGTAGTTCATTTCGAATCGATATTCGATAATTGGCGTGTTTGAGCATTTTAGTATTTACTTAATTAACAAGCCTAACGACCACAGGTCAATTCCAATAGTATTCAATATCGATATGATTGAGGAACTGGCATTCAACTAGTATTATTAAATGTAATTGGTTATTCTGACCATATATTTCTTTTCTTTCGTGGGGTTTTTCTTCACCATAAGTTAGTATTCCAGATTTATATCTTTTCAAATGATAGAAATGGGGTTTTCCTGTCCTACTCAGAGGCAATAAATGCCGGTTTAAGATTAGAATTAGGGTATCTTTTGATGAACTTCTTTGAACTCAATTTGTGTGTATTTATAACCTCCCAATTTGTTGGGTTAAACTTGTTCTTATTGCAAATTATTCAAAATACTTGATCACAGGTACATTAAATCTCTACAGTGCTGTTTGATAAAAAGCAAAAATATTCTATTTCATGATAATATTATTTCAAAAAATCCAATAAGTCACCTCCACACATGATGACTTATTTGAATCATCAGAAATTTATAAATTCATACAATCATACTATGCGATATGACTCACCGGATACTGACTTATGAAGATCGCAAAATTTAAGTCAGTCACATCGATGAATGCCAGTAAAATTATTTTTACTGGACTATCTCTATATTCTTCCAAACTTACGCTTTTGTTGATCAAGTAATTATTTCTTTCTTTCTCTTCAGTATGTTGAGAAAGTATAAGACCAAATTCCTATCCAGCATGATCGCAACCTCTATTATAAATTCGTAATATCATGTATTTCAATTTTCTCATCCGTGAATAACTAAGACTAATAAATTTAACTGTAAAACAGCCGTAAATTACTGGCCAATGGCTGTGTTTAGCTAAAGATCACAGATAAAACCCCGCCAGACCAATTCCTAATCGACTCGTATCGTCGTGGGAGCATAAAGCCTGCATCTAACAAGCTTTTTATGCAAATGCCTCCCCTTCATCTATGTATAAGACTAGTAATGAAACGCTTGTCACACTGAATGAGGGAATCGATTAATTAATTTATAACTATCAGCTGATTTTCGATCCAACAAATAAGCTCAAATTATATATACTCCTCAAGATATAACCTTTGCCTCTAAAAAAGCGATGACTGAAAATGAAGATGGTCATGTAGAAACGCAATCTACTATCCTTCCAAAATCTAATTTTTATTTAGAGGAAGAACTATGTGAAGCTGCCAAAACAAATGATTTGAATAAATCGCGTCGTATTCTCGCGGAACGAGTGGATCCAGACTTTCTTAATGGTTTTGGTCTCTCTCCCTTACACTTAGCTTGCCAAAATGGGAATTATGAGGTCGCCAAACTCCTGATATGCAACAAAGCAGCAGTAGATTTTGCAAATGCTATCGGTGTAACTCCATTGCATCTGGCTGCTAAGAACAATCATTTAAAATGTGCCCAATTACTGCTGCTCTGTGGTGCAAATCCATCCAACCAAACATGGTCCCAATGTAGAGCTAAGGAATTCTCACCGCGAGGAAGTCGTCTGCAATATGTTCTAGGACAAGCAGAACAAGGTATTTTACCTAACCCAGCCAGTGTCTTTGGACTGAATGTTGAACCCATCGTGCCGAAATTCTCAATTTCTAAGAGACCGAGGGATTCGGAAAAGAAGGGTAAAACAACCCAAGTTTCTCAATCAAAAAGTAACAAAAGCTTTTAATAAAGGCATGATTAGTTCGTCTCAGTATTTTGCTTAAATAACGGTGATATTTATTTATAAATTCGTTAGCTTATTATTAAAAAAAAATATTAAAGTATATTACCGGATTTGTAAGGTCTCAAATGTCTAGACTTAAACTACTATGTTTAAGGGAAGTAGAATAGCCTTTACTCCACGAACTGCGTTCTGTACAATGGTGTCTGTCTGTGTTCGCTCGAGCCTTTCAATTTGAAATTCACACAGCGTCATATTCATACAGAATATGGTGTGATTATTGAAGAAATGCTGACTTAGCAACCAACTCACGTGTGCTCAAGATTCCTTTTTAATATGATTGATAAGAGGTAAGTCATAAAAATAATAACAATGATTATGGCATTAATAACTAATATAAGGTTTTGTATCAATGTTTTAATACAAATAAAACGATTAATTAGTCATTTAATAATATAACATAGAACAAAATTTAATAGTATGTTATTAAATTATACAAAGAAATCTGACTCAATTTTGATATCTCCAACGATTTATATAGTTAGTTTGCTAATAAAATGACCAATTAAGTCATTATTAAAATAAAAGGAAGATGTTTAACAGTCAATATTAAATCCAACTAAGAGGGAAATAGGGAAATTTTGGTTCCGATGTCACTTGAGTAGCGAGAAGTCTATTTACTCTCATGGCTTGAAATAAGCATTACTTTCTATTTGAATTTAACATTGTCGGCTCCTGAGTGAATAATTGCATTGAGTTTAGAGTTTCTAATAAGTGCATTGCGGCTTTAATATGCATTTTTCATAATGATGTATTTCATGAAGCAGTTCTATATCGTTTGATAGCATACAGGGCATAAATCGTATTAGTTTACGAGACTGCCTAGGGTTACCCTTCCTTTCACCATATCTGCCTTGTGCTTGTATGCTATGAGGTTAAATTTACCAAATTCTGCATTATGAAGTATATTACAGTAGCTATATTTTCCATGAGAAATACTAGCTGAAAATTATTTTAAAATTTGGATTAAAAATCCCCTGAAGTGGCCTCGTCGATTTTCAAATTACGGTTATCACACGATTTTAATAAGCGTGATTGAAGTAGTTATGGTTACACATATTTAAAAATATCTGGCTCATGTATCATTTTTATTAATAAATGTACAATATGAAATTGGTTAGCTATCGAAAAATACACAGCTACTGATAGCGTACACTTAAAAAGGCAGGTTTATTTATCAAAAGCGTCGAACTCGTCTTCTTGTAGTCGATTATGTCGTGGGTTTGAAAATTTGAGTGGCGCTCGTGGACCGCTCCTCTTTATTTTCATTGTAGTTATTAATCGGAATAGTCTAAAATAAAATTAATTACAAATGCTCAATAGTAAAGAAAAAACTATTAAATTATGAACCATGTAGTGGCGTCAATAGCTTCACCTAACTCGGATCCCGAATGAGAGCTAGTAAATTAGGACGATTAATTTATTAACAAAATAATGGTTTTTGAAGGACAAGCGATAGGGTAATGATGAATACAGTTCGAAACTGCCGGGTTTATGCTTTGTATAGGGATGAACAATTCCTGCAGATACTCGCATGTCAAACACCGTTTTTATCAATATAAGGGAGTGCACGCCACTCTTGTGAGCTTGAATGATAATGGGACAAAATCTCTCTTCGGTAGGCGCTGTTTCGATCATTGGCGCCAATAATATGAACACGATCTGTATTCATAACAGTGTAAATTGTGTTGCTAAAGCGGCATGGAAATGAAGCAACAGCAGGCCAGCGGAATCTAGTGGATACATAGATCATAGCAGCAGAAACTAAGCTTCTTAGAATTGCAACAATGACGAAAGAGATATACTTTAAAAAAGTTAGAGTTAATGGGAATGGTCGGTTGCCTTGTGGCCAACGATGTAGCGGTGGCGACAAAAAGGTGTGCGTTTATTGTTTATAGGTTTGACGATTGAGAACTAATATTAAAGAAGAAATATGCATTAGAATTCATCATAATAGCAGGATACGTTTCCAAAAATAGCTTTATATGTATATAAAAAAAACGAAATATGATCCTAGATGATTAGACGAAACTGGAAGAAAGGATTTCAATGTTGAAGTAACAAATATGTTATATGTTTGAATATATAAATTTCAGCTTGGTTGATTTGCTCATTAGCCTGTTGAAGTTGAGCTAATAACCGGCTGCTAACGACAATCAAGCAAAGCTCGGACACAGAAGACAGGTATGTTGTCAGGCCACAATGTATTGATAAAGCGACAATTAGGAGATTCAGGCGGGTAAGAAGGGTAGCAAATGCACGAAGATAAATATAGGAAAAGTATATTGCAAGTCGTTCATAATTTGTGTTTTAACCGGCGAAAATTATACGCTATCACAAAAGCAGTGAGAATAAATCCTTAGTATTCTCCAAATGAAACGCTTGAAAACAGTTCAAGCGAACACGCAAACGTAAAAATGAATTGTTATCAAAACTAATTAAACGAATATTGTTCGAAAGAAATCCAAGAAATTTTTCGAGAATCCTTCAAGCCAAAATAACTTGTAATATTTTTTTATTTAGAATTTGAACTAATTTTTCTAAGAAAGATCACTATTACTCATTATTGTAATAATAAAAAGTAGTGTCTGGACGGTATAAAATTGGATTCAAGGTCAATTATAGAATTTAACACTAAATCCTGTCCCAAAGCAAGTAGGATGACCTTCAGACCGATGATGAACCTACTTTCATTTCTCCGATTTATGGCTTTCCTTCAATAGATATTTTCGATTTGATTTTGATCCGACATTCCAAGGTATAACTAAAAAATGATAAGGATATTTCTCCATCTTCACTCCCGTTAATCAATAAATACATGAGCGCAATCATTAGGTTATACAGAGTGCTCTGATTAATATTACACGATGTTTTTATTCATTTGCGACCCTGAGCCTGAAATTGTCACATTTTACGTTTTAAGATCTTTTACATGATTGACGTGAAAACAAATATATAATCGAATATGCATTTGCTATTTACTACAAAATATTAACTTTACGATCTTCAAGAGAATATTCCATCTAGGAAGAAGAAAACCACAAGTTCGCGTCATAGCGAAAACAATACTACAGTTCAATTCGAACTATACCCAATACTATGGATTTCGTATTAATTCACATAAACAAAATGAGGTATAATCGTTAATTCAACAGTTGTGGGAAGAAAGCATAAAATATTAACTTCGATAGGGGAAAATATTTTATTTCTATTCATAATTACATTTTCACCTTAACAATTAAGAAGAGGCATTCTAGATCATTAATGCATTAATTTATGTACAGAATCGTGTTAGTCGGCATTATCTGCTAGTTTCTTCGATATATAAAGAAATTATTAAAATAGTTTCAGCGACTCTCTACGGTACAAGGATGGTCAGTAAAAATTTGAAAATGGGAATATCGGACAATGAAACAATGAACCCTACTCATTAAGTAAGGAGTCTGTAACCTTTCATATACTTCGCTTTCCTCAGATTTCAACCCTCTCACCCTCTAATGGGTGTGTTTACTATTTCTCGTGTTCAGATAAAAAAATCAAACCCATTAGAAGATGTGCTGAGAACAGTTGACTTGGGCTGGGGGAAGGTAATCTGGAGTCACCCATACGAAAAACTCACATTATATTACCTCCCTTGGGGGTTAAAATTAACTAGTGTGGTTAATCACTTGTACTCATCTTCTGACTTCTGACTTGGCGAACGTGCCCACTGACTACGGTTCAGGCAATAACAATAGCAGAATCACCATATTTTTCAATCTACATATGAGCAGTACTCCTTGAGAATCGCATGAAACTCAGTATATGTTATTTTCTTACAATCCTATTGAGAAAGAAACAAGATGTAAGCATGGTTAAAAAGATAATATGTAAAATTTAACTATAAATTCTTAATTGCCCGAATTACTCCGAAGTCAATAAGGATGGGAAAATTAGTTCCATCAGTCATTTCTAAATTTCAGATAAAGAAGTCACAATATTCTAACACATACTAAATTTCGCTTAGAATTATGCAAGAAAACTTAAATCATCTTACAAAATCTAAACCCAACCATATTCAATAGTTAAATGCTATACAATGACCAATAACATAAGGATACATTCTACACCAGTTTACTGAATCTCTTGCAAATACTATAAGTAGTTTTTAAGCTTTGAAGGTATCTGTTTTACTGGAGCCACTTTTGACACTGAAAATCTTATTCCTCTCTTAATCACTATTAAATCGTCCAATTGGTCATGAATGCGATCCGTTTGCTTTCAGACCCACGAATTTACGTGATCATTACTGTATGAAGAAATAATTATTATTTTCCCCCACTCCCAATATTTCTTTTAGAAACAAAAACGTAATTTCTTTCCCTATTTCCCCATTAATAAAAGACACTTGGTAATTATGTTTATTTGATTAAGCCGATACTGATTGAGATCGAGTTTCGAAAATACACGGTGTTTACTATTACTCCACCGTGGGTTATTGGCTTCTGTGTTAAGTTGCTATATTACCGAGTTTTTGCTATAGATATCTGTCAACATCTGGCGATTAGAAATGATTGACTGACGATAAGATCTCCGCTATAGTGTCCACAGGTGGTCCCTGTGTGTGTTTGTACATAGATACCTAAACAGATATCGATTATCAAGCCAACGACGAGACATGACTGATGTCTAACAAAAAAGGTTTTGTACATAGACCTAATTTACTTATTAATAAATTGGGGTGGCTTGCCTGCCACTTCCGAACTGACCTGACAACACGATTGACTTGACCTATTCTATCTATTCAATCGATGTAGCTCCCGATAGATCTTTCACGTTATTACAGTTTTCTAGATTGTTAGCTCTACGAGATTACTACCGGAACTCCTAGCTTGCCACTTCAGAGCAATTAATGAAGTTATTAAAATAAACAGTTTGTTTATAAAAGAGTTCTTATTAGCCTAATTAGCCTTCACTTTTCGCCGGGTGGCGTTGGTTAAAAACTAAATAATTCTTATTCATGAAAAATTAACTTGACAAGTTACTATTAATTATTCATTAAATTGGCATATTTGTTAAAATGGGCTAAATTGCAGGATCGTTGCCTTGCCGTACTTTTGGGTTAAAGTTTACCGTAAGGACAATTATGTCATTATTGAGTTCTGAGATTTGTAGCTATTCTTGAGGCTAGTTAGGTTAGAACAACAGCTTCAATGAATTATTTTACTGAGACGCTTGACCCAACTGTATCTTTGAGAGCGAATAGTTGTATACTTCATTGGATGAATGGTAAACATTATTAAGGCTTTAAAGGCATACAAAGAATAAAGATAGCTCTTTTCTCTCTGTTAGCATTCTGTTTAGATAATTTTTATCATGAAGCACAGGTGTTTAAAATTTTTTGTATAGGGTAATTAATCCTTACAAAGAACTGAACGATTCCTATATTTAGAACTTTTGGCAATGCTCGTTACATCCCAACTAAGCAAAAACCATGAGGGAAAGGAAACAAAATACTTTCTAAAAATTTCAAAATGAAAATGCAGGCTGTTTTTTAGTGTGAATTAAAGAAACGCTCTAAATTTATGTTGACTTAATAGAAGTAAAATAAAATTTAAAAAATCTTTCAATAATGGGATATGATTACCAGAAAATATAATGTTCTTTGTGACGATGTAGTAGAAGGTGTAGAGGTCAGAAGTTTTGGTAAACGGTATACATACTAGATATAGTCAATTTTACTTCTGGAGTACCACATCATTAAATTCGTCCGACCATTCAAGTGACCAAGTAGGGCTGAAGATAAATATCTGCAGGAATCATTCGTCTGATCAAAATATGGTAACATTCAAGGAGCCTGAGAGGACATAAACATGCAATCATTAATCATACATCCAAACACAACAAGGCAGATCCAAGTTGTGGACTGTACAGGATACCACAGAGGGAAAATACTTTCAGAAATTGCTATTTATCAGAAGCAAGAAATTTGAAAGGATGTAATGAAACGCATTATATTACTTAGAAAAACTAAATATAGACGCACAATCAATTTAGCAGTTATAATGGCATCTGTGTGAAAATCAGATGCATATTTTAAAAATCGCATTCACTTGGTATGAAATTTTAAGTTAAATATCAATGTTCGTGTGAGACTCGACGACGCCTATCCTGAAGCAGAATTTGTCAGGACACATTTATCACGTGTGAGCGTTGCCAATTATTATACAATCCGTGCCCGCAATTCCACCGAACTGCTGCGTAAATCATGAAAACCGTTTAGCCAGCCAATAGGTCCTAAAACTATGGTCCTTTTTATCCAATATCTTTTAGGTAGAGACTTTGTGTAAAGAGACCCCGGTTTTATTGAAAATCGGCCACCATGTTACAAGTTACAGAAGTAAAACAGCATCTTAAATAGTGCTATCATGAAAATATAGGTAGCAATTTCCTCTGATACGCTTTCCCAACAATGGAATATGTTTCTATATAAATGCTAAAGTTGTTTCAAATTAAAACGCAAACTAGAATGTTATCGCACTTCTGATCTAGATTACCTCATTGACTTTAACACTAATTGTGCTGAGGGAAAAGGGAGGATTATTTAGTACACAAATTAGCTTCAATATTCGAAATTTTATAACTCATCAATTTATATCATCCATTATAGAATATTGTTTCAAGTCCGAGTGAGAGACACGACCTGGTGTGCATTAGCCAGAGTTAAGGCGACTGTGAGAGCCCACGCAACATTCTCCACTTTTATCCTATGGACTATTGATCATTCATTCCCTTTGAACGTTATTGTTATAACTATCTCATACATATATGTATGGGATATATATACATATATATATATATATCCTATTCAGTAGGCGTCCTTTCAATCAACTGCCAACACCGTAGGAGTAAAGATAACCACAGAATTTTAATAGATATTAGTTTAAATTTACTAATAATTTTAATGTTAAAAAATTAGCTGCCTCATCTTTGTCGTGCAAAGATTATGTAAACTGTTTAATATCATGTAAGGTCGTTCTGTTCTCCCAAAATTGGAAAAAAAGGAATGGCAAGACTACGCATCATTATTTGAAAAACAGTCTACGAGTACAGGATATCGTGGACAAGAATTAGCTCGGAACATCAGGTGAACTATTCATTAACTGAATAGTGTACGACCTAAATCATAAATAATCAAATGAAGTATGTTTCTTTGATACCTTGATTTTACTCAGCAATATTTTCGAACTCCTCCACTGAACCCATATTGGACTTAGTATTAACCAATTTCAACTGATTTCCTGCGATGAAAAAGTTGTCATTGGCTTTTGCCTTGCTGTGACCTAAGATACAATATTTTATATATCAACGACATTTAAACAAGTAGAATTATATGTAGGACATGATTTTCGAAATAAATTTATTAAATAATTGGGCGATTTATTCGCTATTACGGAATTTTCATCTTGAAATAAGGTAAAATTTAATGTGTAAATTAATTCATTTTAATCATTTCACCACATTATCGCGCGAACGGAAAGGATGCGAATCTCTAATCAGATTAATCCAGTCTATCATTGTCTTCCCATCTCATTTTTCAGGATGGGACAAAATTTAGAATTCCAGATCTTTTAAGACAGTTATTTCTTTACTCGCTTTTTAACTTCCGACTACCCTCAAAGCAAACTACTAAGAATTAAAAGTTATTTCAAAGAATAAAAAATTAATACTAGACAACGAGCATCAAGATAAAATTAGATGAACTACTTGCGATAAAGCATGCCTTATGTTAATTTTAAGAAATTAAATTAAAGATTTATATTTGTAAATAATAATTGAAATGTATTATTTTCATTATATTCTAAAAGACATTCATTGGTATTTTAAAATGACAAATTTATAAAAACTAGTTTCTATATTATTTTTAAATTTCGACATCAAAATAGAATATTCGTTGCTCAAATTATTTAGATAAATCTATCAAATTAAATTTCAAACTAAACTCACCTATCAAAGAACTGGAGGAGGGGAGATGATTTCATTTCGAAGAATCGATCTTCGCTTTCAGGCCAGATGCTATTAGAGTTTGTAAACTGGCCGGCATTATTTTTACTCCGTCGTCCCTTTAGGCCACAAAAATTCGATACTTTAGATTTGCTTTCCTTTGGCTTTTTCTTTCTTTCCTCCTGAGAACGTAATAGGAAATTATCCTGAGGTAAAATTGCCCTTATTTGGAGAGGTCTGGCCAGAGTTTGAGGATAAGTGGGTAATAGTTCCTCTAAGTCTTCATCGTTAAGAATGAAGCCATTTTTCGGGAAACTTGAAAAAGAAAATTGTGCTCGAAATCTGTCTAGTACTGCACTCATTTTCACGATAAATTGATCTGTTGATTGAAGTGAGCGATGAGTTGTTCTGTGTGAAACACTAGAGGACTTTGGTCGTACCTGAATCTGATTGGCTGTTGAGTAGCACGCTGACGCCATCTCAGTCAGATTAACGTTTTTTCTCCTATTTATTAAAATGAGTTAATTATCTCAGTTGCATACTTTCAAATGGTATTCATGATAAACCGGTTTAAAATAGTACGTTGACTCGTTGTGAAATAATATTGATTTATAGACACATGAATAACAAACCAAAAAGGGTTATTTATAGAGCAGTTTCAATAAATTCGAGAAATAACGAAAAAAAACGTTCTTATTTATTCCCTGAAATGATATACTTGTCATAGACCATTCGTGAATGAAAATAAGATGAGAAGTCACTGACCATCAGAAATGCTCAGAGGATCAAACAAATGGTGAACTTCCTCGTGCCCTGGACCGTAGGTAAAAAATAGGTTGATTCCGAGAATAAAAATAGCAAAAAATTGAAAATTCAGACACCTGATGGTGGTTCCTCTTTCCAAATTCCTCACGCATGATTCTGAACTGTTATTACTGTCTACTTAGTATAGATGATATAATTAAAAACGTCAAAAACTTTCGCTTAACCATAGATACTAATACAATGATAATGAACTTGAGTGATATGACATGAAGAAATTAATAAAGTTATTCGTCATGACTGATAAAATCCCGCTTATTCTTTTTATTTTGTTTAGCTCTTATGCTGAAATTTAGCTATATTAACAATTAACCCATACTAATTTGTGGGGAAAGGCCTAACTTTACCTTCAAGATCATTTATTTGTTTAACACAGTATTTACCACAGTATTAAAATCTCTTTACATGACAGCTGAAAGTCAGCCTACCTTTTTGTCTTGACTGTCAAGAGCACCAGTCTGATAAGACTGAATAAAACGACATGGACAATAGCAGGTGGGGGTGGGGACTCATTCATCCTGAATCAAAGCACTGACTCTACGACCTTGAGTCATGTTTGTCGGCGGTCAAGCTAGTTCATCTTAAAACAAATTTTCTCATTGGAAGCTATAAATAAATGAAATGATTGATTTAAATCCTGTAAATTGCGATGACTACAGATTAAAAACTTACTGTTTTCATTTTATGATCGGTTCTACTTATCAGAACTTATGAGGTTAAAATGGCATTGTCTCGAAACTGTATTTGGTTGAATCTTAAAAGTAGCTTAAAGTATTGTATCCCTAGTGAATGACTGTTTAAGTACTCCGCGAAGAGATATTTGAACCCATTCATTGTCTTCTAGTACGAAGCATCTAGAGCTCAAAATGTTGATTGGTTGTCAGCATGTTAACTGATACCGAAATTTATGTTGAAGATCCAATATCGAGGAGAGCAGTGACTGAGAAGACAGAGATAAGGAAGTCCTTAAATTTAAATCACTCCCGGTTCCTCTTGATATAATTAAGGTCTTATTTTTTGGCAAACTATGATTTCGTTTCAGGAGTGGCAATCTTGATTAACTTCCTAATTAATTTTCTAATTTAATTCTCCTAAAAAGGCAAAGAATTTTAGTAAATTCGTGAGCCTATTAGCGCTCAATTAGTATATTTAAATTCTATCAGAGACTTATGTGACGTAAACGTTTTTATAAAAGGGAGTATTTTAACACTGTTTTGCGCAGATGAGTGCATATTGTTTCTAGTGACTAATGCTGATATATCAAACTAAACAACACTGTCAAGTGTGGGTGGATATTTTTAAAGATGACCTGTACTCTTTACGGTTAGAAATTTGCAACCAATTTGCAATGAAATCATCCATAAAAATCTTAATACTTTGGCCAAAAAACGCTTGGATCTCGTGTGCACTTTTATCCATTATTTCATTCCTGCTCTTGTTTAAGGAATATCAAGCTAGAAACAAGAAAAAAAGAAAGACAAATCACGTGTTTGGTTTTTCAGGTGTGGTAATAAGACATATAGATATACACCCATTTTCAAATAGTGGGAATCACAATTCATAATATTAGAGAAATAGATATATCTGTAACAGGCTGCACTGTAAAAATAAGGTACTTGAACGTTTCTCTTTGGTCTGTTGAGGATAGTTTCTCAATCTAATTCCCAAATTACCATATTGTCAGACTAAATGATGCCGATATCGGATAATGGGAAAGACGAGGTGTTTAGTAACAGAAAATATATTTTTGGAGGCGTGGTCTAAGTAAGGATTTACTATAAAACGACTAATAGACAGGACAAGATGGAATGAAAAGATATAAAGGTCTCTAAAAGTAAGTAATACTGAAAGGTGGATCATGAAATATTAAAGGGTACAGGAGTTAGAGGCCATCTGACCACAATGACTACTTCCGTGATTGAATGTATCTCTTATCCCACCTTTTTATTGTTCAGCGTGTTGCCAATTGCCTTCTTCGGTTATCAAGGTTGTTAGCTTAGTCAACTTCCAACTCCTCCGTAGTAACTTGCTTTGTGGGCTACATTATTTTGTTAGAAGTTATCCTCAGCGATTTAACCCTAGATGAAAACAATTACTTTCATTAGTCTGACTCCAATGTCACGCTGTCCAAAGCTGAACCTGGCTTGATGTTTCGTCGATAATTAGTATAAATGGCATACTGGCAGACCAACTGCGATTTACGAAAGTGTGGCTCTAAGATTTTGGCAAAAAATATATTTGGAAATTTATTATGAACCTATACATTATCTCTCATAGGAACAGGATCAACGACTTATAAAACACAGAAATTTGCTCATATGGATTATTTTTGACCCCTTATTACCGTACGTACCATTTTATTTGTTACGAATAGACTTTGAGTTAAGTGGACTCGGATTACTATTTTGGTAAAATTTAAAATAATGGCCTAATGAACCTAAAGAAGCTTCTGTTTGGTTTGTTCTAAATTTGCTGTTCATTCATTTTACAGGAGTAATTCAGAAATAATTTTCCTGGTTTAAAATGTCAAGAACGGAAATAATAACAGTGACTAAATGTTGGTAAGTTAATGTGAAGTGATTTTTTCAGGAAGACTGATTCTCGTTTTATACCCGCATTAAATAACTCCCATGTCTTTCACAGACTTTAAAAAGAATAACAATCGCGGGAAGGATAATGTATAGATGTAAACTACAAAGACATTATCTCTGCTGTCATGCGCGACTAACTTTTCAAGAATTTCTTTTTAAAATACAAAAAATAAATCATTATCCCATATTATTCCGCCGTTAGAATAATAAATCTTTTCTTTAATGTCAAATAATAGTTGTCATAATAAGTACAGAAAAAACGATTAACTAGCTTTCTATAAGGAATGACCATCAACCCAATGAAATGGATTAGAGGGTGAGAATACTTGTATGTATAAAATCCGCTATACCGCTCAGACGAAGTTTTAAATTGGGGCGTAAGCCACCAATGTCTTGGCGATATAGAATACAAGATGCAATTTGGCAGAAGATAAATCTTCATGTTGCAATAATACGAACTAATAGATTTGCCAAAACAATTCTAAACAGAGAGGTTTAGGCCTTTGCCTCCTTCCTAAATCACTTTTCCGATAAGATCACATGATCACTAAAGAAGAAGCAGTTACCGTAAGGATCTAGTAAGACCCAAAAGCGCACATCTAATGCTGTCGTTCACTAATGTGCTGCTACTGCGTAAAATTTCCCTCCTGCTTCTACAGCGTGCAATTACCTATAGGCCATTTGCCCGGCTCTCATTGGTCAGCTGCTTCTAATCAGCTGTGCCTGCAACCAGCTGTATGGCATATGCACAACCAGCTGCTCGAAAATCGGACCATTACGTGAAGAATAAGGATATCTATAACCAAAGATTGCATCCTAACTCAACTTTGAGAT
This sequence comes from Hymenolepis diminuta, assembly GCA_900708905.1. Taxonomy (NCBI): domain Eukaryota; kingdom Metazoa; phylum Platyhelminthes; class Cestoda; order Cyclophyllidea; family Hymenolepididae; genus Hymenolepis; species Hymenolepis diminuta. Next base: position 38,503 of record CAADRB010000092.1, read on the forward strand.
GCATGGTTGTTTAACTCTGATTGATTATACCTGGAAAGAGAGTGATGAAAGCGAGTGTACATCACCACAGCATCGTCAAGTCACTCAAACTAAGCGCCGACTGGAACGAAACGCTCTCAAATTTAAGAGAGCTGCAACGCTTGCTGCTTGTGAGGATCGTAGTAGACAATTTGGAAAGAATGACCGGAAGATATCGGGAGCTAGAGTACGAAGAACATATACAGTAAATGATGTATATCCACCTAGACAAGCTCCGACATATGCGTCATGGGTTCGTATGCAAAGGCCTGAATTTGCCTCCGTCTGGTACCCTTTTGTTCATTGCCGTTACCAACTTCAAAGAGATCCAAATACGGGTGCAATTCAGTGGAATTCGGAATTAAATACACTATGCTGTACTCCCAGGTTAAAATGCGATTTATTTACATCTTCCAGTAATTTAAAACAGGCTTTAGATATACTGCTTTAGCATAAGGTAAATTGATTTGAGTTTTAGAGCATGAGGTTTGCAATTTTCGTTAAAAATGACAGAAATCCGATACTAACCTTCGTCTTTTTAACTTATCATCGAATTACTCAACCGATTTAGTCTCTTTTTTCGTTTTTCTATTTTTCTCTAATAATAGGTTGGGGATAATTCCATTAGCATCTTCCCATAATTTTCCATTCATTTTCATGGGAATTAAACAAATCTGCATCAGCAACTTCGGTAACCAAACCCAAAGCACGCTGGTAGAAAATATTTTGTAAAAGTCTCATGTCATCTAATCAGTTTATATAAAAAATAATTTTATTTTTTTAAATTCTAATCCACTTGCCTTTTTTATTCGGTATTATAATTCCGCTATTATCATGATCAGTCATTAAAGTAACAAAAACGCGTCAGGAAAGAACTGTGAACTTAAATTACCCCACTCCATCTAGAATAATAGGTTGTGTTGTTGTCTTTGGCATCTACTTAAAGGTGTCATCCTCAAAATCACAAATCAGTTCATTAGAATGCCGTTCTCCTTTTCGTTTGGATAATCTACTACAGTTAATCAAATCCTTAATGACTTATCATTATTGAAAATAAGCTGAATACTGACAATGTAAATAATCGTAGAGGATATATTCACCTGAATTAAGCAAAATAGGAATAATTGAATTTTATAAGCTCTGCTTGTAAAATACTTAATTTTTTCTTTAGTCGGCTCACTTAAATACTGGCGAAAATAGTCAAACAGTAGCATCAAAAAATAACTTCCGACTAAGGATTGGGGCCTTGATGTCTTTGTTGAGACTTGCCATCATAGAGATTGGATCCTTGTCCCTCCGTTTTGACCACTGATGAATTAGGGGGTCTAAAGGCCCTAGTTTCGAAACTCTATGAATTAATTCATGATTGAAAAAGGGGTTAACACCATCTTCAGAATATAGATAGCACCAATTTCTGCCTTTTTATTTGTTGCTTTCTCATAATTGCAGGACGTTGACGGAAATTTGTATAGCTTATTTAATTCGCGATTGGCCCTGCAACCTACCGACAAGAGGTCAGCAGATGTCAAACACCTCTCCCGATACCTGTCCCAATCTCAAAGACAGCCTATTGGCTCCATGGTTTGAACACAAACACCTTTCAATAAACTTATTCGAGAAAATTTTAACAGAAGCTATTGTACAGCGAGACTGCGCAGCTATCTCCGGTCTTATTGCCAATTGGCCTGGCACTTATTTGAATGTGCGACGAATTCTACCCAAAGAGGACTTTCCACTAACAGGAGGCTATCTCACAAAACCTGTCTTTGTCACCACGAGTTCCGACTCTCTTGATGCAATGTCTAACACTATCCTGAAAGGTCCTAGTCTCCTTGATGCCCTTATCATTGGAATTCTGTCTAGACAACAGAACTGTGGACTTCAGGTGATTGACGTCAGCGGATTCGAAGAGGGTACGTTAGATGCATTTTATTTCAGCAAATGCTATCACCACCTTTGTTTAAAGCAATACTTCAAGTAGACGTATTTATGTCGAACATGATGTAAAGCGAAATATCAGAAACTAATTTATAAAGTGTATTAATAGAATTTATTGGTTGCCTTGTTCCCTTCGTCCTTAAGAGAAATAAGGGTGAAAGGTTTCTTATTCAGTTATAATTAATTAACTTAGTTTGATTTCCTTCATACATTCAGGTCTCTATTTCATGGCATTTGGAAAGACATCTGTTAGTAGATATAATTAACTGTTTTAGAATGCATTTTTTAACGAGGTCCGCCATTTCCAGAGAAGTAATCCCCTAATCTATTTCTTTGACTGGTTATTTAGCAAAACTGTTATATTGCTCTGACTCATTCCTTTGATAAAGGAGGCGCTTAATAAAATAAAATTCATATTATTACTCATATATAATAGTTCAAGTGGCAGTGATATTATTAGGATTGATTGATGCATCGGTTGAAAGATTGGTCAATGAAAATAAGTGGACGATTTAGAAGTCAATTGCACATTAGTTTTCTTTTCAGAATTACAGGCAAGGAGTATAAAGTTAGTATTTAAAACAACATCTAAATCCGACAACAAATATAGAAATCATTCTTTTAAATTTTATATACCGATTATAGCGGTACTTATGCTATTTGAAATTGTCAGACAATATTTTCGTGTTGTCGATCGACTTTAGTTTTCCATAATAAATTGATATGTACTTAATAATTACTTTATCTATAAGTGAGAACTCGTGACTTTCTGCTTTCTCATAAAAATTGCTTCTAACTGTGAGAAAATTGGAGTTATTCTTATCATTAATACCTATATTAATTAAACGGATCAATCGTCTGCCGTTATGAGAGAAAGAAACTAAAAATTAATTCAAAAGTTTTTAGTTTTGAAATTGCTACGACTGTGAAGTTCATTGATAATGTGATTCTTTGGAAAATCTGAGTTGAAATCAACTAACTGTCCGTGAAGTGCCAGTTTAGAGCTTCTTTATTGCTTTACACTTGCCCTCTCTTTAATATATGGCTCACCTTTAATTCATATTTACAATTACCTGAAGGTACGTTTTTAAATGGCCGAGCCTATGCGGTTAAAAGGAAATAAAACATTCTAATACGGTTATTATCCATGAGAATCACTTGATATTTTCTACTTTTCGTAAATTGGTTAGTCACTCAAAGTCCAGACTTGGAAAGGCTCTTCTGCTGTTGTCAGCTAACGACCTCTAAAATAAATACAAACTAATTACCCCTTAACTTCCACTAGCATTCCGTGGGAGGGAACCAGACCGTCTGGCCTTGCCATAATCCCATGATACGAATTTATTTGAGATTGTGGCCTAAGCCTAACTTCGACAAGTCCCGCCAGCCTACCCTTGTGATTCAGCTTATATGAACCTTAAAAGCTTATTTTAATTTTTAAAATAAAAACACAGAGCTAGTTGGCTTAAAATTTTCCCATAGGAAGAACACTTTTATTCTAAATGTATACTATTAACAGATATCTATATTCGATGTCGTCGCATACACGATTTTTATCTAAGTGTGAATTCAATACCAAGTGATACATACTCGGTATTTGAAATTAACGTCAGAGGAAGCTGATGTTGATCACAAGAGTAGTGGGGCTTCAGGGTATGTTTATGTCGTCTCAAATAGCCGGGAGTTAGACTAAATTTGTATTCTACAGTTAACTCAGTGTTTCTAATTATGTTCTAGGAAAGAACAGTGACTCTCCGCACTAAGTGTAAGGAATACAAGGTTTTGTCAGTTTTAGAATTTCCATAAAGTTTTCAAAAGAGGGACACTGCTCTAAATACCGATTCATTACTATCGAAAGATTGTGTGGGTGGAGTGAAAAAACTTTTACGACACTCAATAAAAATTTTCATTTGGCGTTCCCAAATTAGGGAAATTTCTTCGAGCTTGTACTCAGTGATGATTGAGCACTGCAATTAGGAAAAATACATTCTTCATAAATAGAATAGCTAAATTTAGAATAGAATAACTCTGTATTGTATAAGTTTGCATTTTCAGTTAATTACATTATGATGAAGTATTAATTCTCTGCTTTCTGATTGATACTGGGCATACAAACCCTTGGCTAAACCTTAGTAATCCACTTATTGGGCTAACTAGCTGCAGACAAGTACGGCTAGCTTCTAGCAGGGTCCTCTAGCATTAATTTCATCCCCAAAAATTAGTTAGGCTATGCAACAAAGTAACAAGAACAAAGAAGATATTGTGCAGGGAGAGGTCACTGACGCTTATGGCTCACTGCCAAAATGCTGTCATTAAATACATTTAATGCTAGGCTGCAGGAATGTTGATCTCTCATTGGCTGGGAAGGTCTCTGCACGCGCGCACGCCGAATTTTCCAGAATGTTTAAGCACGCGCGAGATTCTTTTGCTCAGCTTTGGTGGCGTTGTGTATTCCACATGCGAACCCTTTCCTCCCCATTGATTTTGGTTATTTTCTTTGCTGGTTGTCTTCGTTTGCACCCTTGCCATCGTTAATTCTTACAATCATTGATCAAACGCATACATTCAAGGTCTTGGAATCATTGGTTACTTATAATTTGTTCCGAAACATAATTTTGTTTGCAATGACCATACAAAATATGACATATGTTTCAGTTAAAAATAAGGGTGAACGAATTTATTATCTGCCATACCATTATATTAGTAAAATCCTATTTATATGGGTGTTTTAAAATCCTAAAGCAACACTTAAAAATTAATCAAAATTTATTCTAGTGTTCTGTAAGTCAATTCGCCTGAAAGGAAATTTCATATGTCGGTGAATAATTTCTGCAGATATTTTAGGATTTATTTGTATTACTATATTTCTTATTCGTACCTTTAATCTGTCGAAAATTTGAAGAAAGGGTTTTAATTAAATAATTTGCTTTCAAGTTGGCTTGGAATTTAATTACTCAATATAGAAAGTTGGATTCGAGCAACAAAAACTTTGAAGGCAATTAATTTTAACTCTCTGCGTTGGCGATTGCACGATTTGGTAATTATGTTAGAATTTGACTCCTGGCAGGCACAAACACGAAACTATCGTCATATACACTAGGCATTATTTCATTAAGCTTTAAATATGAAACACAAATAATTGAGAAATGCTTACTTTTCTAGGAAGCTTCAGTAACTTCATTGAATTAGTTCATTAATATCTATGATAAAGATAAATATAAATACATTCAAATGAGTTACTTCGTAATAGTTGGTTACAATGTTTAAGTAATTAAAATGCGTTACAATTAAATTACCATTTTAGGAAAAGTAAATCTAGAGGACGAAATGACGGATTTGTAGTCGGACGTTCCTGACTTCAACGCCTTCTACTTTCTGCTCTCTGATAAACTTGGATGTTTTGACGTTTACCAATTCTAAACTAATTTGTTTGATGATAAAAATTATAAGACAGTGTGGGAGGTACAAACTGGACATGGAGGAAGATAAATTGCATAAATGATTAGTTTGCTAACTGTGGGCAGTGAAATTCGTTTCATCAATTAGCTTTTTGATTAATTTAATTCTTTTTTTTGAAAAATAAAACAGTTTAACTGGCACATTCATGCAGATGGTTAGATAATATACTGCGAATATCGAAAAAACTAATGGTTTGATTTACGAGAGCTTATATTTTAACGCATCTTATTTAATAGTCCCCGTTGTATTTTGTTTGCTTTTTTTGCCCACGTTGACTATCCATCTCTGCTACAATTAAATTAACTGACGTCAAACTCCGGTATTTAATAAGCCGAATTCCCCCTTTGATAAATTAGGTCAAATTCTGATGATATTTACAATTTCCCAAATAAATTTTTTGAGCTCTAGCTACTTTTTATTTACGTTTGATTCCATATTTAAATACTGATAGGATATTTAAAATCACTTCTAATTTAAAGGTAAATAGGCGGTATTTAATTTATGTCCTGACTGTTCCACAACGGTTATGAGAGCAGATTCAGGAATCAAAATTCCTTTAATACTTAATTTATTTTGTCTCTTTTATTTACTTTACTTGACGCTATTTTCGTTTATTTTTACTTCTTAATCTATATATTTTAAGAAACAATGGAATCAGTGGTCGGGAGAAGTGTTCGCTGATTTAGATATTCTAACACTTTTGCTTCAAGAAAACTTTTATGTTCTCAGACCCCATCTTTTTCACCATCGGCGTCCCTTTAAAATGAACCTTTGCTGCAGTTCCCAACACTTGGTTAATTTTAAAACTATATATATATGTATATATAACGCTTTCTTTACTGTTTACTCGTTTACTTTCCGATTCTGTTGATGTTTTTAAACGAGATTTTGCTACTTAATAAAGATACAAACCTAAAAGCCATTAACTTAGCATCTCTTTAAGTGCCAACAATGTTTCTTCCTAAATAATTTTACTAAAAATTATTCATATTCGTTTTCTTTATTGTATTCATTGTATGATTTTCTTATGAAAAGTTCAGAAATATATCCATTTTCGAGGAGGCACCCACAGAATTTTATATTGTGACAGGCCAATTTTGTAATGATAATTGAAGCGAATAATTGAAATTATCCTAACAACGGGAAACTATTACATGATTTATTGTTATTCTGTATATAAAATTAATTAATGGATCAATTAAACTGTGGAATGTTTAATAACACATTCTAAATACTCTCAATAAGTTTTTAAAATAATTCTCTGCCTAACTTGCATTATTATTCTCTAACATTCAGGTAGAGAGTTGTAGTATAGGGTACGTTTACAAACTCAGAAACAGGATAATCTTAATTTGCTCATATATTTATCGAAAGTAAACATCTCAAAGAACACTCATCTTAAAAAAATAGTATATTGTTAATTTGCGATACAATTAAGGTGAGGCCATAAGGGCATTGATCCTCTTTCCAACTACGTTTACTTATTCTTTTAGATCAACGAGTGAGTATTGAGTTATCCAGAATACCCTTGCTATGGTTGAGTCCAGAAAGACGCAGCTCTGAAGATGTGAGACAGCAAATTCGTGGAAGTTTGCAACTCTCCATTCAGGATACGCGTTTCGATCGATATTTCAATAGAATTTCTGTTATCTACAACCTTCATGAGAGCGAATTTTGCCACGAGGAAAATTTTGGTAAGTAAATAATCTGCGGACGAAGTGATTTATTATATTAATTTTCTGACTCATTCAAATAAAATAAGTGGAATAAATAAAATTTTAATCGTTAAAAGATTGATTTCCACAGCCTTGATTTACTATTTGCCTAAGATCTGTGACATAAAATTCTCATGTATTTAAATCCAATACGTTAGGATTATATTATTTTCAAATAACAAAACATCTTCTTAGTACCACGTGAGAGAAAATGGCCTATAAATTATTCAGGCAATATTATAATAGCACCAGTATATCCAATAAATGTCAGTCAGATGCACATTTAGATACACACAAAGATTCTTTGTCTGTCTATGCGGGAAGTACTGACGAACAAGCTTTTAATTAGAAATAATAGTCCATGACAGATTAGATAGTTTATAGAATGAAAATGATATTTATATCTCATCTTCATATACCTTTACATTCGTTAGTGAACATTCTAAGGTGATGAATAACATGATAGAAAATCGAGGGCACACTTGAAGGTGTGTTAATTATAAAATTTGAAAATTAATTTTATGTCAATTTCGGTTAAAAGAAAAGTGCAGTTTTTCGGTAACTTAAGTCTGCCCCAGATGATCGGTTCATAAATTAGGTCAAGTATCAAATACCATCAATATCAGTTGGTGCACCATTAACATTCTAGAAAGATTAGTAGTAACTATCAAATGGGCAAGGTTAATTAGTACTGTTTACTCATTACCATTATTTCCATCACTATCTGTTTATGCTTTGCACTAAGTAATACAGTCAACGTCAAATGCATACCAAGTTCTTCCCTCTAGAGTCGAGTACCTTAACACTTACCTTCATTTGATTTTAGACCAACCTTTAATGATATGTTTGGATTGCAATATGTCCGTGGATGAGGTGGCCTTTGGTTTGGCGCTGCAGTCCATAACACCTTTCCGCTTTTCCTGCAATCGTCTCATAATGCGACGCCTACCAGAACTACAACTTCCCGTGTACAATCTCATCAGACTACTCGATCCTTTGGTGAGGATACCTATTTCAAGATATAAGAATTCACTATTGCATTGTACTATTTTTCACGCAATTTTCAGATTCATAGGCATACGTTGTGCATGTTTGCACAATAATGGCCTCTGCTGTCTGTTTCTTTACAAAAAAACAGCATTTATTTGCATAGATATGAAGATGATGCCATCAGAATTCTGCCAAAATATTAACTTGGTCGAGATTTTCGTGTAATCATAAGAATTAATGAGCCCAATCGTTGTGCAAGTGAACAAATGCTTTCCTTACCTTAGAACTGATTAAAAATCACAGAAATCTAAGTGTGAACTCTAAATAATCCTCAAAATTTGTTAGAACAGTGCTTAAATAAACAGTCATCAGTCACAGTAATTCCATCATAATTTTCCTAATATGAAAACACCGAGACTTTTTGCTTGATTTAAAAATCTCATTTGTAGTGAAGTTTATTTAAATACTAAGCTATCTGCTTAGTATTTGTACCAATATTCACCTTTAAATAAAACTTTTTCGTCTCAGCCTTTATGGTAGTCAATATTGCTCAAATTTCTCTTACGAAATTTGAACTAAATTTGTGTTTGCTATTCAAACAATCGCCATTACCTGATAGGGAGTATTTGCTTAAAATCGCTTTTGGTTATCCTGATTTCTAAAGAGTTAGAAGAAAAATTATCATCCCAAATAGTCAACCAGTCAGTGAACATTGACCAACGTGGACAAGAATCTGCACAGTAATTCTAAGGACTGATAAGTAAGTTGTAAATTTTCATACGTGAAGCAATCATCCAGGTGAATATTGTACTATCTGAATCCAAAAATCAAATGTAGTAAGACTGCATTGATTTACTGTGAACATTTGTTTCATCATGTTTCCCATGATGAAAAAAAATGTTTGCCTTACCGTGAATTATAAATCAATATTAATATTAATAATCATGACCTAACCGCAGACGATAGGGGTTCTAATTAATTAACCTTACTTAACCACTTGAGGAAAGGAGAATAACGAAAATTCTAGCGATGCTTAAAGAGCTCACTGTTCTACATCGGTTCGTAGTTTTCTATTGATCTGACACTTTTTTAGTCTTTTCTATGAAAGTCTAAAAGTGGCTATGACAAGTCCATGGAGAATTTTTGTAACTATTCTTTTTACCTTCATTGTCTTTTTCAGCTGCAAGGTTTTGTTAAGCAAGACAAACTCTGTACAGTAAAAAAATTACTTACGCAAATAATGCAGCAAAAGATGACAAACAAGTGAAAAAGTACACATGGAATTAATACCAGATCAGATCCAGGGTACTGATGCTGCCCAAAATTTATCCATTGCATTCATTTGCAGCCTTAGACTGTTAAAAAGGAGAATACTTTAGGAATACAATATTTAGTTATTCTTTACTATCTCCAATGTGATCAATAAAAACGAAGCAGGAAAAATGTACAACCATTCATTTTTCAGAAAAGGTAATGTTAAGTGAGGAGGAATTCCAAACAAATTCATAGAAAATAAATTTTCCTGAGGGCATTCGTTTTGACCTGATTTAATGTTTGAGAGTCAGAAGCCCGAAGAATAAGGTTTTGCTTTTTAACCGCTCTCCTTGGTAGGGAGGTAAGGTCATTATGAGGAAGTTTTATTAGAAAAATATGGTAACTACGAGAGAAATTGTGGGTAGGTGGGTAGGGAGGTGGGCAGGATGTGTCTGCAAGTAGGTTAATGTAAACAATCGGAAAGTTTTAAGAGTACGACTATCGTTGAGTAATAGCCCGCTAGGGGATGTAAAACTTGTGCAACGAAAGTGTTGTGGGATTAGCCCGTTTATGCAATATCTCAGGACACTCAAGGTTCACACTAAGGAATAATATCGAGAGCTTAGAACTCAATTCAGCGTAGAATTTCTGAAAGATGTCTCTATCTTGAATCAACCTAGTAAAAGGTATTTCGACAGAGTAGATAGTGAGTGAAACTTCCTAAAAAATTATAGAACCACTTTGATGTGTTTTTTCGCTGATCTTTGCACTACTTTAATGCTATAAAGTCGAGTTTCTATTGCTGTGATCCATGTGTCAACAAGATATCATTAGCTACAGGCCCAGAGAGATGAACTTAGTTACTCCAAGGCACTCTTTAACTCAGCAAATGCTATACATAAATTCACGTGATCTTCATATTATTAATATTGAAAATCGAAGTACCACTGAACAGATAACATTTCGTGCCGAATAACTGTCAAGTTATCAAGAGTATGAATTGCTCATCCATGGCAAAACAGCAGCTTTGAGCGTTGTTTGCCGGCGATCCTGTTTTACTTAAAAAATCGTAATGACTATTATTCGAAATTGTGAAATCACTAATAGGTGAAAGGAATGAACTATTATGTCAGAGTTCTTAGGCTGAGATTGAGTTTGCCTGGCGAAAATTTTGCTTGAAACGAGAAAAATTACCTCAATCGGTCACTGATGGAAGTACTGAATGTTCATGAAGTCGTTTTAACTCCTTAAAATTACATTTTTCAGAAAGTCCAGTTTCCCTCTAAGACACAGATGCATAAGTGTTCTAGTAAACAAATAATCATATTATTCATGTTTATTTCAGTCAATAACACAGTTTGAGTTGGAAGATCCGGAACTGGGCTCGGGGTTAAGAGGTGGCCTACCCTCGGCTTTGGGATGGTTGGGAAGTTTGCGCAATCTGCGAGCCTGTTCCTTACCCACTTGCATTCCTCCTCCATTAAATTCCTCCACTCTCTCCACTAGCTCAGCGGCACCGAATTCCAACACTATGGTGGCAGCTAACAGTCCCAGTCTAGTCGCATGTCGACTTCTCAACAGATCTCTCATCTCCCTGAGACATCTTCAGAGACTTAGTCTAGCGAGATGTTATTTACAAGGACAGCTACAATTACTTCTCAGTGGGCTTAGCCAGCCTTTAGAGTATCTGAATCTGCAGGTACAAGGATCAAATACATAATCACAGTTTGTGCATACATAGCTTACTTGCTAACCATTTCCATTTTAACCCCCTATAGGACTGTTGTCTAAACGGTGATGATATTGAATTCCTGGCATTTAACTGGCGGCCCCTGTCGGGTCTATACGAACTGAATATCTCCAGGAACAACTTGGCTCGTGTACCAGAGAGTACACTGGCTCATCTCTTCTGGGAAACCTGTTTCAGTCACAGTGGTCATCTTACATGTCTATCTCTTGCCTATACCTGCCTCCCGTTTGATCGTCTTGTGTGGATACTTCGCTTACTTGCCAGAGAGATAAAAGTCTCGGTGAGATAACAATTTTGTGCATATAAATATGCTTTTATATTTTATCAAGCGTTAATGTACTCAGATGTGGAGTGAGAGACTATGTGAACGCTTGTAAGGATAAGCAAATAGTCTGAATTTCATCAATCAGTTATAAGTAGTTTTAACTCCTTTGAGCTCCAACAACAGACTTCTAATTTAATATTCTAACAACCAGTCAGTTTTGAGACCAATCGAGATATTACTCTTATAGTAGAGAAAGGAAAGCTTTTATATTACCGGAAAGTACTGATACATTTGGTGATTAAAATGGTATGATTGGATGATTTTGAGAGAGTGTTAACAACCTTATATTATACAGAACTAGATAATAATATAAACGCTAATATAAAAATGGAGCTTGTTACACGTATTTTAAATAATTTTGAATACATCTAACTCGATTAGGGGATTGTAAGTGATAATCAGAAAAAATCATTTGGAATGTTGCAAACTGGCTATTGAGTTAAGTTTAGAAAGTACTCAAATTTAAATTGAATTGGAGATTAATTTCTTTTAAGTAAAAAATAATTGCTGGAAATAATGGCTCAACGGTTGTTTTGAATAATCACTAACAAAGAGAGTTGATTAAATAACAATACTGGACACCTCTAAATCTGATCATTATGCCAAGATTAGAATTTTGAATGAGCACATGAAATAGATAGCTATACAATCAGATTTGTTAAATTTAATTAATTTGAATTATTTCTCATTTACCTTAGGACGTGCCTAAAAGAACGACACCAACAAGTGCCCAAAACTATCCCATCTCTTCCGACGAATCTGATGCAGAAGTACTTTCGTCCCGATGCACGCTGAGAGTTCTTTGCATTCAGAATTTTATACCACCCTCCCAAGAAATCAGTCGCGGATTGCTTCACCTGGCCATCACTTTACCACGCCTTAGACTACTTCAGCTCTATCCAGCATTCTACGCATTTCCTGGAATGAATGAGAAGGAACAGCAAGCTAATAGAGCCCAAGCAGTGCTACAGAGCAATGCATATGTCAGACGTCGAGGTCGCACTGGCATTGAGATCCGCTGATTCATATGCACTCTTCATCTATATTCTATACATTTTACATTTCACATAACAAATGACCAAATGAAGGTGGTTTTGTATGGAATTTTTAACGAACTCTCATTTGTAATACACTCTAGCATGCTGACCTATTTAAATTTTCTAACTCATTAAAATGACAGTCATTTTTACAATGACATATAATCTGCATAATGAATATTAAGGCAATGATTCATTATATGCGCAAGTCCATAAATAATTTTCAAAAAGTGTGGTATTTTAGAAAATCATTTGTTTTCACTGAGAATAAACTTCATTGATGACAAAATAACATTGAAAATACAGAAATTCCCCAATGGTCATCTGGACTAACTATTCTAAGTCCATGTCAAGTAGTTATTGAGACAGGTTTAAGTGAATACGATGCACATCATAGCCAAATAAAAAACATAAAGAGCATGATTGCAAAGTCGATCCCAATTATATAATAGGCATTTTGGATTCTTTTAATAATCCTTAAGTAAATTCGATGACACTTAATTTAACTGACGTAGATATTTAATATTTTGGAAACCAACTTATGCGAAAACACTTTTATAACATGCATATTTCTAACATGACATTTTCACGTTTGAACAAGAATAAAACAATTAAATCAAGACATATTAGCAGATGTTGAATTGACTATGCTTTTGAACGAAGTCTGATAAGGTGCTATAAAATAATTTATAAGGACTTAAATGTAGGACAAAAAATATTATTTCAATTTCTTTTCCCTTCTAAGGTATGACGAGTTCATCTAAATTAGCTTATAAAGGATATACCTTGCCAAATCTATTTAAAAATTATATAAAATTATAAAAGTGAGCGGTCATAGAGATTTCATATGTGAATTGCAAATTTTATCCATAGATTTTTAGGGAATAGATTTTAGTAAAACGAGATGGAAAAAATACTTAAAATATTGTTTGTGAAAGGTTATAATCCTTCCGAATAATGTAGATGATGTACCTATTGCCATGACAAAATAAATACTTGATAATGGGACGTATAATTGCCGCTTTGGAACTATCCCGGTTTATATAAATATTTTCGAGAATAAGAGAATGGAAGGAAACTGAATGAATTAACAGACGCACTGCGAATGCAATAGAAGTTAAAATGTTTTTAAATAGCAATGCCCGATTGTCTTTTTTTGATATGTAGATTATAAAATCAGATTTAAAATTGAAAAAATAAAATTATTTGATTTATAATCTAAATTAAAATTATACTGTTAAGGAAAATATTTCCGTTTAGTTGTTTTTGTTATAATAAATTACGACCTAGCTCAATCAGCTGTTTCTTCATATTCCTGAACTCTATGGTTGTGCTGTCGTGTGTATATCTATAGTTACACATTTTGCTCGTATTTACAAACACTGAATTTCGTACATTATCAAATTCCATTTGAGGCATTTTGCTTTTGAAAACGAAGATGTTACAAACGCTTAAGAGTGTCTTTTCTTCTAATCTTCGACGGCAAATTATTGCAACTGCCCTCTGTACTGGAGCAGTGTATCGTGTGTATTCAACTTGGAATACTCCCCACGTACATCTGACACAAAGAAATACGTCTCCCTTAGCTTTGCCTGTTCTTGCCTGCTCTCATCCCAGACGCTTTCCCCTCCCGGCCAACAGTTTCGAAGACGAAATTGATCCTCCTGTTATCGATCCCGATGAGCGGGAGCATTACTGGCGACGGGTTGCAAAATTGGATTTCCTTCAAAATTGGATTGACGAACAGGTTCCTTTGATATTTACACGTGGATTGCTTGATACTGTTGACGTATTTGATTCCAACACTACTCTGGAATTCGAAAGAATCGGTGCCCCTTCTGTACTTCTGAGGTATTTTCATTTATACCTCTTAATATTGGTTTCGCCATAATTGTATGCAATATTAGTGTTTTAGCACTCGTTTTTACTTTTTGATAGGGGTCCTGCACAAGCCAATCTTGCATTTGCTCTCCTTCGTACCTACTTCTTTCTCATTTCCGCTTCCCGACGTATTGAGGTTCTGACTATTAATGTAGATGATAAAAATTGGACTGTAGATGCACACCTCCGACTTATCCTTCTTCCTTCTCCCTCTCGTGAAGATCGCACTTTGCCTGCCAACAAACTCAGAAAAGTTCTTGAATCGAAAGCAAAGTAAGTTCACCTTATTCACTTATTCTAATCAATTCGATGGAATATGGCTTTAAATTCTCATGTAATTTGCTAATTACTTCAATAAGTTTGGTTCTCGTAATGTGTGCTAATCTAAATAGCGAGTGAAGGGGCTTATGTCTATAGGCGGGGACGGTTTTTGAGGTTCGAGATTAAGGTTAACCATCGATTTTTCTGTACCTTTGGCGATGCAGTAACCCCGAAAGGCATTTTACTTTCTTAACATGATAAAAAGTTGGGGCTTGTTGATTATAATTTATTTAACTGTATTAGTGAACATCATTTATATTTAGAATGATATGTACTTTTAAAAATAAAGAGCAAATAAGTGTTTCGTTCTTATCTTATAATAGTCGGCCACCAAATATTTTTTTATATTGTGACAGTGAATAAATAAATCTATTTAAGAATATCATGAAATTATGGACTAAGGTTAGCTATCAGTCTTACATTGGTTACGTAGTTGCCTCAAAATGTTTTGTACTTTGGATTTTATCATACCAACGGCTGAGGCTTATTAATTTTAGTTCATTTAATTTTGCTTACGTATTTGCTGATGAGCAGTGTTCATCTAACTATGGAGTGATATCTGCTTTTAAGACTAATAATCAGGTAAATGTTCGTCTTCCGCCGATTCAAAGATTTTTAGCTAAGCTTTTCCCAACCTTGACCTCGCGACCTCTGAAGTTGACTGATAGGGCATCGGTGCAATCAATCAGATATTGCCCAGTAAACAAATTTAAAACCTTACCTTGCGGAGACTATCGAAGCGCTAAAAGTTGAAAAAAATTTGCAAAAATTATTAAAATAGACAATAATAAGATGTTTGGGTCCTTTATTCCTCTCTCCTCCGTAGAATTTCGGATAATATTCTAAATATCCCCCCTTTGTATAAGTTATCCATGTATGAGCTAACTATTGGCGATTTGAGTCTTTATTTGTAGATCGACAGTTGTAATAGATTGTTAAAGCGCCTTAATGTTCATTCGGAAATAGTTGAGACCATTGAGGATCCATATATTTTAAGCTCTCTTTGATGCAAGCCTTTCAAATAGTGTAGAGAATCGAATTCCTGTCATGTATCACTATTTAGATTTTTTCATTATTGATTATAGGTGGGTCGAATTCCGTGTCATCTTCCAATTGAATAGAAAAGGTGATATCCCTCTTGTTAAGATAACAAGGGTAAGAATTCTCTTTTTTCATTCCATATAAAAATCCAAATAATTTTGTTACATTTATTGAATTGATACATGATGATTGTTTTTTTTTTCACTGCAATTTTAGATGAATCAACGCGATTCTCATTATGAGTGGTCCCTCTCAAAGACACAAATGCGTAGACTTTTCCCAGCTGCTCAGGGTCTGGCTATCCCTCTCACGACTCTTCATTCCTCTAAACCCGATGATATTGATCTCCAACTTGACTTCATACTCTCCCAACTTGAGGCTCTGTTCAAGAATGGCTCTCCTGACGATATTGATCTCTATTCCAGTGGAAAGAAATGCGAAAACTATGTCTACACTGTTTTATATGAGGCAGACAAAAAGAACAAGAGGCGGACTTCCCAAAAAACCAAAATTCTCACCTCGAATCGTCAAATCGTCATGCCTCTCATCGCCTGCCCCTATATTCTAGGCTTCTTTTCGCTCTTCTCCCAATCTTTCGCGTATTAGCTCAACCCCCTTCCTGACCACGTTTATCCCCAGTGTGTATAGCAGTCGTTATAATGGTCCTTATGTGTCGATATTTCTTGTTCTTCCGCTATAGCTCGTATGCACTTCACATCCTCTTTTGGGTAGACTTTTATATATCTGTAAGGTAAAAGGAGATTACAATTTGGTATATCGGTCTTTTCGTTTATGGTGAACTAAGCGTGTTATTTTCTCGTTCAACATTGGCTTGTAGACTTCAAATTATTGCACTCTGATGGGGTGTGGTTTTGTATATAGTATGATAAAATGGAGTACGTCTTTGCTACAACACACGTTAGATACAGAACTAGACCATGGGAGGTACCACTGGCATAATGTAAGGCTACTTTCGTAGAGAAACGTAAGTGCTATGCCCTGTGTTACAATTTCGTAAAATAACCCCGTTAAAAGACTCCCAATAAGATCTGGTTATGATGCTAGTGTATGTGTGACAGAGCGAAATCGGACGCATCTATAGGGGGTAATTGTGTAACCTAATTTCATTTTTAATAAAATACCATTGAGATTAGGGGTTTTGATGTATATAAAATTGTATTAGCGTAAACTTAGACAATAAAATCATCTAGCTGGACTCTACTCAAAGTTTTGTCAGTCACTTGGATAGCTACAGTCCTTATGATGAAAATACTTTTAAGATCTGCAATTTGTTCTCAAGCAAGTTAACTCCGATTGATCCCATGCCTAACTTCCAAGTTGAATTTATTACCATAATGCATGAAACGTATTAAAATATTCTAAATGAATTTTACCCTTCCATTTTATCAACTGGCTCATGAACTACCATTTATTTACCAGAGTGAACTTAACATTGAAATAAAACATTCAGGTCATAAGCTCACCTCTGGATGGCGCAGCTAAAAGGAGTGATTTAAAATGTTTGAAAATGAGGTCAGGAATGAAATCTTATTCTCTGGTGGTAAAAAGCTTGACTATACTGTTACTTATATCCAGAGATTGATAATTATTTGTACAGGCTAATTCTTTTTTATAAATGGCGGCTCTAAACGTTGTATTGTTCTTTAAAGGATAGGGATTGCAAATCGATCAATGAAATGATGTCCGAGTCGCGATTGATTGTAAGCTTATATTTGAGAGGGACTATGTGATCCTAATGTCTTTCGTTATAAAATTCAAAGCAGATCACTTTTCTATAATAGGACAGTGCGTAACCGGTACGTAAAATTTCTGGAAGCAATGGAACTATTAGAATGTGATTAGTGCGTTTGGTTCTTGGCTTTAATATTTCGATTATCGATAAGTGAACATTCCATAAAAATTGATCTAGGAACTCTTTTTACTTTAATTGTGAAAGTGATTTGCACGGGAAGAATTAAATATTTGCTTATCCACACAGATTTTGGATCAGTCAACGTTTTATGATTGGCAGAAATTGGCACCATAATACTATAACAGAGCGTCTGAATTCGTCCAGAGATATTCGGAGATAATAATTTATATTTTTACAAGTTCGCACTTACTTTCAAAAAGGCTAAAGTTAACACTAATTGAAAATTATAACAAATCATTTAGTTCTTGTAGCAAGCACCACAACGACAGACTTTCTGACCATGCACTTTTCGTTAATTTGAACTTTACTAGGTTCCAAATTTTCAAACTTCTCCAGATAACTACTGATCTTAGGTTTAACAGAGTTATTCGTTTATATTGTTGTGATTTTTTCAGTATTTTTCGAGGTTATATCTTTGAAGTATCGAATATGTAAGTATTTAGTTACTCAAGAAAATTAATTTTTCACTAAATATTAACTGTAACTTCGTTTAATGGTTGAAATAATCCAACTATTTATGCAACCAATATTTTTTTAATAATTGCATCTTACCTCATTTAGTTTTATATTATTACTTTTACCTAGGTGTCATAAAATGGGCTTCTCGATGCTTGAATGGACAAGAAATGCTATGAAATCGGTCAAAGAACTGTTTCATCAATAAAACTGACGGTAATAAGTATTTAACTTGTTACTCGTCTCTGCTATTTCCATCAATTGACTTGGTTCTTGAGACTCTTCCAGTCTCGGAGAAGGTAAGCAATAACTCTTCTCCCTCACGTCTGCATCTAGAATAGATAAAGGCATCGGCTATCTAACTAGCTGATTATATGTCTGTGAAGATATTTTATTATCGGACACACGTGTGTGAGAGCAGTAATCAATAAATCTAATGCACGAGGAAAGATTTGTGATCATGGATTTTCTGTGAGTTCTACTCGTGGCTTCGAAAATATTCGGTGCTAAAGGGCACTATAATTTCAATAAGTCTCAGTTCCCATCAGCATACACTTTGTTCACTTTGCCAAGAAATACAATTACAAAATTGACTTTAAATAACAGAATGACCATCTCTGATTAATTCTTTTCAATTAAGCAGACTTCTTATTCAATATTCTTACTTGTGTCAAAGAAGCCAATATAGTCTCCACTGATTCACAAAAATTTCGACCGAAGCGGTAAAAGTGCGACGAAAAGACGGAAAAGTACAGATTCACTTTTGATTGAGAATATTGCGCAGAACTGAGATCGAACCTTTTGAGTTTTCAAGAAATAAACGTTCTAATGTCAGCAAACGTTAGTCGGACCAAAATAAAATGCTATTCAATAAATCTTTAGCTAATTTCCAGATAATTCTCAAACTTGCTAGCGTGTTTATTTTCTATATTAACAATTTTGTAATTAAATTTGATTATGAAAATAATGATGTTAAGTAACCAAATTCTCAGTCTTTTTATGTAGACTTAAAATAATTGGCTGAACAGGTAAACTGGGTAAAAATTAAGAAATTTTGGTCGCATAAATTAAATCTGTGAGAAGGATTTCAACGGAAATACAGATTAAACGAAGACCGAGACGAATGTGTGATGGTGAACTTTTGTAAAACTTATTTCGAGGCAGTCAATAAAGTATATAGAACAGCCTGATTTTTTGAATGCTAAAAATATTAAGCTTATGTTCAATACCAAGGTAATAAGCAATTGTGGGAAAGAGCAGAGCACTGTACTGTAGTAGTACAAATTATGGTCCTTATGATTAATTCCCTTTATTAAAATAATAAGTTAAAATTCAAGATTATTGTTGAATTAAACAAGGAGTCAATTAGCTTTTCATTTTGCATCTCACGTAGGAAAAAAAACAATCTTTTGATCAGTTTCCTTTTATCATTTGAAATTTCCTTGCTTGAGATATATTGGGACAATGGGCCAGTTTTTAAGGTTCAAACGAATAGCGTTTTTATGTTAAGAATCTCATTCTTCACAATCTGCTCTTTAATTATTTTGAAATCTATAGAAATCTTTCATCTGGTGCCTTTGAACTTAATCATTTTTCTTCCCTTGGCAGAGGTTTTAAAATAAAACAAAACGCTCCTATCACAATGGATGTGAGTTCAAATTATTCTTTTCGATAGAGTAGTGCTTATTTCTACCTCAATACAACTATTAGTCTGTTGGAGACTATCAGCAATGCATATTTACTTTTAACCGTTGAGATCTTAAAAGTACCTTGCTAGCGTATTTACATACAGTCAAAGTAGAAGGACTATAAACCAGGGTAAAATAGTTTATTAGGAGATAGACATTACATAATGGCCTCAGCATAGGTCAGGTCTATCTGACTCATTAATTCATGCATAATGGATTAAATTAACTGCGGTTCAGCCAACCTCGAGTCAATATCAATCTCTTCTACCATTTCCTTAGAGTAAAATTGTATACTTTTATTTGATAATAGGAATGACAATCATTTATCTTGTATGTCAATATCAATACAGTCAAATCTAGTCTTTGCTTGCATGGAACGATTCTATAATTACGCGAATATTCGGGCGTAAAATAATATAAGTAGATTTAAAAGTTATTTATTACCTTCCATTGTGATTATACTATCAATCATATACCAGTGAAACTTAAGGTTATGACTTATATACTGATTTATTAAGTCCAGCAGTTAGGGCCTCGTAGTATCATCAGCGAAAATATTTGAGCTTGATGACTCATCATCAGCAAACTGAGATCAAATAAAAGGGGCCACATCTATATTTAGCGAAAGAATTTGTACTATATGCTGACCGTTCATACTTTGACCTATAATTAAATTTAATTGAATTATCAACTAAAACAATGGAAAAATCTTAGTTAATAACCATTAATTTTATATTTATCAAAGAGAATTAAATTATTTTTTAATGAAATTGTTATCTTTAATTAATATGAGAAGAAGAATTTTCTTTAGACAATGAGTCAGCATCTATTAGTTCTATATTAGGTCAGTCAATTGCGATGTACATTCTTGTTTCCGAGATCATAGTTTAAATATCTTGGTGCGAGTTTATACTTAATCGGTCTTTGTACTTCAAGAGTAAGGAATACAATTCATTCAATTTCAGTTATTAGTCGTTGCAATAATATCGATTTGAGGGTAGGCAGGTTTTTATCAGAATTTGTTGAATCTTTTACTGATGATCTTTGGTGATACGAAAAAGATGGGTAAATGGATTAAATAAAGTAAGAAGAGCGGACAAAATCATTAAAATTTAGTTTTAAAGAAAGTTCATTATGGTCCCCACCACCTGATACTTGACCTTATTCACATTTGATGTTAGTTTGCGGATTTCTAATCCAAGTAAAAATTAGACTAGACTTTGTTCTTAACATGAACCGATAAATTATAATTTCATGCTACTAACTATTTATAAGTAACAGGTAATTAAAACTTTTAAGTCATGCTTTTAATCATTCTAAATGTTTTGCGGATATATCATTTTTCTTGGAAAGGGTTCATGATCTTGTGGGATCTATTTCCATTTAGATATGCTTTCGAAATTCCTCCCTTATCATTTAATAGAGAACTAAATAAATAGTAATTATAAGAGCAGTTATTTTAAGTCCAAGGTCTATGTATAACTTTATGATATGTCAAACAAATTCAACTGATGTGGTTCCGTATTTTCCATTTACACAATTTTTGCTAATAAATCATTAAGTCAGGTCTTAGCATATACTAAATCTAGCTGAAATGTGATATATGAACAAGTAAAGAAACCAAATAATGCAACTAATAAGCGAGGATATAGTAAATATTTCTAAGGCTATGTAGTGTCTATGCATAGAAACTCGCAGATCTGATCGGTTTCTTTATGCATTACTAGCGTACTCGCTTATGCCTCTGCCCTAACTGACAAATATTCATCAAAGAATAAAGAACGCGAAATCTGCCCGGCGCCTTAGCGCACCTCATTTTATCCTCTTCTCCCATCCCCACTC
>CAADRB010000092.1:60166-168559 GCA_900708905.1 Hymenolepis diminuta
CCGTAGTCCTCGCTCAGTACTGTGGCTATCCTATTTACTCTCAATTTACTGTCCTACTCTTTCATCTCTTCATTTTCAATTTTCCAATACACATTTGTCCAGCCTAACGCTTGATCTTTCTATCCGGGAAATCCTATTGCATCTTATTAGCTTTAGGAAGATCATTTGCTCTTTGAGCGAATGGCAAGTCTAAAATAGCTACTTTGACAAATATACAATAGATACCTACCCAGACCAAATTAAAAATAGCTGAACAATGTCGTCAGTTAGACTGTAGGGTGAGTTATCAGGAAATGAGACAACGCGTTTGTGAACCATCCAGTAGAGGCACAGTAGAATTGAGAGGAAAATACGGACTTGCATTTGTGGCGTATTTACAAGTTTGGACAAAGTAAAGTAATGAATACATAAGGAATATGCTAAATTGAGGTTACTAGGTAGAGAATTGTCGCTCAGGGGAACTATTTTCCACTTGGAATATAATCTCAAGTCATGCCAGAGATTATAAGATCGATAGCAATTTGTACGTATCCAGTGATAGGAAAGACCAGCCTCATTGTTTTATAGAAGAATATTAGGAAAAAAAACAGTTGCTTTAGGATGCTCTGCCTTTGTCGTAAATTGGTAATGGAAAATACTGACATGGCCAATGTCGAAAAGCATATCAAAATATTGGGTTTCATTAGGTTGTGGCGCGTTATTTAACGGTCAACGTATAATGAGTTTTATAAACATCTCAATAAAGGAACAAAGAGAGCTCCTTGGGTTTTACGCTTTAGTCTGATCATTCACTCAAAGGCTGAAGCTCCAAAGATTATCACTTCTGATATTTTATTTGTATACATGATCTCCTAATTTTTGGTAGTATTTTCCATTTCTTGTGTTCATTAAAACAATCGAGAACATTAGCAACATTCTGTGAATGGTTAGAGATCAGGACATATTTCTAGCAATGATGATATGATTACTTTCTTCTATTAAATCAAATTACGTAACAATATATTTTAAATGTGAAGTTTCTGAATTGACTTTAAGCATCATATTAGCATAGTTAGTAAAGAATACCGGATATCTGGTTTCTAAATTCTGCGAATTATAAAGGTTCTGACATGAACACTCATGATACACTAACAATCAAAATTGATGCTATTTTGCGAAAATCGAACACTATTTTACTTTGTTTTCTTTCACTGCAATTTGTCAATTAAAAATATTATTATTTCATAATTGACAATGTATTAATTGTTTATTGCCACGTTTCATTTACCAGAATCATTTAATAATCATTTGGGTCATGTCAAAATAAGTATCAAACTCAATTATTTTTGAATGAAAAGTTTTATTGTACCTGTAATAAAAGTCAATTCAGTAATGATATTTGTAAAACATAAATGTGTGGGTGTTTTGTTGAGGTTAGATTTGAATTTCACATTTCGTATTATTTGGTATTTACCGATGGTCTTTTCCACGAGTGGATTTTTTAAGCGTCCGCCTTAATTCTATACCCATTCCTCGTCTATTGTAAAATACTTGCAATATCAGTATATAAGATAATTTTACATAAGTTTAAAGTGCATTTACCTGATAATTTCATGATTTCGCTTCATTGCATGCACTCTCTCAGTCGCGAGATCTGGTATTAAAATAATGTGAATGGTAATCAAATAAATAAGAAGGTAATGTCATAATATTAGTTGAAAAAGGTCTAACCTAACTCGACGTTTGCCAATTGGAGGTTAGGATAGTGCTTTACTTTTGCCAATTTTTCTTCCAATTCAATAGTTTTTTGCATAATCGTTTTGAGAATTGCCATAACCCTATCGTGGTTTTCGTATACGTCAGTTAGGGGTATGTCTTCAATGGGAATAGAGTCATTCACAGATTTTGTCCGTGGCAAACTGAGTGGTGTACTGAGTCTTCTGTTGGCCGTTAAATTAGGTGAAACCGAATCCATCGAATAGTATATGTAAGTATTCTCTTTTGAGTACGGATCTGAATTTCAATTCTGTATTTTAAATACTTTACTTTTAAATACACATAGTCTTTGAAATGGGAGCCTACTTTCTAAATTCACTTTTAGATCTTCCTTGTCTAATGAGTCGCTCGGAGAGTTTCTCACAGAATGAAAACTAGGGAACAGAGATTTAAATGCAATTGTGCAGGTGAATAATAATAACTAATATACCAGCAACTTACCACTTCTTCGGCTCTTCTTTTTTCCTTTGTATATCTGCAATGTTATTAAAAATGTTTTATCAAACTAATATCCTAAACCGGAGAAATCTCACCTGTTACTAGATCTTCTAATGAAACTGCTTTTGCTGAGAGCTTAAATTTCATTTTAGAAATTGTTTTGCAGATTTTATGCATGTTGTCTCAATAGTTTAAACCTTGGAAAACTAGTCGATGTCAGTTTAGCTATGAGAAAGGAAAAGATATTTGCTTAAGTCGATCACAAGTCGGTTTGATGGACACAATTTACACACGAACAGATAAAGTAGGCCAGTTACGCAGTAGAATAATTATCATATTGATACAGTTTAAGTAAAAAAATGCGAACTTAAATCAAATGATAGTTGCTGTAGTTTATCTTACATGATTTTACGAAATACCTTATCGTTATATTAATAGGGACTTAGGTGAATTTGTACAGGATTTCACTGATTTGCCGAAAGAGGCTTGTTGTATTCTGAATGAAATTATTATAATTGACGAATTATATTTTCATTTTACTTCACTAGTGATGTCAAATATGCTCAAAAATTTGATTACCTACGAATTTATGTCTTTATGACAAATTCCTTTGTAATGGGAGTTACAAATGAAGTTTAAAAGTGACATATTTATTTAGAAGGCAGGTACCAAAAGTCCAAGTTTTCAAAAGATAGCAAAAATTAACACGTCCAGACCGTCTTAACTATTAGTTTGGAGTAAAATGTAAAACAGATACGAAATGAAGGAGGTTATAAGGGAGTGCCAATAATTAAGTTTCTGCATTTTATTTATGAAATTAAAGTAAATTCTCATTAAAGTTCTTCATCCACCACTAAGTGGTGGATGATATTACACATTTGAGAGTATTTGAAGAATAAAGTGAAATTTTTACGCATGAATAAAATATAAGTCAATAATTAGTCCTTATTGAATGATACTTAGTCAATGGTGGTACGAACCAATTTAGGATTAGTTTTAATTAATCGGAAATGAAGCATATGTTATAAGCGCATCGATCGTTAACGTTAGGTATGTATGTATTATTCCAAAATATTGTTGTGCATTAAGTATGGTACAATTTGCAATTAGGACTATTCACATTAATTCTTCAATTAGCCTTCTCAATTAAGACCGAACTGTTTGCGTTTTGGGCGAGCTTTGTTAAATCACTCGCTTGGCGCAATTATGTTTATTTTAAAGTGAACGGATATTTTACGTTATTGCCCAATAGTATATAGTCCGTTGTATTCCAAAATCCCTTCCCAAATAACCGGCTGTGATTTCTCCGTCTAATATAATAAGTTAGGTTCAAGTAACGTGCAGTAATTTGAAGCTGCCAGAATTGGTTACTGGTTAGGGATTTTTTGGGCCATTTTGCTTGTTATATTCTACTTATTTACTATTTAATGCGATGGTGGTGACAGTATATGCTTGTCAGCTCAGATGCCGTTTGTTTGAGACTCATCAATTCGCGTCTGGTGGATAGATTAATCTGGTCAATTGAGGAGGCACCATGATGTTCTCTCTCTCTGGGATAAGGATCGAAAATGATTTTCAATTAATAGATGGAGTGGATGCGTAGATGTCCTTTGGTATTATTATTTTATTTCCGAAATTTGATAAGCTTATGATTCGACGGCTTTGATCTGTTTTTTAAGTAGGTTTATAAGAAGTGAAATTCCTGATGTAATGTTAATCGTGGCCACATTAAAACATCATACCCAGTAGTTCACGATAAGAATTAAAAAGCACCGCAGTTTAGCTATCTAAGTACACGTCTTAATCCCTTGAGCGTGATGTTAATCTCTCAGTGAGTCGATGTCTTGAATGATTGATGTCCGGCAATTCGCATCAGCATTTCCTCACCGTCGTCGCCAAAGGTTTCTGTGGTTAAGTTTCGTCTCAGAAATGTCTTGTTTTTACTCCGACAGTGCTTCAAGAAAGTGCCCAGAAAAGATGGAAATGCTACTTTTTTATTTTTGGAGCACTTCGTCATTTTCTGTGAATGCTCGAATTTTGTCAGGGTATCTGTATTTCTCTGTTCACATACGAATCTTTCAGATGGTGTGCTTTAGCTTTTGATAAACTGGATTCACTTGACTTTGTTATCCCTCAATATCATTTTCAGATACATCTCAAATCAATGTCTGATCGGAAAACGAAAATGCGTCATATTCATTCTGGTATGTTCTTTCCTTCATTTTGTTAATATGCAACAGGAGATCCATTTTCACCATTATCGAAAAAGCGAAAAAATATACCCGGTCCTTTGGGTATGCTGTCGAAAAGTGAAGTAAGTATTGTTTTTAATTTGTGACTTGATGTTTTGAGCCTTATTTGACAAAATCTCTGGATTTCAGTCTAATTTCAAGAATACCTCTAAGCGTAAAAGCACAGTGGGTTACTATTTATATTCTCACGAAAATTTCTAGACCTCTTCACATGAATTGGCAAATCTGAGTTTTTCTGATTGCGATATGTCCCTAACCCAAGTTGATATAGTCTGGGATAGGGTAGTGCGTCTATTCGGTCCAGAATCTTGGAAGATTTTCACTGATTACTCCATTGATAAGATAGTTAAGGTTGGTTGAGGTCAATTCTTGATAAGGTGTTCTTAGAGCGCAGAGAAAGCTTTTCCTCGAGGCAAAATCCCGGTTCTCTGTGCTTCCATCGAGAAGATTGACATGGCACTTCCGATTGCCAAAGCCATCTTACAAGATGAATCGGGTATGCTATTTTTACTGATTAGTCTGTTAGTAGTAAGGCATGTTTATGTTTTTCCTGTTTTGCCTTTTCTTTCAGGTAAAATCGGTTGCAGTATTGATAAAGGCGTGATCCATAAGTATAAAAAGTTTTTTATGATCGGCGCTGTACTGGTTCTCAAACAGGTTAGTTTATAATTTTTCGCTTAAAATTGAAATTTTTTTTGTTGCATACCGATCTGTTTTTTAGCAAATTCGTTTTTGTAATACTGTGTTATGCACTTTATCATTTTGCCTGCTAAATCCAATTCTTCATACTTAAATCCCTGCTTCCGAGTATATTTGTGTTATTCTGAACAGTCCAATAGGTAACATTATTCTTAGAAGGCTCTTTATATTTTTCTAATCTCTAATAACAAACAAAGTTCACTTTTCGGTTCTTTGAAAATTAATTTTTTCTTTGGTAGTTAAGAATTACCAACGCTCATTTAAGAAAGAAAATGTGATTCTAGAATCTCTTGAAAGTCTCGCATGATTCAGGTAGTTATAGACGATTCAAATGAGTTAGGTAAACAAGTGATGGGAATTTCTAGCTTGTATGTTTTCGGGAATGTTTAGGAAATCGAGCGCATAGAGTTAAATATACATATTTCGTAATGCTTAGTCGCTCTTATCATCATAACTGTCACGGGTCACCTTTAAATCATAGCGTAGTTATGTACGGTGATTCTAGCCTTGTTTGTTGTTTCAGTGAATCATATCCCCCTTTCTTGTTAAGTTGAGTTTAAAAAAGCCTTCAATCATATCAACCATCTGAGTTATCTGTCTGACTGGGAAAGTAATTAGCACCATTCATATGAGATGTCGTATTGTGCTTTTTAAATTTTTTCCCCGCGTGCCTAGGACATATCTCATTACCTTCTGCCTCTTCTCGTTTAATATCTTTATTTCCAGCTTTACGGTAGTGCATTTTTTTCCCTGTTTCATTGTCTCGTGAGTCAACTAAACTCGAAAACTTGAGCTACTTTTTATGCATTTTTCTCTGCATCACCAGTACATGTTGAGTTTGTTTTTTTTATAGTGAAAATGGCCTTTTCTGGGATTATTTTCAACATCTGTTTTGCACGTTGTTGGTTAGACGGCATTCGCTAAATGTATACTGACACTAATAAATGAATCGCTGTTGGATTTTCACTTTTACGGTTTAATCTTTGAAATTGTAAATTTCCACTAGTCGATCATGTCTTATAGACTAGTGATTGGCGACTTCTTTCTCCATCTTAATGAAAATTCACAACAACATAGCTGAGAAGTTTAACTTGAATGGGAACAAGTCAAGTTACTTGGTTGAATTATCTCTTAATAATGTAAAACATCGTTTTACTCATTCACAATTTCCATGTCTCCGCTTTTAACCCGTAGCTCGTACTCTTTCCGACCAAGAAGGCAATGGTAGTTTCTCAAAATAAAATTAGCTTTCCCCCTTTTGTCACTAGGATCTCTTTCAGAAGCATCATTATTCAATACTGTAATCGGACACGTTCAGCTGCAGCTGTCTTGTCCATTATTTTGCTTATGAAGATGCTTATAGTGAATTTCGCTCATGCGTTAAGCTACAATCTCATCGCTTAAACTAATTTTCCTTATGATAAGTGGTTATTAACTTCGTGAACTTCATCATTAAGCTTAATGCATAACATTCCCCTTCCATCGAATGGTTGTCAGTGACTCATTCACTGACTTAGATAAACAGGGGTGATGGTGATTATTCATAATCTGTTAATTGAAGAGATGAATACGTGCTCCTGTACCCATTTCTATGTGCTCGCGAGAGTGGTTCGTCGGTATCGTCTGTTCCAATACTCCTTCTACGAAGAGGACCATTTTGCAACCTCGTCTGTTTTTGTTTCGGTGTCTGCCTCTCTGTAGCAACTTTACTTTTCTATATTAATCCCGAGAGTGGGCTCTTCCATGAAGGGAATTTGCTTTTACTAAGCTAAGATTTTATTCTAATGGTAGTGCTCTTTGTTTTCCAATTGACATTTTTTCCAGACCTGTACTAGGTAGTTTCTTTTTTTGTAATATTAGAATTGTTTTTTTTTTGGTAAGGGATATCTGCTTATTTTGTACTCAAGTTTGATTTGTTTACTGATTTGATCTTGGAAACTGCCTTTACGGCTTATTTGTTGTTTGGCTGCAATAATAGAGGGTTTATTTGAAACTTTATAACGAATTCATTTCGTTATCGGGTTATGGGAAGGATTGTGTTGAGGCTTTTATGATATTGTGAATGCATTTCCTCCTGTTCTGACCGTGCACCCGCATATCAATTATTGATTTGCACTCCTCATGTTTAGACATTAAGAACAGTTTTCATCACTTCCCTTGACGGTAAAGTTTATTTAACTCTGTTTTGATCGTCGCACACTCAGTGTATTCTCTTGTTCCCTACTATCTCACATTTAATAACTCATTTCTTCATCGCAGTTCTTCCTTCTTCTATACGATCGTGATACACCTGTCTAAAATCAGGATTCCATCTAATTCAAGCCTTAAAACCATAGGAGTGTTGCATGGAATGGTCTCTCATTTTTGATAATGAACAATGCTATTTGGTTTTATTTATATATTAGTGTTGAATGATAATGTATACCAACTTTTGAATATTTACGTAAAACAGTTGCTAACGATCGATGTGTTCATTTCTTTCCTCTTTTAGTACGTGGGCTCAATATACTTCCTCATGAGGAAATTTGGTTTTTTTGTTCTTCTATTTCATCTTTCTAGGGAGGGCTTAGGTGTTTTGATATCATTAGAATTATGAAAAAGTATATAGAGGGAGAGGAATCCTTTTTTTTAGAATTCGAATTTGTAGGTAGGACTACGTATCTGAAATAAGTACAAGTCTATACTGTCTAATTACAGATATGTTAGAAGAAATACGCTGCTAATCCAGTAAGTTTATTTCTACCTTGTTTTTCATGATAGAATTTAAAACATTTTGAAGTGAAAATGTTAAGTTGAATTTGTCGATATATCTAAATGACAACGGTTAGATTCGAATTAAGTTTGATATTAATAGGGAATTTTCCTATAGACCTTTTACATTAATGTCCTTTACCCTTTTTCTGTGGTATTTCGGTATGTAAAATATCCTAATCAAAAGAATGATTTAAGATAACTATTGCGTTTAATTCGCTTGTCTCCTAGATCTTGAGTCGCGCACTTTTACTCAAAGCAAAATCTCTTTTCATTTGTGCTACTCTGTAATTAACTGGACGCTTTTTGTTTTCCTCTCATTTTTATGTGAATGATAATAAGGTTGGGAGACGGCGTTGTGGCAAGGGAATAGGGCTTAAAATGTGTGCTAGCCTGCTTATATATTTTCGTGGAAAACCTCTTCTATAACTTGTTATTATTGAGGTTATTGTTGTGATATATATGCCCTTGAGCCAACAAAACGTTATTTTTAATTTTTGTTATTCAGAGCCTATGAATTCAGAGTTTTAGGTCTGAAATAATCGTTAAACTTCAAACTTGAATGTTTATATGCATACAAGTTTTTTCTATAATAATTATTCTAACGAGATTAGCATTGTCTGACGGTTTTCATTTATTTGAACTTAAAAATCCCAGAAATACGCTTGAAAAAATTGTATTGGCATTTCTCAACTCCCATACATTATTATATTTCTGCTTGAAACATTTGATCTTATACTTTGGCATGATTCTACCTCTGTTTAGTGGTTGTATTTTGGACTTATAATAACTGAGTGGTAGGTAGGTTCTTATGGCGTTTTTATTTAAAAATCGGTGAAAATAAAATCATTGAGGGTCAGCTAGTCGCCATGTCTCAAATCCATTAATTGATTTTGACTTCTTGTTGCTAATAATTGAATGCATTTTATTTCTTTCCACTAAAGTATGAACTTTTTTTAAAATATCGAACCTTATCAGATAAGTCTCTTCAGTCTGAACCACAAAACCTTCTACTTGAATATAACCACCTCAAATGTTATCCGGGTCTTTCTGGATGAGGCTGCCCTCGATTCGAGGTTGTTGGCTAGTACTCGAATCTTAGAAGATGTCACCGTGTGTGGACCCAACTCTCCTCTCGCTCATCCACCCCTTTCGTTGGAAGAGCTGAAAAACCTTGTCGCAGAATGTTCCACTCCTCCTTCACCTCCTCTTGCTCCATCTTCTCCCATTTATGGGTAAGCTTTTATTTTTACTAGTAGAATGTTATATAGTACTTCAATATCGAAAGCAACATGAACTGGAGGGCCTTGAAGCATTGTAAAAAGGCAAGTATATGTTTTATGCACTCGAAATAGCCCAAATGGAACGCAAACCAGTCTTATACAGAATGTTCTCACGTATACTATAGAAAAGGGGATTCGGAAACGCAGTATCCATATTATTATTTTTACTTTTATTATTGGCGGTGGTAGTGATATAAAAAAGTTTGAAAGATAGTCAAGGTTAAATTTGATGCGTTTGTAATATATGTATCTACGAGCTCAAGTCCATTTTGGAAAGCGTTTTCAAATACTCATCGCAGGTGGAGTGATAGCATCATGTGGTCTCCCCATTGAGAAAATCGTATTCTCTTACCTCTGTAATAGACAGACGTAACCGTTGCGTTTGGCCATTCCACTCACTGGATGTACATATAATTCTCACTCATCATAATATTCACGAGAAGTAAGGAAGGAAATATATTAACACGAAAGTCAACATTAATTCATTATTGCACTATACCACAGTGCTCGACGGATGGGAGACATCCTCAAACCTCTCTAAAGTAAAATATTTCCTCCCATCCATATCGACTGGCATTGGCGGTTGGTCATTATAGCTACGGACCTCTGGTTTGACAGACCCGTGTATGTTTAGTTAATTAAAATAAGAGGCAACTGGACGAGGTCGAGTCCAGAGTAATCAGTGCTTAAATAATCATGATGGAGAGGGTATAACGTACTGGTAGAGAAAAAACATTAAATTGTGTATTGCGTGATACTTTCTGATTATGTTGTTTTCATTGATTTGAGATGCTCAATTGTGAGAGTTGATTATTTTAATTGCCTAAAAAAGACCACTTTTATCATAGAAATAGTCGACGCCTTACAGGAATCTTTATAAACTAAATGGTCATGTATTCTCATTGTTATCTTTCCTCCATTCCGGAAAAGAACAAATAGTGGATGGGTTTCTTAACTTCTTCCTTCTCTTTTCTATTTTTTTTTTTCTATTTAACTCAAGGTCAACTGAATTCGAACTTGCTACTACTATAAAATTCAATCAGGGGAAAGTGCTTAAAGCTGTAAAAATAATCCAATAGTAAAGATAAGAGGTTGGGCAGAAGTCCAGCATTAAGTCACGCATCACATGATTTTCACTTCATCTAAATCTTAGATTTATCTTATCGTTCAATAAACTACCCTGTGTTCTAATGTTTGCCCTCTAGATTTCTTAGTGGTAATTTATATCCGCTATATACATATCATTTTAATATGTCATTTTAATAAGCACAGTCATATCTCCATCTAGACTGATCAAGACCACTTAATTAAACGCTATTTTGACTTTCTATCTATCTGTCTATTTCCGTTCACCTTTCCTTTCTTTCTCTTTTTAAACTAACGGATATATGCCGTTTTTTATCTTAATATAAGCACACGATTTTTACTCTTTTTTTCCTCTGTTAGGGGAGCAAGATCCGAGGTCACCAATTTAGGATTTAAGGCTAATAGCTATTGTTGTGCTGACAGGCGAGTGCTCACGGAGTCACCAAATCGTAGGAACTAATGAACCAGAACCATATCGTCGTCTCCAACAGAATAAACGACGATGAGGAGTATAGAAGGAGAGACGTGAAGGCGAAAAGAGATGAAAGGGAAGCTTACAAGCAGATAAATGATAAGCGTGCGTGTTTGTATGGGTGGAGATACAGATGCAGTTTATGCGAATCACTTGGGCAGGGACGCGTGTGAGGTCTGAGTGCAGATGTACTTTTAAATGAAACAAGGTCGTTATTAAAAAAGGAAATCGATACTTGTCTAGACATGATAGAGGTTTTAGTCATAGGGGCATAAAGACATCACTTCGGCTTCGTAGACGAAAAACCAAAGTATTTTCATAGAGAATGTGATAAAAGTAATTTTCGTAAACATAGAGTCATCCTTCATCTCTTTTAGTCATCCATTGCTGTTTAAATTTATACCATTGTCGGAGTCAGTTCTGTCAAATAAGCCTGGCCAGTATTATTTATTTGAAATGTTTTGAACGGGCATTTGAGTATCAGATTAATTTTGATGTATACTAAATTGCTCGGTTTACTTTCCATTCTCATTAAAGTTATTTCAGAATAATTTAGTATTATTTATATTAGCTTTCTTTTATGTTGTAGCATTCAATTAAATCTTATTGTGCGTCCTCTATAGTTATTTAATCTATACTTTATGAAACAGGATAAATTCATCAGTCTATTCATTCTAACGAAGGCTGACTGAGTTGGGCAGTCATCAGGAGAAAAAAATGTTGCAATTTCGTCACTGTTCCGTTTCCTGATAGACGAGTCGTACTAAAAAAGCAACGGTTTTGAGATTCTGTATCAATAACCAAGTCCTTTGTGCGTTGTCAGAGAGTTTTTTCCCTTTTCTAGCAGGGGTTCCTATTGAGTCTCGCTAAAAATATTTGTAACTCTAGGGTCATATATCCGCTGTTTTCCTTTTGAAGACCATTTACAATAAAAATTTAATTTTAATCTTGAATTTTAGCATATTTTAGCTCACAATGTATTTCCTTTAGAGTGGAGATCCTTTGGTTTCTTCTTGTAAACTGTTTCATGCATCCAGTAAGAGTCAAATTATTTGCTGTCTATCCGTTTCTCCGCTCTTGAAAGCTTATCAATTTGCTTCCTAAAAAAACCATCTAAGGAGGTTTGTAAACTCAGTGGGAGTCGACGCGCCAAATTTCACGGTGAGACAGCTAACTCAACTTCTTACCAGCCAATTGTAAGGGTATATGACTGATATTCTAAAACGGATCATCTTACAACACTAGGACTTACACCCCTTACAATATTAAGGAGTCTCTACATGGCTATAAAACAATATCGTGCTTTTTTCAAATCAGAAGTCCAAGTATATTAGATAATCGCAAGAAGATGAGAGGAAATAAAAGAGCAGTGAAGTAGCAGCGGGAATTAATAATTGAAAGAGCGTGAAACCAGTAACTCCATAAGCGTAAAACTTAGTATGTTTGGAGGAAGTAGATTGATGGAGTCATTAGCGGGACA
This sequence comes from Hymenolepis diminuta, assembly GCA_900708905.1. Taxonomy (NCBI): domain Eukaryota; kingdom Metazoa; phylum Platyhelminthes; class Cestoda; order Cyclophyllidea; family Hymenolepididae; genus Hymenolepis; species Hymenolepis diminuta. The sequence continues at coordinate 72,383 of CAADRB010000092.1, forward strand.
AAGGTATGTGCAACTCACTAATTGATATCTAGTTATGCTTTTAACACAGGGATAGTAGTGTACTGGAAATAAATATGGGCACTATGTATAAATATTTTCTTACAATACTAGTTTGTTTGTAGCTAGTATACACACAGACTACGCATTAAAATTCATTAATTTCCCCTTATTTTAACAATGGATGTTATTTTCAATTTTGACTTTCAAATATCTTAGAGGTTGGAGGATCAGGAAATTTGACACTGTTTCTTTTAAAGGCGAAAGAAAGATTCTTAAACGCGCTAATTAATTTTTCTCAATTTAAGTAAAATAGTTCATTTATATCTGTATCCTCTCATTGTCTTTATGCTTTAACGTTCTAATCAAACCATTAGATATATATTTGGGAAAAGTGTACACTTTAGAAGTTGCTGCATGAATTAAATAGGATGTCCGTAATTACGAAGATTGTCATTGTAAGAAGTACCATCATGTATTTGTCAGCATTTTTACTTTGTGATTCACACATTTTTGCCTTGTCTTTAACCTAAAACCTTTAGATGATAATAGTTCTGTGATGTACCGATCATTCCTTTGCCTTTCTTTAACGCCCAATCGGACCACCAAATGTCAAGATTGTGACTCCCATTTCCTGTTTACCTTTTTCTTCCCTGGACTTCCCGTCAACAGCAAAATTGATTCTATAGAAATTGAAGATTAGTAAATGCGCATTTGAGCGATTCACTACCAACATGCTATGGTTACACGTAATCTTGCGGTTAGCAAATACGGTCGTTCATTCTCTCTCACTCGTAACTTTGAATGAATGATGGATGGGTTGAATTCCTTAACTCCTCTCTAATCCTAAAATGATTTTTTTAATCTTGTATACTTGTGGCCTTAATTTCTTTGTGAAAATTATATTGGAATAAAAACTTAATTCGCCTTCCTTGACCATCTACTCCTCTGAATTAATAGATGTTTATTTTAATTACCTGCGATTACGAGATCGATGCTGTTAGTTCACATATAGAGATACGCATAGTCAACACAGTGCTTAAATATGGCCAATCAGAGGAGTGTTAACATAAGAGTTTCTTTTACAAGTGGCTCCACTATGCCTTCTATCTGTCTTTGTCACGTGTTATATTATTAATATTCCACTTATGAGATTAGAGAGTTTTAAGATGGTTAACTTGTAAATCTAACACAAACTTGTCACAAAATTCCACTTTTTCTGTCATTTTAATGCTCTGTCCTACCACTTGCACCCTGACTAGTAGTTTATCCACTTCTCTCGTTTGAAGGGATTGAGATACATACTCCTTCTCATGATTACCTAACACGTTGCAGACGTATGCACAAATGTGTCGTAAGTGAGGCCCACCATCCACATCGAATTAAAAGGCCTTTTCACGTATTCTTCCCTAGTCCGTTTGTTTCGTACCTAGCTGCCTAGTAATTTTATATTCTAACATAGTCACAGATTATCTCTTTTAAAATAATTTGAGCTCCCGGGGATACTGTAATTTAGGTACGTTTGGCTGGTATCAAGTCTGTTCTTTCTAAAATTGTCATAGTGAGTGGGTTCATTACTGTATATCTGTGCGCCGCCTCAAGGTCACAGGCGTGACACTCAGGTCACAAAAATTCTACGTGCATCAATGACTTTTTCGTTAATTTTGAAGTGGTCTGATTATACTGCTTTCTTTGAATAAAACTTTTATGAACGTCAAATGTCGTTGATTGTCCTTCTTTTTCTTACTATGATATTGCCTATACTCTTAATAAACGTAGAGTCGTTTATGTTCAAAGAGTAGATGCCGTCTTCCTTTAATTTAGCATACAGATGGTTATTAAAATATTCAATTCTTTTTTTTTTGGGAATATGTGCAATTCAGGGGCAATATATCTCGGTCCCATTATCGAAGTCAACTGATTTGTGTTTAGAGATGAAGTATATCACATATACAGATAGTCGACTGGAACGTTTACCACAGAGCGAATCTGAGCCACTAGAAAGAATAAACACTTTCTCTTGAGCTAGGGAATTTTTAATTGGCTGTATGCACCGTTAACGTCATTCTCTGAAAAGAAGGTGACAAGGGGGAGGTCTCATCTCTCTTGTCTCGGAGATAATGATTAATGTACTGAGTTGTATAAACAAAAGAAAATTGTCTGTATTAGAAACTCAGCTTATTCAGGCACAGCAATAATTATAAGTTACTAACTTCCAATTTGACCAACCACCGTAGAAGTCATAGTCAATCTTGTGATACATTCTTACAGTACAATAGAAGGTTGGGAAAATTAGTGTAAACTCCTCAGAATATTTTGCCCCACAGCAGGTATAAAAATCTTTATCATTACCTAAATGTTCTCCAACTTTTGATATTTCTTCATTCTGATCTAATTTGTCCATTCGAACGTTTTTAACCCTCATTTTGTTTTTAGTCGTTTTCCACTCGGCACAAACGCCTTTAATTTTATTTTTTTCACTAGCTTCACCTAGAAGTCAAATTTAATCATCTCTAAGCTTTATTTGTAATCCCATTTGGAACCAGCATTTTTGTTGAGGAATTTTGTCTCTAATACTCATGTTGACTAGAGAATGTTTTTATCTTTTCCCATTTTTGTACAAATATTATCTCAGGAGGTCTGAGATTATGCCACTAGTCCAATCAAATCAATTTAATTTGGGATAGCCTATGTCACTGCCGTTGCAAACTAAGCTTTTGATTAATTATTGGCACATAATACCGTTTGTCATAATAACTTACCATGTTTTTCGACAGCCAAAATGATTTTCTTTTCTTTATCTTGATCGTGTGAACACTTATTTTACTTCTTCTGTGTCATAAACACTTGCTCTATGATGAGATGAAGTCAGTTTCTCAGGCTTCAATGAAATTTTCTGATTTGCTCTCAGTTGTTGCAATAGCGCCATTATCCTCATTGCATTACCTTAAATACATTCATATTTTTATTGTCAAATTTATTTCCGTTTACAAATATATTTAATTATTTGGCAAACAAATTCGCGTTTTCATTGTGGTAGATCGTGATTCATCCCCCGGCATTTTTAAGAGATTTAGGAACTTTTCCAGAAATGAATAACTATTCCGTAAAGTAAATGAAACAAATTAAGGCAAGTCCTACTTTAGGATGTTCATTTGGAACTATTCAAATTAGACTATTGGTGAAGTGCCTATAGGCAGTTATCTGGAGTAGAAGAGTAAACACTTTGGAGTCTCGTTACAGAGTTGACTTGATTTTGCCACGTACCAATGAGTCCCCATTTCGTTATCTCCGGGTTAACCCCTTGAACATTAATACTGCGCCACTTGTGCTTAGGCGAATTTAAACCAATTAAATTTACGGTGGATTCCTACTTGGCCATTTCATCACGTTAGTGGTCTTGATACGATCTATGAAATTTGAGAGTATTTGTAATTTAATTGATTTTCCTTTACAGATCCATCTATCCTCTAAAATCTTCCACAGTTGCTCTACAATCTTCTGTAAAATCCCTCAATACCGCTACTCCAAAACAACCAAAACGCCCTCCATCTCGACACAATGCTTCAACAAATAGTCCGCCAGTTCAAGCGTAAGTGTGGTAATGCCTATGAGGCTTATTTTGTGATATCGGAAGATTCGTAAATATGGGCAATGTGGATAAAATGAATGGCATTTCTGAACCGAAATCTAAAATTAAAACGTTCAAGCCCAAGAACCGCATTCTTTCTACATCCTACATTATAATTTGAGTTAGCCCCAGCCGTGTGATGTACTGAAGAATTTTTTTCCGGTATCACTACTTATATTCATTTTCTGTAATGGTCGGATTTTCGCTTCATAATATTATTGTCTAGTATTGCTACTTGGACATATTTTATATTCGGCAAATCACTTATTTACGAACCTTGTCCATTTATCGCCAGGTATCAGATTACAAACCAACCTGTTGCAGTCAGTTATCCATTTCACTAGCTTTTGTATTCTTCAGTCCTGAATATTTATAATCGTCATTAATGGATCAGAGTATTTAAATGTCTTAATGGGTATAGGTAGGGGCAAATTAAGGATTTTTAAAAAAAATTTTTAAATCGGCAATCTTATGGCCTCAGCCCTCCCTGAGTTGCATTGAAGTGTAGAGATATCTTTGAAATAGTTTCAGTCTTATTTAAATCTGTACTTGTATCGTTTCTATATCACGCGCTTAAATAAACTTGGGGTGTTTTAGTTTAACAAGAACATTAATTTTTTTAAATATCTACTGTTATTGACGCAAACGTATCAATGGGATAATATTGTTCAGGTTCTTTGACAACTTAAAATAACAAAACGATGAACCATGTAGACTGATGATTAACAAAATTCATGTTTTTTTACATATGCCGTTTGTTTTAGGGATCGGAATTGGCGGCTTAATTCCGGTCCCAAATCAGCAGCATTCGACTTTATTCCATCAACACCAAATCTGTCGTTGCCTCCTCGACCTCGATGCGGCATCCGATCAATACTAAAGAATACCCCGAGCATCATGTCCTCAACTCCGAATTCTCTTGGATTAATGGCTGTTAAACTTGCCTCTAGAGAAGAAAAATCGGATTCCCATAAAGGTGAGTTTATGGACTAAGTTATTGGCATTCTAAAGCTTATTGCCAAATACGGATACACTCGATTAGAAGTTGACTTTCAACTTTCCAATAACAAAGGTAGAGAATTAAAAATTAATTTTTGAAGTTTTTTCTGAGCTAAAATTTCCAGTTACCCAATATTGCATCATAAATCATTCCTCTTAACTCATCCCGAGTTTAAATTTCTCATGCCTAATATGGTCTAATAGGTGTCAAAGCACTCAGAACATTTAGTGTTTTTAGGTCATAGATACCCGTCTCTAAGTTCGATGATGTTTCTACCTACCGAGGACGTAGATGTTTCTGATGATGCACATTACTCCGCCGATTTCTTACTCTGACATTGAAAAAAAATCACAGTTATGAGGCATATTTGAGAGATAACAGATGATTAAAACCTGCTGTATTTAACTAAATAGTCTTTTCTTCACAACCTAATATACTAACATCTCGAAATTAGCGATTTTCCACTTTCCCTTTTCAACTCACTCTTCCTTAGTCATTGGAGAGCCGCATAAGGGTGTTGTCCATTTGTTCATCAAAACAGGTAGTCTAACAATCTTCCCTCCGTTACTTATAGAAGGGAAACCAACCGGCGGTGACAGCTCAGCCGATAAAGAAAACATGACCAATGGTAGGCACTATTGTTTGTTTTCCTCATCAGTAGGTCTGTACATGCAATTCCCATACTTTTGTTACCGTTGCAGATGCTGCCGAGTCATTCGTCTCTGCAGACTGGATGGAGGATGGTAAATTATTTCGGTTTTTTTAGTTTTAAGGTATGAATGGATGGATGTATTCTTTACAAAAATTCAATTTGTAGTAAAGTGAATGCAATTTTTTGTATCAGTTTTTAATTCTTATCTGGCCTTCTTCATAAGAATGTAATTGTTACTGTTTCGCCTTTTTTGGCTGTTTTTAATCGTGTGATGGATTCAGTAAAGACTGAAGTAGGTACTTCTGATTGTTAAGTTGGGCCAACTAAAATTATTACTCAAAGGAATACTCTTTTTTGAGAGAGGGTTTAGTTATCCCTTTCGCTTATATCATATCATTAAAAAAAACTACTTTTCCAAATTTTTAATTTTTTTTCAATTTTAGATATGGATGCTCTATTAGCGAGCATGGTGGACTGATTCAGCATCTGGAAAGTTGATTTTCTCTCTATTTCTGTAAATATTCCCCTTCTGCAATATTGATCCGCGCTTTCACCTGTCAAAATGTTACCGTATGTACACTCCTCTCCCACTCCAATTTTATTCAATCTTAAGACAGAAATATAAGTTGAATTTTGCTATTTATGGGCTATTCTCTCAATTTAATGGGTTTTTTCGAGAATATCAAATATAACTGCGGCGAGTTATCGATATTTCCTTGTTGTTTTAATAAAGACAGCTTCATATTTATTTATAAAGTATTTGAGTAATTTAGGACATTCCAAGAATAAGTAACAGTTGAATGATAAGTTAACGCATCGAAGGCTATCTACATCAACTGAACCGTTGTCACTTCTGAAGAATGGTCTTACTGATTAGAAACTAATTTATAATAACATAAATTCAAAGATTAAAAAAATTCGGCTGGCAAAACAACAAGAAGTTATATTACGTCTTCACATTTATCTCAGGCTTTAATCTTTATATTTGCATAATAGAAGTGTCATAGTGTATACGACTGTAATTTTTTGGTCGTTTCACATTTCACGTAATGATAGTGATAAAAATAAGCCGAAGATCAAGTTGCCCATTTGACAAGAAGAGTAGCTGATACCATTGATAAGGGTTGTCGTTTAGCGTTTATTCTCACTCCCAACGTGAATTTTTATCCTTTTCGATTGGTGCCTTTATTTCTTACTTTGCTGCGATGCATTTCCTTTCTACTGTCCTTTTTCATTTTCGCTTGAATCAACCCACCTCTAAACGTTAATCTTCTGCGTATTCTGCGCATCTTCAGCACACGTTGAGTTGACTGTCATTTGCCAGTCGATCTTGCCTTATTGGCAAGGGAGTTGGGGTGTTCTTCGTTATCTTGATATAATTCCAGCATGATATTATTGAAAAGCTTAATTTAAAGCAAACTTTTAAAGTTCCCTAATTTGATTTAGACCCTTAATAGTCTTTACAGTTCTTTTGCTTAACCCTAATTCACATGTCTCTGTGATGAGTTGCTTTTAATCAAGCTAACCCAATAGCACGATAGTGATTTCTCACAATAATTTGGATCTCTCATCTTAACATTAGCATGCCTTTCAGAAACATCATCAATCAATACTCTATAGTTTCGTCATACTCTATAGGATTTAGTTTTGGAAGGTAATTATCACCGGTGCTTCATATTCACAAAATCGATGCCAATCGGTGATGAAGATGGCCAACCGCTCTGGTTAATTTTATTCAACAATCATGGTGATCGAATGTGAGCTTCTCACCACAGTGGTTTTAATTCCCTTACCTCTACCTTCCTTCTACCAAAGTCGAGTGTTGTTATTGTGTTTCGGTTTTCCGTTTCTGTTGGCTCCGAGAAGGGGTTTGTCTGTATCGTCCCTTCGTTCATTAGTTTTTCTTTATAATTTAATGAGTTTATGCTCCGTTTTAATACCTTTCCCAAGGGATGAGCTCTTTACTAATATTTTCCCTTCATTTATTCGTTTATTTTTTAATACCTTTCCCCCAGTGGGGGATTTCGCTTCCTTTTTATCCCGAGAGTGGGGTCCTTTCTCTGAGGGAGACTTACCTCAATTGATCTGAAATCCTCATTTTTAACAGGAGAGCTTTCGTTTCCGAACGCCGTTGTTTGTCCGAACTTGGGTTAGAAAGTCCCTTGTAGCCATCGAGTACAGCCTTATGAGAGTTTAAATTTTGTCTGCGTTTTACGTCAAAATTTTCGTATTCTCGGTATAGACTCTTGTTGCTTGCTCTCGAACTTCATTCCTTATTTCTTCCATTGTCTCACCTTTTCATCTCTCTTCCAAATTATCGACATACATCTCCATACCTCAAATTCACACCTTGACTCTCCAATTTGGAAGGTTTAAGTGTCAGTTATTGTCATATCTCGACCCTTCAGGTCATCACCTGAGGTAACCTGCCGTCTGGTAATCTCCCCTATGTGTTTCCATTCAAATTTCCCTCTAACAATTTTCCTCTCTGGTTCCCCATGTTCTACATGTTTTAATGAAATATCTTTATCAAATTCAATTACCCCATCTGCGTGTTCATATCCAATTGTGCAGAGATTTCAATAGTTGTATGCTCAGCCTTGTTAACTCTGTATGGTTAAATGGTTCCTGCAATTTATATTTTATAATTAAAATTAGTTCAGACGTCTCTTCACTGACTCTCTGTTCTCAATTACTTCTAGATCTAGATATACGTTTAGTGGCCAGAACAGATAACAAATGGCGGTGTAGGTGGGATTCGAACTCACGCTGGAAAACCCCAATGGATTAATAATATATTTTTCAAATCGGATAAAAGCCTGGCTAACGTCTGAATCAAGCCTAAAGTTATGGAATGGTAATGGTAAATTAATAATGAACCATCAACATGAGGTCATAGAATCGATGTACTTTCGGATGATGCACTCGGGGCGGTCTCGGTCACGTGAATATGCGGGTGCATGCTGGCTCGGGTACCTGGACAGTTAGTCAAGACAAATCCCCCTCTTCATCAGGACGGTTATTAATTGTGTTCCCCTATAAATAGTTAAAAAAGCGGCTTTGGAGTAATTGCACGTCTGTCTTGCCTTCCCTTTCTGGATTTGAGTGAACAGTAGTGTGGTGATATCTGGTAAGCGGATCTATGCTGTAGTACTGATAGGAGATTTAGTTCTGCTGCTATTACGGAAGAATTATATTCACATAATTGGGCAACAGAGAAGTTACAAACATTGAACATATTTATTTATTTATTGAACATGTCAATCTTCCAATATCTTCAATCTTTTTTTAAATAAATAATGTGTACTATGCTATTTACTTAGGGGAAGCCTGCATTTTTTCAATTAGATTTCAATTTGTTATCATTAATTTGAGAGGATTTAGTTGTTTTGATATCCCCAGATATTTATGAAAATGAAAGTATTGGTAGAGGAAGTTAACTTTTATTAGAATCTGGGCTTGTTGATAAAGCAATGTATCTAAGATGAGCTCAGGTCCATATTTTCTGTTTACCGGTTTTATAGCTTTTTACCGTTGATTTGATTATTATATTGCTAATCTAAAGCAATAGTAATTTTAGCTCCCCGTCCTTATTTACAATAATATTTAAAAATGATTCTAGATGACAACTATCAGATTTGAATAAAGTTTGACATTAAAAGGTAGTTTTTTTCCCCATAGACCTCTTACATTATTATCCTTTACTTGTTCTGTGGTATTTTAATGTTTATATCCAACTATGTGTAAAATTTCCTAATAAACAGAACGATTTGAGGTAACTATTACTTTTGATTTGCCTCTCTTCTAGCCCTTGAGTTACATACTTTACCTCAATGTAAAACCTGGCATTATTTGTTTTACCCTGTAATTAACTGGATGCTTTTTGTTTTTCTCTCATATTTCTTTATGAATGATAATAAAGTTAAGAGTCGGTGTTGTGGCAAGGATTAGTGCTTAAAATGTGCTCTAGACTTTATTGTTTTGTAAGGGAAACTGCTTTTCTAACTCGTTCTTGTTACTGAAAGGAATTTTTTTCTGAGTCAGTTTGGGATTCAAATATTTAATGAAAACAATATAGGAACTATAAGAATCCGTTTTAATTACTTTTGAAATCGGAGCCCTGTAATTCATATAAACTTTTACATTTTTGTATATTTGGAAATAAGTTTTCAAGCTTCGTTTACAGATGATAACAGTTAATATTAAACTTTTTTCCCTTATGAGGAATTAAAATAGTTGGCAGAGAGGCCTTATACTCCTTAACCCATTGACAATGCTTATAATGAGAATATTTTACTTTTTTGTGGATTTCAGCGATATTCTGCGTCTATTTTTTTCCGAAATTATTCCAACTTGTTTATACATGTTTTTTGATGATGCTTTCATTTACGCTCTTGCTTAACTGAAAATTACAAGGGTCGGTTAGGCCTATGGCGTATCAACTAAAAATTATAGATATTCAAACCTATTTAGTAGTAGTTGAGTTTTACTTCTTGACGCTACTACTCAATCGGACGTTCTTTTTAGTTTAATACTTCCCCCTTCAACTTTAGTAGATAAGTCTCTTCAGCCTCCTTCTACTGTTCTTTATGAATGAAGCAGTTCTAAATTCGAGAATGTTAGTTATTGCTCGTAACTGGGAAGAAGTCACGGTCTGTGGAACCATTTTGTTTCTCAATGATGGAGCTGAAAATCTTGTCACAGAAGATCTCCTATACCTCCTCCAAGATGAGAAGAAAGAATATTTTCGGACTAAATTTCACTTTTTGCTTACAAAACGGTGATGTGAAGGTATACATTTAGTCTTCCTTTTATCGATAAACAATGTTCACTCGGAGAAAATTATGCAAGATTCCAAGTTAAACAGTAATGTTTAAAAATGTCTTCTAAACTTTTCATTACTGGGCATCCGTAATAGTTGATTCCAAGGGAGAACTTCAAGATTAGATTAAGTCTGATTTTATTACATATTGATAAATCCAATTGAGATTAACACAACTAGATCAGATTATAAACGAGAATATGAAAGCAATAAATGCTATTGGTCATTCATTAAAATAGTATACCACTATCTTCGACGGAGCGAAAATATATTCTAGTCTCTTAAGTGAAAAATTACATTCTCCTTCCCTCAACATTAGCCATTCAAATCATCGTGTGTACACCGGATTGTCCTGTTGTCCTGACTTCTGGCAGACTCAATCAAATCCAATTGTACATAGATAAAGTTTTCCTTTTGGGGTGGGGGGTCTAGAGCAATTACTGATTATATAGTAGGCAGGTCTTAAATGATCATGGCTAAGCAAGCAGAACTGATCTATAATGAAGAACCTTAAATTGCAATCAGGTTCGCATTTTCTGATTTGGTTTTTACCATTTAGACTGAAGAATAAGCCGTGAGCTTAGTTACCTTAAGTAAAATGCAAATTTTTATCATTAATGGTCAACGTCTAACGGGAAACCGTGTTATCTAATAGCCGATTGCATTTGCCGATATATTCTTCCTATCATCATTTTCCTTCAACGTTAGCTATGTTTTAAACACTGCTCCAATTTGTTTATACTGTTCTAAAGATAAAATGATTGCCTATCTTTATCAAGTGCGCTTTATTTATTTTAGCGCTAATTTGATGGTCATTCATTTCACTTATCACTTTTCTAAACATTGAATTCGACTGAAACCCGATATTCGGAAGCAAGCCTTTTCTTTGTGAACACAAGTGGCCATTTGGTGGTTTTAAATATCCATATTCCTTTGGGGTACGTTATTATTTTTAACTTACGATAATGCAAAAGAAACATTACATTTCGTAATTATAGGGAGACACCTGAAAATTTAAATAATCCAGAAGGATAAGTAGATGTCGAGGATTATGTCAGCGTATTAAACGTGTCTTATTTCCTGCAAATTTGGATTCATCGGGTGGTTCACTAATGGGAGTATATCACTGCATCATGTGCTGGTGCTCTACATTTCAAATGCTGGGATTATACCTCTAGATTCTTGGGTGATGGGGCACGTCTACGATATTAAGATCTTATCAAGTTTGTCAGAATCAGCCACGCCCTCATTATTAATTTTTCTTTTCCATTGACGGACAGAAGCAACTAGTTAGTACTAACTAAAATATGACTTTTTATATCTTTTCGTTAAAACACTAATCTCGCCCATTCATCTGGACTAGTAAATATCGGTTTTAATTAAAATTTAATTAACTTTTCATCCTAATATCAACATCGTATTTTAAAATGATGTTGATCCATTTCGTCAAATTAACTGAAACGTGTTCTCAGCCTTAATCTTAATTTTTTGTTTAAACCTAAGTATACAAATTTTGCTCCATGTTTCTTCATTCAATCATTTATTTGCATTTCTCGTTATATAATTGTCTGGTTACTGTCAGTTTTAATTAATTGAAATGGTTTCAAATAGAATTTCGACAAAACATTAGTTGGTGATTTGTTCTATATATTGTTCCATTTCCTTTGGATTCGCATTACGATTGTTTTGGGCAAAGTAAGTATTCAGTCCTATTGTTTAAATTATAAGATATGGTCGTATGATATATTCCATTAGCATACATCTGGTGGCTCAAAATGGTATGAGTGGTTACATGGTCAATTTCTTCTTTACATGCTTGTCTTATTCTATATAAGGACTTTTTACTGATTTTACGACCATATAGTCTTGGGTGAATGAAGCAAAGGAAGTGTAATGTTTCTAAATTGATAAGGTATAGTTTGGAAATTAGACCAATTTTTCAGTTTATCCATCCCGGATAAGCAAAATTGAATTGGTCATTCATTAGAGAACGAAAATGTTTCAATTTTATGCACTGTTTCGTTTCCCGACCGGCTTGTAACCACTAAACGATAAAGCTTGTAACGATTTTATTTAGACGTCCACCTTTTCTGTGTTGCTTCCTGATTCTAGCACGGCTTCCTGCCTGCTATCCTAAAAACTTGTGCAAAATACATGGCCAGGAATAACTTTTCATTGTTATCTGTTTCTTAATGCGGGCAGATTTATTAATTTATTTTCGAGGGGCATTGCCTACATTGAGTAAAAGTCAAATTCACTTTTAGTTAGTTCTAAGGCCCTGGACGTCTATCAAAATAATGCCTTGCATAAAAACTGTTTAAGCAAGACGGCCAGCTAAGTTGTGCAATAAGACGACTAACCCAATGTTTTTTTACCAGAGTCTGTTTGTGATAGGCATCTACCAGCCCCTTGTAAGAGAATGCGAATCTGTTATCCTTACAGCACTACGGAGAGTCCTGGTAGTTACAAGATGGCAATACATTTCATAGGTTAGAAGTCTTATAATTTTCACGTTGTCTATAAAAGGACTTGGCTGAAGGCCTAATACAAATTGATTATTAGGTAGAATTCCTTTCCCGGGATGTGAAAATATTATGTTTACGGAAAAAGTCGCTATTGTTAAGAAGAAAATAATAGTGAGCAAAAAAAATAAATTTTTTCCTTGACTATATTCGCGTTTTATTTTGTGTTTTCTTCCCGTTTATATTAAAAATAACGCTCAGTTATTAAATTGCCTATCCGAACTAGTGGATAAGCATACACAGTTTTCCCGAAGTAACTGGACATCGTTATGAAAAGTTCTAAAACTTTAAATTTGTCTTCTCTTTCTTCTCTACTGCTATTTTTGTGAATACTTTAGAATTGCATTTTTTATCATTAAATCGAAAATACATAAAGAGAAGCTCGTTAATAAACACATGTTTTTATTTTTCCATATCCTTTTATCTTTGGGCGAGAAAAGTATTTTTGTTTCAATTTCAATTTTGATTTTCAAATATCCTAAACACTGGCGGATGGGAGAATTTCGGCAGCGTTTTCTTATAAAGATGAAAGATCTTTAAATTGGTAATTAATTTTTATCTGTCCCTTTCATTTATCTCGACGCTTTAACCTAGTGAAATTGTAGATTTGCGTTCATATTTACAGGTTACTGAATGAAATGTATATCTTAAAGAGAGGTTTTCCGAAAAACAATTTTTTTATTGCTTCGTTGATATACGTATCACATTTTGCATGCCAAAAAGAATCGTATTCTGTCTATAGATGACCACCATGACGCGATGACCAGTTCATCCTTTCTAACCAGATCACCGAGTCTCATGATCTTGTTTCCCAATCCTAACTTTTCCACCAAGGTACATTTGCAAGTAATTTTAAATTTAGTAACAACAGTACGACCCCCCTACTTTTCTTCGCAATTTTAGATGAATGATGGACGGACTAAATTTAATGGCCCCTTGACGATCTTAAATAGGTGCATTCAAGCTTACATACTTTTGGTTTTAATAACCTTTTAAAAATCTCTTGATCGCCCACTATTATCAGGTGATAGATTTTGTTTTTTCTTAGAGCAGTTTTGTTTTGATCATTTGGAAACGAGATTGATTATCAACAGTGCACTTAAAGTTATAAAGTAAAGATTTTTAATTATTGTCAGTAGGACTGATGTTAAAGTGCAAATTTTCCGCGCACCTGACCCCAATATGCGTTTCATTACGGGCTTACAAAGTGGTATTGGTGATTTACGTCTGAATTTAACAAGCCATTTGGAAAATTCAAAGGTTTCTATCTTAGTAATGTAATGGCCCCTCAATTGCACTGTAAATAGTTGTCTGCTCTAAGTTTATTCCATCGTTCTAGTTTACACAAGCAAATAGATTATGTGTATCTCCTCACGGATACCTACCACGTTTGCGCTGTTTAAATAAGTGTGCCAAAATCAAGACCTCCTAGTAGCAAATTTAAATTTACAGGACTTCCCACACATTCGTTCCCAGCCAGTTTACTCTGCAGTCTATTAAATGTTCTATTCAAAAAGCTTCGCAGGTTGTCACTTTTAACATAATTAAGCCCTGAAGATACTGCCAATTAAGAGATCTTTCCATGCATTCGATTCCAGTTGTCTGGTATCATGGCTATTATCACTAAGAGTGCAACCGTGTACCTCTTGCGTTAATTAGTTAATAGGTCCATTGGTGTGTCTTTGTAGGTCTACAGGAGGCACGTCGTTAGCACCATTTTATTAAATTCACTAGTTTTTATTTTTCCAAATTTGTCTTTTGAGGACGTTTAATAAGTTTGTTTTCTTTAAATAAAATGTGAAGATGGCTATTTAATTTGTAGGCAATTGTCATCTTCCGTGGAAAGTGCATAATCCCTTAATAATAATAATCAGTCTCCATTTTTAAAGGGTAAATATTATATATCTCATTTGAAACAGTCACCATCTGGGAGTAGTCACTTAATTAGGGACAATCTTTGCCCCAGTTTATTCAATATCAGTTGATTCTTGTTTACTTAGAAATTAGAAAGACCGCATATGCAGATAGTCAAGTAAAATGTTTTTCCACAGAGCGCGCCAGAGCCACTTGAAAGAGTAAACCTTTTCCCTTTGACAAAGAGTCTTTTAATTCCAGTTAATTGTTCGAAAGCACTGATAACACCATATCCCGGAAAAAGATGATAATGGGATCTTCATAATTAACGCATCAAAGTACAAAGCCAGCCGCACTTACCGACATCGAATTTCTGGGTCTAATTAGATTGATATAAACAAAGTAGAACATTGCATATCCAACATAGAATCTCAGCTTATTTAGGGACACCAATACTCCAATTTATTTACTCGCAACATGATAAATAGTTATTTGACATTTTCTTAAAGTGCAGTAGAAAAGAATCTTAAGTAAATTCGACTTTATTATTATTTACATTGACTTTTTTGTGCAGACTTTAATCTTTCTATTAAGAAGGAAGTAATGTGTATGTGCGATTTTGTTAAACAATCATACGTAGATTAAATGATTACGTAGAACATAATCGTATGTTCCAAACCTCTCTTGCAATTATATGATGAGCATAAAAATTTTACTAAATGATTAGACAGATCAAAATTACCTTTTCGATTCCCTTCAGTTTTGCTTTTTCTTCATTCTGGTGGCTATTTGGTCTGTTAACCAACTTCCTTAGGATAATCGCTTTTGTCCAGATGCTAATATTGCAGAAAGTCCATCGGGAAATGGATCCTCTTTTGTTTATCTAATTTTAGTGGCCTTAGGAAAGGTTCATCATCGCTGAGGTTTGTTTGCCTTTCCCTCTGGCACCAGAGTTCCTGTTGAAAAGCTTTGTCATTAATAATCGCATTGACCAAAATGTGTTGATCTCCCATACAGTTTAATTATCTTTCTCTTTTTCACTAATACAACTCATGAGACCATGTCGTCAAGACTCTCACAAAATGCTGACTTGCTCATAATGTGGTTTGTCATAATACCGGCCTCTTTCTTCCGACAACTGAAGAGCCATCCTTTTAAGATCTATGTGCAAACATGTCTTTTGCTTCTTGCGTTTCGTCAAGACTTGTTTCACATTGAGATAAAATCGATATCTCAGGGTGACGGTGTGGTTATTTGATTTGGTTCTAGTCGTTGTTATGGTACCGTCACCATTACCTCATAAATTGCCTGA
Organism: Hymenolepis diminuta; assembly: GCA_900708905.1. NCBI lineage: Eukaryota > Metazoa > Platyhelminthes > Cestoda > Cyclophyllidea > Hymenolepididae > Hymenolepis > Hymenolepis diminuta. Next base: position 88,173 of record CAADRB010000092.1, read on the forward strand.
AAACAAAATAAATTGATTCACAATTTTATTGATATTAAATCATTTGAAAAAACAAATTTGATCTTTAATACATTTTCTAGAAACGTAAAATTTTTCCGTAAAAATAAAACAACTTGGATCAAGCCCTATTTTAGAATATTCCTTCTGGGTATTTTTCATATCCCAGAAGGAAAAGGGTGTTAGTAAAATTTGGCAGTAATTCAGTTTATTGAGTAATTTAACAGGTTTTGACCGTTCGAAATAATCAAAGGAATATTGATTTGGTCATTTAATTAAATGAATTATGATCACAATTGCTCGTAAACGTCAATAGATCGTCAAATTAACTTTTGCATATGGCAAATCAGAAGCCTTGTTTAACATTACTGCACTTTTCAACAGAAAAACAGAATAATTTGAAAGTAACATTCATATTGTTGTTCAAGTGATGTTGCTCTTGAAGTTTGTTAAGGAATTTGATTTATCCCCAACTTGGGTTTTGAGTCTCGCATATGTTCTTATTGGCAGCCATATCGAGATTTATCATACCACCTTCTGTCTCATGGTTTATTTATAATAAATCTCTAAACCTCATACTTAACGTTATTATTTGGTGATATGGCAAATGGCAGTTTGTCATCGTCTAGTTCTACTAGTTACCACTATTCTTCAAATTTAATAACGCCTACTAGAGTGGATTTGCCATCTTTGACTTTTAAGTTCAATAAATGTGTCATAATTTCCCTTTCACCTCTTTATTATTCCTATTTTCACACTTTCTTATGAGCCTCTTTGCAGGCTTCGTACTGCGGAGGCCTTTTTTTACAAAGTCACACTTTACATTTCTTTCGCGGAATAAAAACCGAAACTTTTGTTTCCTGTTCTGTTTCTTTTCCGCCTTTAATGTATTACTCTCCAACAAGTCTGATTTTAAAATTGAGCTCCTTAATGTAGTTTAGCTTTATTTAATTTGAATCCATAAGTTTTCATTGATACTTATGTAAAACCGTCATTTTATGTTAGAACATTTTTATCCAAGCCAGTTCAGTTTAATTCGTTGCATAGGACTAGTTTCCGATTTAGTGGGAGTAATAAGTAAACGCACAGCCATCTTTGGTAAAATCTCTTCACTCTAGTACAACCAATACGTTCTCCACCTCGATAATCAACCCCAACAAGCAGTCTTTCAGTTTGATAATGTCGACAAAACGATTGCACATATTTTTTGCGCCGGTTGTGTAGTGGTCAACGTGCATGTCTGCCTGTCGGCACACACAGTGATTTGGATGGCCACAGTTAATTCTGACCAATAAGAGGGGTGATAGAATGCGAATTTCTCATAGGCAGCTAGAGAATACCTCTATTCTCCCCAAATTAAGCGTTGGTAACGCTTTTCCTGAGGCGTTGGGAGGTTTTTTATATTTGTTAGAAATTAGTCCAGACAAAGGACTTGTTTAATATGATTCAAGTATTTCTCATTTGATCACGTGATGCATCATGTGCCTATTTCTACCCTGTCCAAGGTTGAAGAGAAAACACTTGTAAATCTGCCGTGGTTCTTACATTCTCATCCCTCATTCTGTCCACATGATCGAGAGGTCAAATCCCAAAGTGCAGCCTTCGTTTTCATTCACATATTAATCGAATCAAAAGACAACTTATTAAGTGGAAAAAAATGTTTAATGCGCAATTATTCAAATTTTGCCAATGCTAATATTCAATATTCTGTTACTTTTTTCTAATAATGACGATATCGTTTCAATACCTTTTTCTTTAGCTTAGAATATAAAACTGACTTGAAAAGGCGTTGGCAATTAAAAATAATCAACAGTATGAATTAAATATGAAAGAGGTATTATTTTAAAACTCTACTTTCTCAATACCAAAACGGGTATTACCTCCACTACCTCGATTCCGGAATTCAATCAATACCACACCTGCAACTCCGAATCCTACAACATGAAAAACATCGAACGTGGTTCAACAGAAGAAAATCTCAGTTTTAATAAAGATGAGTCTTTGAGCTAATTAAGTGGCGTTATGAAGTTTATCGTCAGAATTTTTCTCTTATTTATTCTATTTTTTATTTAGAAATGAGTTTTTATACTTTTACTAGTTACTTTTTATTTTTTTTAACATCTTTCTTCAAGTTTCCGCTGGACTAAATAAACGATTTAATGTTGACGTCTTTTCAGCCGTGTCTGAACAAATATCCAGAAGTACACTTGATTAGGATATGATAAAGCACTTTTCTAACCTCTTCATCCTGTGATAATTTGTTATATTTTGGAGAATTTTGTTTAAGATAAAAAAGGAAAGTATTCTAAATGAGTCTTCATTAAGAGACATCTAAAAAAGCAAGTAATATTAAAGTTTATGAAGGGTATGGAAAATTTAAACATAGAGATAGAAGTATTGAAGTGTACAAAGTTTGAGAGAATCGTGCTGATCATCTTGCCACAATCCTCTGACTCACCAAGGAACAAGGAAATAAGTGTATTCAGGCATGCTAGCTTTTAAATACTCTAATGCGTATGTTGGCGAATGCGTTCTTAGTGGCCAGCGTGATTGTTGGCTTAGTCTCATTGATAACGTGCATGTTGGCCTACATAACATTCAAAATAGGTGACAATGAAAATGATTTGAAATAAATGGAAATGGAAACTAGACTCCAAAAATCAAGCCACTTATACGTAGATTACACATATTTCACTTTCTCTTTTCAACTTACTCTTCATTAGTCGTAGGAAAGCCGTAACAATGGCGTCATATTGTCATTCATTAACCAAAATAAGTAGTCTATCAATTTTCCTTCCGTTACTTATAGAAGAGAAATCAACTAGCGGTGACAGCTCAGCCGACAAAGAGAATATGACCAATGTTAGGCCCTGTTGTTTGTTTTCAACATCGTCAGTTTTATAATGTTTCTGCTCATTTGTTGTTGTTTCCTCTGCAGATGACGATGAGACATTCGTCCCTACGGACTGGGTGAAAGATGACAAATCATTTTGTTTTTCTCTTTATTGAAATGCTATTTGAGAAATACTTTGCTATTTTCCAGACTATTTTAAATATATAACCCCTTTTTCAAAAATCTTATTGCCGAGCATAGTGGGATTATTTCTTGTTAGGTTGATATAATTTATTGCTCCATTTCTGTATAAATTCCCTCCCATTAATGCAAATCCCTGTCTTTATCTGTTGAACTGCTGATGTATATTCCCTCCTCCATTTAATTTACCTGCACCTCAACACAGAAAGCCTTGATTGTGTAAATAATCAAGCACTAGTATCTGTGACTATAAAGTTATTTTCGATATTTATACAGATATTCTCCCAAATTATCAGCTTTGATTCGTGGGAGTAGTTAATATAATTTTTGTGGATATGTAGAAGGTTTATCAGGAATCGTATCGTCCCTTAGCTTTTCTTTGGGCTATACCTTCAATGTTCTTATGATCTTCACCACATAACAAAATGAAGATAAAAGAGATCGCTGGTTGAGAAGCTTTGTTGAATACAGCGAGAGAGCTCAGAGAATTGAGAGAGCGCAGGACAGGGGCATATGAAGACGAGGTTGCAGTAGTTACAGAAGGGTTACTTTGGAAGTGAAGGTAAATAAATTGTGTTAGATGGCGGCAAACGCCCAATCAGTCAGGATACATTGGCCGCATCGTGTGTTTTCCGTATTCAATGTAACATTATTAAGTTCGGGTCACTTGACCGCAGTTTATGAGTGACATATCGAGTCTCAAGTGACGAGCCGTATCGTAAGGTCGGGCTGACTCACATCAGGAAAATAAAGGAGGGGAATTTCATGAAAAAATGTATAACTACAGGTTCTCAATATTTCTGTGCCACTTTAACGGTTTGACGGCAGGAAGTTTTCTGCATCAATCTAAATTTTCTCTCTTTCAGTCGCCCAGTTCAAGATCTACCTTTATCGAATTTACGAAATATTATCTTTACAGGCAAAAGTATTGAAATCCGCTGTCGGTCAGGATGTCATAAAACCAAGGTAAAATAAAGACATAAGATAAGGTAACCCAATACTACTTTTGAAGAGAGTGTTTAACGAGCAGACACTATTTTAAGATATATTTGCATATGCTGTATAATACGAAGATGAATACAGGTTATTTTAAAACAACTAAACAGATATATTATCGTATCTTCATACTTATCTTAAATTTCAATTATGCATTATTATTGTATTCGATGCAGCCGTACCTCTAGTAATTTGTCTTTTAGGAACAATAAATTGATCAGAAAATTTTAAAACTGTAATTATGAAACAATGAATTTGACATAATAGTAAGACTTATCTCGTTTACGGAATGACTGATAATTATGATCAAAGAGGTGAAGACGAAATCCGAATTTACAACCAGGGAGGCCCCATGATCCGACTCCTCTACCCAGTACACTTGCTTCTTATTCAACAAGTGTAAAAATGTTATTAGTTTCTCACTACAGATAGTATTTGATTGTCTATCCGCCATTTCGAGAAAATTCTGTTTAAGTAATCTATGATCTCTTAAACCCCTATCAAAATATTGGCTTAAGATATTTAGAATCGCCAGACTGTGCTAGTTAGACAACTGACCCGATATTCTACTTGAGAAAGACATTACTTAGTCCAATTAGAGGATTGAAAGGTAGAATTATCATGCCCACCAAATGAACTGTCTGGTTGTGGATTCTATTCAAATGCATCGTCTTTTTATTTTCATATATCCTAATTTAGGAACATCATGTTGTATTCAGCCAATTTAATCGGGAAAAATCAATCAGCTTTTATTCATTTTAAAATACAATATGCACAAATAGATATAAAATTTTCGAAATTAGAAGAAAAGCATAGTATGAAGACTTGGTTATTGAAAGTCTGTGTTGTGATTAGCACCTCTTCTTGGTTAAAGAATTGTCTTACGAGTGGTTTAGACGCAATTTTTCTTGATGTGGGTCTACATAGATGCAGACTAACATTCACTTGATTTATGTTTCAATAAACATTTCCAGTATATTTGGAATCCGCAAAAATTATACATCTAAAGTGGCAGGAGTTTAGTATTAGGTGAAAGGCAGCACTACTGCCATCATAAATTCAGAGCTGGAACGACTGAAAATCGCAAATATGGTAATGGCGAAGATTCAAGGAAACGTTCCTGTTCTACTTCCTATAGTATAACGTTCTAATGTTTTTTTTCAACATTTGCTTGGTTATATCCATTACGCATTAGGTTTTTCATGATTAAGACAAATAGAAAGTTAACTTTTTAAAATTCCGCCAACAGAACTTAACATTAAAATGAAATGGAAGAAGCGGGCTCCTCTGCGCGTCTATAAACACATCCTTTTTTCATCATGGGCAGTTGAATTTTTCCGACAAGAAGAAATTATTTTTGTTTTATTTTTATTTTAAATTTCGATTGTCCTAGATGTTGGTAAGTGGGGCGGGGATTTTGGTACTTATTTCTTTTGAAGATCAAAAAAGGGTCCTCTAAAGGGAAAATTAATTTTTCCAATTTACTTTAAATTGAAAAAATTCATTTTATTTACCTTTTCCCCTGTCTCTGCATTAAGCTGGGTAACATAATTTGTAATTTCTTGTCAATGTTAAGATTCCGCTTAATAAAATGCTTATTATATTGGAAAAAATTTTACGAATTTTGCTGAAGGGGGATTGCCAGCAATTATTTTTCGGATTTTTTTCTGCTTTATATCCTGCTTAAAATAGACGTTTTGCATAGCGTTGAGGATTTACATTCCACATTTCTCACACCGGAATAGAACTAAATGCTGTGGTGTATCAGCCCAGTCAATTGCCTTTCTTAACCTTCATCCTTGTCAGTGAATCCCATCAGTGTAATTTGCAATTCCCAATTTCCTTATTCCTTCCGGAAAATTCTTAGAAAATTAGGATTAATAATTGCTGTTTAAGTGATTTTCTATCAACAGGTTATGACTGCATGCAATTCTGCTATTACCAAAAACTATGCAGTTCCTTTTTTCTCCTTCTCAGTCTCAGTACTTTGGATAAGTTATGGACTGGTAAAATTCAATAATTCTTTTCTGGTTTTACAATGAAACATTTCAGATTGCACGCTTGCCGTTTTAATCGTCCCTTGGAAGCCATTTTCACTTTTAAACCAGATTCACAATCCCTGACCACCCACCCTTCTGAGTAGATGTATATTTATATTTTGAGACCAGGATTTTTAGGCATTTTGTAGTGCTATTATCTCTCTTGATAGAATTTAAGCCATTAAATACGAATAGTAAAAGTAGAGTTATTAGTCCTCAAAGGTTTGCTTGGTGTAATCTTGGTAATAATTAACGCTGAAGATTAACTCTACAAGTTGACTCGATAGCGATGATATTTCGCTTCATATGTTTATTTACGAAACTTTGCCTTCGCCGGTGGTGTAGTTTTCAATGTGTACTTTGTCATATCACAGGTCACAAGATTGGTGTTCATTCAACATTACTTGTTAAATCTTGCCAACAAAAGGGGTGAAGACGTCAGAAGACCAGTTTCTCATACAAATAGTTTTAGGATATCCTCTGTCTATCAAAGTCATTTCTTTGCAAGACTTTATGAATAGTCATTTTGTAAATTTAACCATCGGAAAAAATAAACCATTCCTCTCTACCATGATAATGTTCAAACATACTACTACACTGTGAATAGCGGTCAATTCACTTCAACATATGGGACTTCTCATGCTTACCGGCCAGGTCTTTAACGTGACTAAGATCTCCTAGCTACTATTATTATTATTAATTAAGAGTCCCTCCTGCGTTCCCGATCTCTCAAGGAGTATCATAGTGCATATTTCACAGAAGTAAATTAGTCGACGTGTGCCTTTATACCTCTGGGAGACACATCTTTTACACCAATAAATCACAATTTTTTGATTGCTTTTAATTTCTTTGAAAAGGTTGGTAATGTTTTTGGGTAAACTGGTTGATTCATTGGTGGAAAATTATTTTCTCCGTTTTGGCGGAGCAATCACATATGTTCTTAGTGAAAATTAAATCTAAACCATAAAAGATTAAATATTAAATATGTTCTGTTAAGTTATATAATAACAGTTAGCAAAATATTCAATTCTCTTCTGGGGGCAGTATCTTTAACTATAAACGATTTTTCTCAATTCCAAATCAGTTTCAATTGATTCCTGTTTAATTAGTAATGTGTTGAGTACGAAGAAAGACAATTGGGCCGTTTATCACAGGACATAAATGATAAAAGAATTAGATAAGCACTTTTATTTGAGCATATGAATTATCAGTTACCTTTTAATCAGATGTATGCACCGATAACATTATGTTCTGAAAAAGTTGACAAAGAGGAAGGTTCAAAATCACTGTATCAAAGTGCATCGCCGACATCAAAATTCTAGTTCTATCATCAACGACAAATAACTAGAATAGGTAGTTGATTTAAACAAAGGGGAATATCGTACATCTAATCCGATATTTCCTTTTATTCAGACCTAGCAGCTGTACTAAGTTATTTGCTGATCTTACAATGTATTTTAAAGCTCATCAGAGTGTCGAGTAAAAATATTCTAATTAAATGTTTTAAAAGAAACTAGTCATTTATGATAAATAAAAATTTAAATTCTCCCATTATATATATTTGTTCTGAATCTTGAACTATTCCTTTTATGGTTTTGGTTTTTCCTCAGATACTATTGTTGAAAGTAGTCTGTAGTGAAACGTTTTCACAACTAGCCAACGACATTATCAATGTAAATTGAGCTGTTAACTAATTATTTAAACTTAAAGCCGCTGGTTTTAATTACTTACTGTGGATTCTGACAGTCAATGTAACAGTGCTTTTCTTTTTCTTTGTCTCATGGAAATGTCTTTCACTTCTTGAGTGTCATAAACTCTCGTCCCCTATTGAGGTATAATCAATTTCCCAGGGTGTCATTAAGCATGTTTGATTGCTTTCCTTTCGAAGTAAAGTGAATTCAACTCGACATCTTCCTGACTATTTACCTTTTTCTAATTCTAGGTATGACTAAGTTTCCCTTCCTATAATTGTATCATCTTCGATTAACTTTGAATGCTTCCCTCTATTGCTAGTACTATTAAGGGGGGCTAGGAGAATTTTTATTAAGAATCTATCCTCTATCTAGGAATAGATAGCGTTAGATTATATGCCCAACTCATCATCTCCCTTCTTCACTCTTTGCCAATTAAATTTTGGAATTTGTTACTCCAGCTCATTAATCGCTTTTTTGTTTATCTTCATTACCATATGCTCTCTGAGATATTATTTTCTGTTCCTTCATTCACTGCATTTCTCTCTTTTTTATACCTATAAAATAACTCTTATATCTCGCAAACCTTGTGGATTCATTGCATCTCACAGGTTGATCGACATATTTCGACATTTTGGTGTATAAGTGCGGAATCGCAATTGATAAGGAGTTTTGGCGGGTTGGAGTGAATTTACTTTCCCCCTAATTTAAATAGTTAACTTTAATGTGGTGATACGAAGTGAATAATTATTGGAAGGGGTGTCTGAACTTTAAATCTTCACAGTTTTAAGTATTGAATACAGGCATAGGCCGTTGATTAATTGCCTTTTATGGGGTTCAATTAGTATGCGAATGAATTTGCTAATGTTGTGGAATGCAAATTTCTTTCCAACTAATGGTTAAAAACTCTTTTCTATTAGGAGAACAAAGTTCAGTGAGCCCAGCCAATTTAAAGGTTTCAGCTGGTTTCAAAGCTATAAAGGCTAACTTATAGAAGCTTCTCAAAAATGAAGGTGGACGTAATGTAGCCACCCATTCTTTAAATTCAATCAATTTCAGATGCTAGCATTAGCTGGATAAAATGGAATTATATTGTCCAGAAGAAATTAAGGCAACAATTACACATGCTCATTTATTATATTAGTGATTATTTATAACCTTTGCATATTTGTTAAAATGCATTAGAATTTCGTGTTGTTGCTTGATATACTTTTCATTAAATTGCGGAAATTGCTTAATCTCATGTTAGCATTGAATTCAATGATTTATGGCTATTTGGGAGGCTAATAAGGTTATAAAAATCGATGAGTCTCACAAACCTCTCAACAATCAATGGAACTTTTACAAATATTTAAGATGTTCAACGGCATATCTGCACAGGTAAAAGCTCTTTCGGCCAAATTTGAGGATTCTAAAGATGTAAATACTTATATTACATCTGTATCCGTTGTTCCTTCGTCTTATTCTATTAAACCGCCTGCATCTGTTGAAATTGCCGATCCATCAGCTGCTGAACCTGTCATTAAAAATACTCCTAAGTTCATTTATGATCCTAAATCAATCAGATTCTTTGAATCATGATGCAATAAGCACAAATATATGTTCACGGTAAATCGTGTCAAATGGGATGAGAAACCAAGGGTCCTCTGTTTTGCTAGGAAGCTGGGTCCTTTCAAATATGAACGCTATTCGAAATTTGTTCTGCCCAAGGAACTCTATGAACTCACTTACTTTGAGACTGTGCAAACTATGGAACTTGCAAGTCATAGGACTTCCCTCTATTCACCGACTGCTTTAAGTGCATCATACTTGTGATTAATCTTGATGAGGACTTATATGACTTTGCAGGCGTTGTGAACTTTCATTGGGATAAAATTATTAACGGCATCTTAACGGAAGAACAGTATAGACATCCTATTTTCATCTCTAGACTTCGAACAAAGCCTTGGTTATTACTAAAAACTCGTCTGTTACAAATAATAGTGGAAAATCTCAATGTGAAGCCGTAAGAAAAAGGTCAGAGAAGGGTTTAATTTGGTGAATCTCACGTTTAATTCAGCTCTTACTGGTGATATTTTTTGTTAATATCTATTAATTTTAAAATTTATCTTCATTACAAAAGCAGTATTCCAATTCTAAAATTAAGAAAATGCTTATTATTTTGTGTATTCACTTTTTCATTTTTCAGGCAACCTTATCCTTTGAAATCCTCTGTAACTACCTCGTGATTTTCTGTAAAATCTCTCAATATTTCTACGTCAACGCGGTCAAAGCGATCTCCATCTCGGCACCCTGTCTTAATAAACAGTCTCCCGGTTCAAGCACAAATGATATTTTTTTATCAAATCCGTTGCAGATTATCATAGATCAAATGAAAGATTATTAATGATGGGAACTTCAAGTCTATTTTATATTATGCATTATAGTGAGCACATTATCTTTGACCATGAAATTTATTGCGGACTTTCAATCGCATATAGTCTAAAATCTTCACTAAAATCTTATTACTTCACTGAACTTGTCAATTTTGTTTAACTTTTCAGATTAGGAACGAATCTGTCAGAGTCTATCACTGACTTCAGCAATCTTAACAAAGCATGCAAAATTCGCGGTAAATATTACAAGTGCCAATTCATGCATATGCGAACTAGGTTATCGGCATTCAGTATATTAATATACTTGTTTAAAAATGTGTTTTCATTTTGGCATAAGTCCCTATTACATTTTTCTAAAATTCTTCCCCGAAATTTTGTGTATTATTGACTTATTTTGAACCAGCTCAGGTTTCAAAATGTCCAAAATCAATTCGTATCAACGGAAGATATTTATTGTTTCACCTTTTTTCCAGTTAAAATAAAAAATTTTGTATTCAATTTAATCTGATCTTTCCAATCTTAAAATAGTTGATGCAGTATTTCACAAATTTTTAAAATAAAGATATATTTAACTTAGTTGGGATATTTAGACAGTCACCACTTATTGAATGTGAATTTCACGTTTCTCTTTTCAGCTTATCCGACAAAGTGGAAGGAGAGCTGCACACTAGCGGTATTCTCGTCTGTTCATCAAAACAAACGGTCGTAATCTCTTGTTTATCATCTTTAGAAGAGATACCGGTCGCCAGTGACTGCTCAACCGACAAAGAAAACAAAAACATTTTCGTTGGTTTTCACTATGTATGGCTAATCTCTGATGTTCCTACTCACGGTTTTTGCTGTTTCCTATGCAACTGCTGCCGATTCATTCGAATAAATGGAAGATAAAAATAATGCTGTCTGTACCTTCAACTGAAACATCAAAGCATCGCCTTGGAACATAATTCAGTGATATGAAATTTTTAGTAAAGTGCTTACTAGTTTTCATATCATATACAACCCAATCTGCAGTTCTAGTCGTCATTTTGCATAACATCTTTTTGTAAAAATTGTTTTTTTAGCAAAAATCGTTTCCTTTACTTAAAGACATTGAATGAAATTTTATCCTCTTCTTACCATAATAAAACAAATGTTTATATTTTTCGGAGATTCTACGGAATAACATTCCGAATTCAATGGGTGCGTTTATTATTACCAAAGACATTTAAGATATTGTATTTATAAAGTTGACCACTAACTCGTATTTCACTCTTGGTTTGATAATACATATGTACAGCCCAATTCTTAGGTTAAATTTTGTGAAGGAATTTAGCTTTAAAAACCTGACTTTCGGTAAGATTCGCTAAATCTGACAATGCTATTTTTGAGGATGCTGTGTAAGGTAAACCTTTCAAAGTTAACAACTTTTTCATAAAGTCCTTGGCCTCCTCTTATTCCATGCAACCTTATAGAGCATTCTGTTTATCCTAATGTTTTCTCTTCTTCTTGCAGAGAGTTTTAACGATTTATCTTACACTTTGAATATGCATTACTTATTACCTAGAATAGTGTACTGATTTCGTATCTCCCCAATTCTGTAAATATTTCCCTTATTTTTTATTGCATTAAAAGTCTGATAAAATACCTATGTTAAGGACTAACCATCGGTATGCATTCCCTTGAAAAATTCCCAAATTTATTAGGGAATGTACTTATAATACTTTACTGGAATAGAGTTAAGATATCCTGGGACTGCTTTAACGAGAAACTTACATTCAACCACAGTTATTGTAGATCAGAATTCATCATAGCGGTTGGTCACCCACATAATGGCATATTCACGGATGGGCGTTGATCTTATGACCTCTGACTTCGCACACTTTTATATTGACCGCTACGCTCCCAGCACATATGCATTCCCTTAAACCTTTTTAAGAAGTACTAAACGGACAACTACGAAGTATTACCATTTGTAGATTTGAACCCTCTACATCGATCATTGTGACTAACTTCGAATTTAGGGATAGACCTTTAATGACTTTAACAAGGGCAAGATTTTATTTTGATCTTAAATATCAAACATCAAATGTATCAATCGACTAAATAAAACAGGCATTTGGTTAAAAATGGAGAGTCATAAAAATAATTCAGAAGGAACACTTCTCCATTAATTTTTTGTTTTTATATGGAATAGTTATATTTCCCAGAAGAAAGGCTGAATTTCTAAATTATACTGGGAGTAAATCACATCTTTCTCACTAAGAAACACGAAATAGTTTGAATGTCATAAAATATCTGGTAATTAAAATCAAATATGGAAATAAATTTATTACATATTTGACATTAAGTTTATGAAACAGACGCCACAGTGATAACAGAAGTAAGTTAGAAAAGCTCATTGATACCCTGGAAATCTGATTTCATTTTGGTATGAAACCCGACATGTAATAAGCAAATGACATGTTCACACGGTCTAGATAATGAAATGGTGACCACTATGGCCGTCGGAAAACATGGGTATTTTTTAGGCCAGCGGCATTATATACAAATAACTAAGCAGCAGCCTGATTTGAAATGACAGTGACATCGGTTGTGCGAGATTCCTGACGGTATAATGTCGGAAGAAACCCTAATGCATGATTGAAAGATAAATAAGAACTATATGAGATTAACAAATTTTTTTGACCTAATTATTACCGGTAAAATTCTCAACAGACAAGTTAAGTTTTTTCTTTCTTGGTGAAGTTGATGAAGAGTTAAGCAAAACGGGAAGCATTTGAATAAAAGCCCATCTACAGCAGTAGTTTCTGGTGGGAACCAAAGAACCAGAATAAAGAACTAAAATAAAGAAAGTTAAAGTAGGCCAATTAACACAGGAATGAGGAAAAAGCTATCTCAGCCAAACATCTATATGTGAATAATACTTTTAGATGAAAAATATGAACGTAAAACCACGTCCTACGTAAAATCACTGAATCCATAAAACAGCTAACTTGAAAGTTATGAATAAGCAAATTCTCTTGAGACTGATACTTTTGTGATAGATGGAATAATTTTTTATTTATGGAGAGCTTATGAACAAAAGGGATGATAAAAGCGGCTTAAACAATGCCAGAAGATATTTTAAGTTGGGAATCGAGGTCATATTGAATCCGGACTCTAAAATCGTCAGGTTGTGCACATTTCAATTTTCTTTTATATGTTTTGAACTATGCCATGAAAGTCCTGATGACATATTTTCAAGCGAATTTGTAACTATCTCTTTTTCACATAACAGGTCTTGTAGCAATCATCCACTAGTCAAGAAATCTTAACAGTTTATGGAATGTCTGCGTTTCGATGGTGGTCTATTCGCCAGTGTATTCTCATCTCACTCGCATTTTCAAAAATTCGATAACGCCAAGCATCCATACAGACTATTTCTTTTTTCTCTCACACCATTTATTTGCGGTTGGAGTTCTAGTAAGCGAGGGATGGACTTTTTATTAAGATTCTGCACCCAAACCGCGCTCTCTTCCTCAACAAACACCTGCTTCAAATCAAAACTGAGCTGTATAAGCCAAATTTTTTATGAGAAACTTGAGATTTTTACAATTTTAGTAATTGAAAATTCAATAAAGGTTTGGCTATACTATCGCTTTTTGGGCAAGCTTGCCCGGAGAGTAAGCCTACACTTCTGTAAATGTACAGAACTCAAGAGTTTGACTTTGAAATCCTTGCAGGTTGCATAGACTTCCCATAATATAAGTTGAAAGACTACGTTAAAGAACATGGGATCATGTCTGACGCCCTTCCCCTTGGAAAATACTTCACTTGAGTGCTTTATGTGACCATTAAATAAGATACAGATCTTCCTATCACAACTTATACCGTAAATAAGCATCTCTTCCTTCAGAAATCTAAGATCAGTTTTAGAATATATATCATACTTTGAGAATATATCAAAAGAGAGACTATATCTTCCATATTAGCAAATTGAATTCTAGGTTTATGGCTTGAATATATTTAGGGGCCTAGACATCCGTGGCAGAAATGAGTACACCAAATCGGACAGCAAAAACTCTGGTTCCCAATACGAAATGTACATTAACTAAGAGGTGTAAGTGATCAAGCAAAGAAAACTGAAAACAATCTTCAAAAGGTGATATAGAAAACAAATATGCGGGCTTATACGTTCCATTTTAAGACCATCGAGAAGTCAATAAATTAAGTCCTTTAACCATTCACCCAAAGTTCCGAAAGATAGAGAAGGAGACTGCATATTTTGCTAACCGGAAAGAAATTTAGCAAACATAATTATTATTTGTATTAAATTTCAATGGAACATCGAATTTTGCTAATTATGAAAAATTCAAAAACAGGAAAAAATCATGGGATTTGGTGACTTAGTTGAGAGTTACGAAAGGCAGGCACGATTATTATCTACAGACAGTCCAATCATAGGTCCTTTTGTATGAAGAATACAGAAAGAATATCGTCGGAGCTACGTAAAAAAGCAAATTTCAATCAGGACACAAAGAAGTAAAAGTAACGCCGGAAAATAACTGGCGGCGTTCCCCTTTCAAAATACCCCCTCTTATTTTCGTAGCTTTCTACATGACAAGGTGTTTATTCGGCCATTAGATATAAACGCAGAGCTGAGAGAAAGAGGCAGATGAAATATTAATCAGTTTAATTTAGGACATTCGAAATTTAAAATAAGACCGAAATAATCTCTTTGGATGAGGATAAAATGATGAATATAAATAAAGGTAAAAAGATATGCTTATAGGTAAAAATAAACCACCTATTTTATGTAATGTCCATTTAATAACCGTATTAACACATTGGTCAGTCTGCATAATAGCTACAGCCCAACCCGTACTGTAGACAAAAACATGCAATGGCAGCGTTCATATTTACAGTCCCTACCGCAAAATGATGCTGATCTCAGTCTGTATAGTTAGTGCACCCTCATGCGTCCAAAGTTCACCTGCATATCGGTTATCGATCTACATTCGTTTCTGTCTTGCAATGACTCATCCCATTTGCCTGTTTCGAACATGGCGGATTTTATGCTCTCAATACTACTTTGGGTTTCGTGTTCTTCCAATTATTAATTTTTACTCCTACTCCTCCGCTCTTCTGACTCCTCCAATTATTTTGCGGTTGTTCAAAATACTTTTGATTTAAGAAAAGGATGCTGTGTTCTTGTAACTATTGAAAAGACTTACTTTAGAATAACAGAGTCGCTGAAGGCTGGTATATTCAAACAAACGTCGGAAATACGTCGGGTTAGTTAACTCGTCTCACATCGAGTCAAAAACTCCAAAAATTATTATTTAAGTAAACCACTATTTCGATAGAAATTTAGGTGACAAGGAATGACTTAAACTGAATTCCTTAAAACGGTTTAAATCTTAAAAATGGTGACTAAAAGGATAGATTCAGAATTGATGTGAAGAAGAAACCAGTAAGTATTCATCCTTTGAGTAATAGATGGCAAGAGTTAAATATACAAATAATCAAAATTATCCTCAAACTATTATTAAAACCTGGTCCTAACAAAGTAAAGCAAAATCTGTTCTCGGCGATATGGTAGGCAGTTTTGCACACTTTTTGAAGAGATTAAATATGACCCGTGTTAGAGAAACAGGAGGCGAAAAGGAAAAGCACAAATAAGTAGAAAAAATGAAATGAAACCGTCGTAATTGTTCTCTTTTAACATATACACGTTTTTTCTAAACATGGAACGGTGCACAAGATTGCAAGATTTCTTATTTCAGTGATTGCTTACTTTAATACTCTGCTCTGAGATGAATAGGGTAACAAACTGTCCTTATTTTTAAGAACTCGAAATTTATTTTAAAATCCAAACCATTCCTTAGTAAGTTCTGTACAATGACTTCCATCTCATAGTTAAGAATAGATTTAGTGATTAAAAAATGAATAAGAGAATAAATTCACCGTTCAAGAATGAACAGCTAAAAAGGTGAAAGCAAATACTGTTACATTGGTTCTAAATAATTTTAAAGTAACTTTAAAGTAAATCGATCTGTATTGTATGTAACTGTAAGATTATGGGCTGAATGTAGTTTCAAATCATCGCAGATAAGTAACATTGACAGTCACCAGGCTGAATTGGTAGAACTTATACTGGAAATAATATAAATGAGAAGATAAATGAATAAGTGAAAGAAGAAACGGGCAGAAAAGATAGCATACTCTAAATTTAAAACAGGTAAGATGCTTATACAGAGAATATATGTCAGTTTATTTAAAATAATCATTCTAAATGATGAAGCAATGCATTGAAATAGAAAGTAAGATAAGAAATTGAAAGTGGTTTCTGACTAGTACAGAGGTTTTCACCATATGAAAATTCTTCATATTTAGGGAAAGAAAAATGCTTAAATTAAATCATTATAGAGAAAATTTAGACAATATTATCAAACCTGCTTGACCGGCTTAACAACAAATTGTGATCATTGTGGACATAAAATGTCACTCAGTAACCAAGATATTAATTCTAACTTTCTTCATTGAAGTGAGGCGAGTAAAATGTGGACAACATGATGAATTCCTCTCTCCCTCCGAATTCAACTGCCTCACTGTTTATAGCATCTATATGTGCTGAAATGATATTAAATAAAGAAATAAATTGATTTAGCAAAGGCAATAAAGGGATACTTAAAATCAAGGAACTGGAAGCTGGTTGTTTACGGAGAATAGAAGTTACTATTTTTCGTATGACTATGCTTCCAAATATCGGCTTTCAGTCGAATTCATTTCTAGTAAAATGATTGGAAAATGGATTGCCGTAAAATTTGCACTAAAATAAACCAAGGGTGTTAGACTGGAAAAGCGCATGTGATAAAGAAAATTATAAAAATGGTCATTTCAGTTAACGCTTTAGTATAGAAAACTTTGAGTTACCAGATACTGATAATAACCGAAAAGTATTAACAATATATGGCAAAATAAGCTTTTCAGGCTGCAGAGGAGGACATCTTTGAGAGCAAATTTTTAAGTGGAATTTCGAAATAAGAAATGAACAAGATTTGTAAATGAATTACGAAATGCTCTATTTCATCAAAAGAACGAAATTAGGACCAGTATATTAAGTCATTACTTCTAAAAATCCTGCAGTCTAAGAAATAGTTGCTTCTCATAGTTCAGCTAGTATCTATTACTAGTTCAACTCTAAATCTACCAATACAATTGACGATTAAATTATAAAGAAAGTCTTGTTAGGCGTTTACCTTTTCTATGGCGGAGTACATTTTTCTTAGAGAGTAGTAGTGATTGATTCTCACACCATGGCCAAACCGTTATCACAAAAAATAACGTAATGTTCACCAAATTACAATATAATGTTTTCTCCTCTATCGTTCTGTTCTGTTCCCCTCACCATGATCAGCTAAGATCCGCTTGCCTTATAATTTTTAATTTATTAAGTCAACCAAACCTAATTAGGCACGTTTGTCACAAAAATATGATATTTAGGCGAACATTGAACAACTGCAATGACACGCTGATTAGTAAGAGAAATGGGGGAAGAAGCATTTTTTAATCCCTAGATACCAGGATGCCATAATCTGCCAACACATGTGAACAACGGTGTTAAATGTTGTTTAGTCTCCGCTATGTTAACTGACGCATGATTAAGAGTTGTTAGCCCCAATCAGCTTAATAATGTTAAATTAGTCATTAGAGATTATTATTTATTATTATTATTTATTTTCTAGTAAAGCAGACCTATTCAGATACAAACATTTTTTCACTACCTGTCCTCTACGACAGCTACTTCTTAACACTGACACCAATGATTAAAGACCATTTTCCTACATTGAGTTAAAAAATAACTATATATTATTAACATTGCATCGTTTTTCATGAATATAATTTGTTCCCGTAATATGCTATACAATTTATTCATCAAATATATTATTATGAATAAAATCTATGAAGTATGTCAAAATTTCTTTAGAATGCCTAAAGTTCTTAAACATATCTTAAAATTGGAGGAGAGGTGATGGAAGAATGATGTATTCATTAATGAGTTTTTGAAATCTTCGGGTGAAAGAGCTGGTGAATGAGAGATAAACTGGGTTCACACACGGTGTCATCTTCCAGAGTTCAGGCACTAGATAACAGCCTCAAAGAAGGCAGCTACGTCCAAAAATACCCGAGTCATATTTGAGGGAGTTATATTTATGTAGAAGATTGTGTGATTCATATGGATTGGACTCATACTTTAAGGTTCGATGAAAAAGAAAAAAATCACGCTCGATGGATTATTAACTGCAGGAGGTCAACACATTTTATAAATTGGAAAAATTATATTGCACATATATGTCTTCGTAAGTGACGCTTAGTCATGATAATTTTGGCAAAAGTTTTAATGAAAAAGTCGAAAGAGCTCATAAATTGTCTAAAATAATAATGAAATAGGTTCACTAAACAAATAGAGGTAGATTTACGATATAGGAACAGGTGAAAGAATTTGGAGTGAAAGTATTGCAAGAACAACTTGCTTTTTGAAAAAGCATTACTTACATACGTAATTCAAGCATAATTTTTTATTTAAAGATAAATGAAAACAATGCCAACCACTTACTTTTCGATTAGAACTATTATCTGCAATTGTGAAAATGTGTACCCATGTGGCGTTCCTACTGAATCCTCAACAAATACTCGAACTAAGACTCTAGATTCACAGACTCTGAATGAAGGTGGTCTCTCGTGAGGATATAAAAACAAGTGACATTTTAAATGATCCCGTATTGTTATGCCGTCTCTAAAAAATCCCAACATCATTTACGGAGGAAATCTTCAAGATGAAAAGAACTCAGAAAATATTCAATTAATGTCACAGTCGAACCAGTAAGATACACAATGTTCCCTCCTGGAAATAATACAGGACTCTTGAGCTAAAGGATGAGCTAAAAAAATAGTATATTTAAATACAATAGTATGAATATACGGAAATCAAAAGAAAAGACAAAGTAGGATTTGGAGATCTATAAAAATTTAGCACTAACGTTAAACTTAATTCAAATTTGCCAGTCGTTATTTAGATACGCCGCCCATTCACATCAATTTACTGTCTGAATATTGTCCTGAATAACAAGACGGAAATAAAAATGCTATTGTTCTATTGTTCTTAATAGTAATAACAGGTTTCAGAATCTGTAAACAGACAATATACGATTGAACACACTTTAGATACTTTGCCTTGTCAACAAAAAACCAGGCGACTCCCAGTTAATAATGGAAAATTGAAATATTAGAAATATAGGAATGATATAGATCCTAAAAAGGAGCAAGCAATGAGTACATCAAACAATGAAAATTGTTTTTTCTAAAAGACGTTCATAGACCAGTATACGATACCATTCGACACTTGTTTACCAACAAAAAACCAAAACGCGTGTTCCATTACTGGAAGCGCAAATCTTTTCAAAATAACGATTCTGTGAATTCAAGTCCAATTTGGAGGGAAGCAAGATTTGTAAAGGATCTGAAATCTTAAGATCAATATCTGAATGCGAATTATAGGTATGCACGCGAAGACCAATAGCTAGGGAGATCATTTGACTGATTGCATATTCGGCAAGGGGAAGAAGCAGAAGACGAAAAATTATGTAACTGCATTCTAAGATTCTACATCAGAAATGAAATTAAAAATGTGATTTCTAAATAAGAAAAGTCCGCAATATGAATTCTATAAAGTAGATCATAAAATAGTGCCCAGGATAGAATAATAAAAATCCGAGGAGAAAATTAATCTCTATCTGATATGTTTAAGAAATCTCAAAATTTGGTAGCTTGTTAAAGTGCTATTCGCCACATTGCCTTATAAAAGATTAAAGATTTAAAAATACAAGACTTGTTATAACCAACACGTATTTTAAGTTAATGGCTAAACTAGAATCAAATTTCTAAAATTGATGGCACGAGCTATTTTAATGCGACTTATGTGGTTGGCGGTAAAAGGTAACCAGAATTCTCGTCCATATGTCAAGAGCAATGTTACCTGTACGACCTTGTACTTATTAACTAAACTGAAGGTCTTCATTAGAGACGTGACGCAATGTTAAATATACCTACCGAATTAGATCTCATGATTGGTCGAATACTGATCAGTAGAAGGCTTTAATTATCCTTTAGATTGATTCAAGATAACTACTGAAAACACTGCATCATTGAGCCCACAAATTATTCCGCTATATTTAGTAAATCGAAGTTACAATGCTCAACAAAATTACCCCATTGACTAAGTTACCACCACAAAATTCCATTTGTTAACTTCATTCAGATTCGTTCTCATTTCAGACCGTAGCGAGTGAATGGAAGAAAAACTCATCTAGACGCGTGGCCAAATTTTTAGATGCCAACATATTTTCAGGTTAGGTTATAACTCACACAAAAGAAAATACTGTCTGGCATTTACCTTTTACAGATTTTGCAGTATCTCTGCCATTTCGTCTTCTAATAAGTGTGGAATTTTATCGTTTGTTTCAAATATGAATTGTCTAATTCAGCGATGAAAGCTCGTTAACTACGGCAAACAATGACATAGCAACAATAATACAATGAGTAGGTTGATTAATCTACATTGCATAATTAATTTAAAAGATCTGAAAGAATTTTCTAAAATTAATGCATTAATTTTTTCGGAAAAATTCCGAATTCTTGAATTGAAATAATTCACGATTCACTCGCACTTGGAAAAATAAACATTTATTAATCAAAATAAGTTTGCTATGAATCAAGAGACACCAAGATTGAAAAGCATAAATCTCCTATAAAATCACTGTTCTGGTTATCCGTCGTCGAATATAGACTTTCATCTGGCCCTTCCAAATTCAAGGACGTTCGGTGAAATAAAAAGAGTAAGAGAAATAGATGCAAATGGAAGACATTTATGTAAATTTGAGATTTATATTGAAATATATAAAGCAAAATCCAGAAAGGAACTCAAATGAGTGAGCATGAATGCCAAGTATACGAAACGACATGAAGTTACTAACATTTGAGTTATACATTCTTTTGTCTGATTCGATTCATTCATACACGTCTTAAATACATGGGCATAATATTTGCCATAAAAATACATTGATTTCACCTATAGCCACTTTAAGATGCAATGATAAAGCCTCCATGGCGACAAATGGGAAAAAATTGAATATCATTGTAGTGTTTTGAGATTACGACTTTTCGAAATAGGAAATAAGTGTTCATGGCACAAAAAAGCAATAGATATGGTCCCAAGGTCAAAACAAGGGGGACAAAAAATATGAGGGCAAAAAATCAGTTGCAATAAGTCCATTTGATCAACAGCTTAGTTTGAAATGAGAGTGATATCGGCAATATGTGAAATTTAATAAACTGGATTCTTGGGTATTATCTCAGAGGGAGCACTGGTATAAAATTGAAAGATAAATAAATATTCTTATCAGCATGATTATTACCGGCAAGGGCTGATGTCGGAAGGAAAGACAAATAAACCCTAAAGTAAATTAACTATTCGTTCCATGTGGAGACAATAAAAATAGTTAAACAAAGTAGGAAGCATTTACGTAATGGCCACAAGCAAGATTATTGTTTGGTGAAAAACTATTAAAATATAAGGAAAAAGTTATAGCAGATCAGTCAATCTAAAAATAAGCGAAGAAAGTAGTTAAAATTTTGCTTTGTTCTGTCTAATCAGTTATGTAAATTATCTCAGCCAAATATAACAGCTATTTAGTGGTCAAAATTGTGAAAGACCAGAGCTCACCTGTTCGTTAAATCGAAATTTGACGCGGTATTTTGATTTTCTTTAGACTCTTAATTCTTTAAAATGTGCAATATTTATTTTTTTTCACTTCAAGATGTGTTCGTTTTAATTTTGAGAAACAACTGAAATCGGCTAACGGGCAGGTTGATAAATGATGAGTGAGAGAGGGGATCGAAGACATACTGAGCAATGACAAGATTTCAAAAATTCTTACTTTATTTTATTTTTGGAATAGATTTGCATAATATTAACTAAATGAGTAGCTCAAGTCCTAAAAATTAAAGTTTGCTGTTCGTCTCTGGATTACAGCAAATGGTTGTCAATGATGCTCAGTGTTTATTGACCGGCTGTTTAATCAAGAAGTGCAGGCCTTGCCACTTCAGTTCCTTTTTTGTTCTTCCAATGGTTAAGAAGAACAATCTTACCTGATATTCCGAAGCTTACAGTTTTAAAATAGCAAAGATGAGATTGCTATGAATTCTAAGTTGTTAATAATTGCAATAAGAATATCTAAACAGGATAAACAGGGTAATTCTATGAAGTCCTTTAAAACATATTCGAAATAGCATATTCTCTAAATGAAACAAATATTGAGACTAATAGATATGCAAATAAATAATTAATTCTACTGCAAGACCATTTCAGTTTGTATTTTTAGAATGAATTCATGAAAAAGATATTGTCGACCATGTGCCTGCATTATGGAAAATGCGCAATAGGTTTATTGCGGAATTGATAGATTAACAGAAATATTTCCCCTAAATGCTGAGGCGGAATTTATCTGTAGTATACGTAAAGAGAGAAAATATAAACTAGTCCACGGATTAACACAAGACAAACTATTTTAAAAAGCAGGCGGAAGATTAAGTGGGAACCGCAAATGACTGATTATCAAATGGTGGCAAAGAGGTTAGCATTTTCGTCTACGAAATCGGAAATCATGGGTTCTCTCTCCATTGATACGCATTTAACGAACGAAATGGCTAACTGCCTTGTTAATAAAAACAATAGCATAATTCTCAACGGGGAGACTCCTTTACCCTCTCCTTTACTCCCTCCTCCCCCACTCAACCCCATTAAAAGAAAAGCTCACTTAAATGGGTTTGGGAGTTATAACGCAGAGCATAAGATTTGAATGGAACATTAAAATTATAAAATTTAATGAAATTAAAATTATTACATACTACTTCATTATGGAGAGTTTTAATTGCCCATAAGACTAAATCCAAACAATATTTTACCAACAATGGCGAATAAAAGGATACGCGGGCAGTAAACACGTCTGAAATGGTTTGATTTCCACTTAAATAGTTAAAATTAAGCAATAGGTTCAATTAAAACACAGTCCCAAAACTCAGTAGGACCTTCTTTAACTGGAAAACGTTGAGAATAAATTTTCTTTATAAAATATATTTACTATACGGAATACACTTTGCTATTTCATCTGTCGAACGAGATAAAAGTGTTAGATTTGCACCTTAAAGAATGAACTTACATCTCTTCCATTAGAATAAATGACTAATTTCAAAAACTTGAGGAAATGTACATAGTGTTAAGTACTTCCCTATTTAGTAAGGACACAAGGGTCAAATTTTCTGAAGAACATGCTAAAAATTTTTATTTGGCTTTAGGAATTTATTTACAGATTAAAAATACCTTCTGCTTTGGTTTATCAAAGTCCACTTTAATTACATGGGATAATAACTGCCTCTAACTAAACTGACATTCCAAGTTAGATACACGGATTTCCTTTTTGTTTATATGAAGCAAACGCATGAATTATTTATCCCGGGAATATTGACCTGGTGATGCGATGTCGGTGAGTGCGGCTTGATATTCATTTCGATGCATTAATTAAGAGTTATTGTTGTCATAACTTGCTGCAATATGTGTATACGCCATAAGAAAAGGTAATTAAACTTCTGAAGTTAAAGAAAATCGTTTACTATTTCAAGGACCTGCAGCACGCCATGCGGCTCAATTTGATTTTATACAATACGTAATCTCTTTCCTCTCTGATACAGCACAAATCTGACGGCGCTGATAACTAAATTTGAGAAGAACTACCTTTAATTTCAACGTGTTATTCTCAATAAATGAATGACCATTTTGGTTATTTCCAATTTATCTATTTTACAAACAATAACGTCGATTTATTTGTAAGTTACGATGAAAACATTTAAGTATGAATATTTGTTTGATTTTGGTTAAGATCTTTATAAGTACCTCGTACTGAAAATTTATCGTCCATGAATGAACCGGCAATCCTAATTCGTTTATTTAAAGAAAAGACACAGGGTGTACTTTTTCAAAATCTTAATTACACACAATGAACTGGCGCGTATTAGTGATGCGAGAAAAAATGGCAATAATATAGAGGAGTGGATTAATTTTTTGATAGGCATTGATTATCCGTAGAAATCTGAAACCGCATCAAGGAAAACACAACGAAATACGTATATGAGATGCTTAAATTCTAACAATACTCATGTTGGCGAAAACCAACTGGCATGGCTGATAATCACATTGAAATTACCAAGGTGTAATAAGACCTACACGCATGTTAGTTTAAAGGTCTGATTTTAATGCTACGATTTACATAAATAGCAATTATTATTCCTCATTTTCCCTGGAATCAAATTTGTTGCTGGTTTGAAGTTTAGAGAAGGATAATGAAAGTAGGAATCGGAAAACACAATTATGCCTTTGGCGGCCTGTTTGGAGATTAAGACCAACGAATAACAGATACATTTCAGCTGGAAAATCATATCGAGACAATGCATTTTAAAGTTTTTTGGCATGGAGAATAGGATTATATGTCTTTGAAGCTGATGAAGAAAAGTAAATTTTAGCTAGAGCACACAATAGGAAAAAAGAAATGTCAAAAATTAACTAGCGATATTTCCCTTTCGGATAAAATATCCTATAAATAAAGTATCTCGATCAACAGTCACTAAATAGAAACACAGATGTCACCCAGTTATAGTTCAGAAATATAGAAAAAACGTCAGATAGAAATTAGTATACGTTTTAAAAATCTTTAATCTTAATATGGAAGCCCTGTTAAAATTTCACCGATTTTCCAATATTCTGGACATTTAACAGTTGGAATTAGAATAAAATAAATTTTCTTGACCAAGGTTGAAAGTATGCAGATATATTGGGAGAAAAGGATGCATTTCTATACGAAAGAATACTTCTTTTCAAATGATACACATCTGTTTGAGGAATTCTTAGTGATAATGAATTTCTACACTGGCCACAAGCATGTCTGTATTGAAGGAAGTCATTTAACTGACAACGTTCCAACTTACTGTCAAACCCGTTGAGACTATCCAAATCAAGTTCCTGTGAAATCTTCACTCTTTGAGGAGGAAATCGTCATATCTTACTTTGCTCTACCACTGACAAATACAACATAGAAGGATATATATATCTCTATTCCAATCGTATTCCATTGTAAATAATTAGCGATCATCGTCTTTGATCAAATCGGTTGAAAATAATATGATTTTTTCATAATGAGTTTATCAATTTTTGTAAGTGAGCTTGAATAAACTCGTATCTGACTGATTAGACTGAATTTACTCAAAAGGCTTGCCGTCTTATAAATGATGCTTCCTAGAATACAGCCACAGTCTATTTGACTCCTTTGAATGTATAAGACAGCTAATAAGTGGCTGATAGATAACAAACAATTTTCAATGGATTAATCAAGATAATTATTGAACCACTTTTGTAAAATGGTCCTCCAAAAGTAAAGCAATAGCCATTCTTGGCCATAGGGATTAGACAAGTTCTGAGGTGACAAGATAAGAGCACAAGTTGAAGAAGGGTGAAATAACTGTCCCGAGACTAGCAAAAAGCTGGATACTGAAGCAGAAGCGTCGAAAAGCCATTTCCAAGGCGTTTTCGGGAGACGCAACGGTGTAAGAGTTCGTAGTAATTTTTTACTTCCTTTCACATTAATTACTCTTCTCTAGGATAAAACAGTTGATAATTTGCTCTAGTCTTAACTGATTCTTAAGCCATTAACGGACACCAATTCTTTCATTGGATTTCTCATATAGTTGTAAAGGATATCAGGCAAATATCTCTTAAGATTTAAAGCATAGTCCTGACTAACACTTACTTCGTTCTGATTAATCCTAATGAAGGGTGAAATGGAAGCCCAATATACCTCAGTTAAGTTGGTGTCAAGATGTCACTTCAAACCATTTCAAAGTATTAACACTGTCAATTACCACACCCATATCAATGTATTAAATTCAAACACAAATGAAAGGCTGAAGGAAAAGGCGATTAGGATGGACTGGTCACATGTTCTTTAACAAAAGGTAGAAATAACATAACTGAATAAGTTAATTTAAAGTATATAAGATCTATTTGATAAACGTTGTATCGAAATAGGCAGGAAGGCAAAAAGTCTGACAGACGCCACTTAGAAGTGAAGCGGGATTGCTTTCACCTGGAACAGTTGAAGGGCTGTCTTCGTATGGTAAAACGGTTTTAACTTTAATAAAAGGAAGGGATGATGTATGAACTAATACATAGCTAGTATAAACTAACGGTCTCATTATATCCGAAATCACATTGTCAGACAGGTAACTAAGGAGGGGTAGGAAGACAAATTATGGCAATTTATAACTTAAGTTATGAATTTTACAAAATTTACACAAACGTTAACCACACTAAGAGTTCATGTCCTGCTAATGGTAACGCGGGATGTAAGGAAAGAAATGCGATTGATAACTAATTAGAGTTCTGTCGGGAAAAGGTAAAGGAATTATACATTAGGGTCCAGGGAAGGGGTTAGAAGGAATGAGTTTATGGCTATGAACAAAATTAGGAATCCAAGATAAGAATTTTAAAATTTAAATTTTTGAAGATTACAACTGCTTTGCTGAGTTCACCAAACAGAAGCATACAGCAAAACTTCAGCAATTTGATCAATTAAATCGCCAACCTCCACTGGTTGAAAGAGATAGCAAAATGTTAATTGTAGGTATACAAAAAGGTTCTAGGATTTTTTCCTCTGCTAGAAATTGCAATATGCAGGAGTCTAGATTGATTCTCATTATTATCCTTCATTTTGCACACCCTATTAGTGACTATGTGTAACAGTAACTCCCGTGCATACTCATGAAAAACTCAAAATTCGGAACCACTTAATAAGCCAGACCTATCTGTTCCACTCATTGGATATCCAGGAATTAGTATTAAATACACGATCTTTGACTTTTCAGGCGAAAACTGATGGATGTTTAAGATAGCTATATTTTCGTTGATGCTATTTCACCCCTATTAGATTAATGAATTTTGCAGATATATATAATACAAATTGGTTTAACCAAATCCTGAAGTTCCCATATGGACTGGTTTAGAAAGATTATTATTTTGTACCAGATGAGAGTATATTTTACATACTCAAGCGGCTGAATTACTTTTACACAGAACTGTTTCTTATTGAATGCATTTTTAGGCTTTCTCGTATTATGAAAAACTGCTTTGATAAATAGAAATGAAGTATTACTCAAGAAAAGTGAGGCATTCGGCACCTAATTTTTCAGTTCCTCTTGTACTTATCTTTCTAAATAGGATTATTTCATTTTACTTTTTCTGCTTTCAACACTAAATCAAACCGTTTCAGAATTTTTCGCTTATTGAAGGCTAATAATGCTACTTTCTAAGTGGGGGGAGAGAAGAATAATATTTACTAACTTCATTTGTAAAAAAGCTTGAACACTGTCCTCAAACGTAACATGATTATTTAGAAATTTTATGACTGTAAACCTCAGAATTAAGATAGTTGTTCTTCTTTCCACAATTCGGCCATTTACATTGAGTGCTTGAACATTACTTTGAGTAAGGAGGCCAAAATGAATTTGCAATTGTAGCAGCCTAACTACTTATAATTATAATAAATACTAACACGCGATTTCTAATGCAACATAAACAAATCGATAATAACAGTTTAATCATATTTAAAGTATCATTCTTTAATTACTATGCACGAATTCCATCCCCAGGGTATCCGGTGATAGGAAAATTAAAGTGCTCAGTTGAGCACAGAATAAAACGTGTCAAATATGTTTCTTTTCCTGAGTAACATACAAAACCAGAGGTTTGAAAGGGAAGCAAACTGAATGCAGGAGATATTTTATATTATCAAATGGGATAATTCGAATGAAAGTAGTATGTGTGTATAATATGTATCCTATTTGAGATAGGAAATAAACAAGTATTAAGTCTATTATAAGCAGCAAAGTCATATTATTATAAAACCTGATTCGATATTTTTGATTGCTAATTTTAATATATTGTCACGTTCCTTGTTCTATTTTGCTAATATAACCTTCTATTTTGTGTTAATTTCTGAATATATTATCCTAAAAGACGCGAAGATAAACAGACTATTTGTTAAGTCTGAAAATATGACCTATCAAATCCACATTATCATGATTTAAAACACTTAAATAATCAATATGAGTTTAATCTTATTTAGATACGTTGCCTATCAACAATCCCAAATTTTAATAACAGGTTGACTTCTACCAATATTTTATTTCGCATAATGTTTCAAAAACGCCCAGTGATCGGAAGACAGATAAGTAGTTGGAAAAGTGAATTTTTTATAAGAACAACATTGAACCGAAGGAGTGGAGAAGATACAAAATAGACATATCGTTAATTAGTAAACATTTCTAAAAAAAATGAGGTTTTAGGAGTAGTCAGTTTAATTATTGACATGAAGTATTTTAAGTGTCCTGTATCATTATTCCACTAATACACTTCCTACAATCTGAGAGCAAGTTATTTTAATTGTAGTTGAATTTAATGCTCTGGTAGCACAAAAGGTAGAACATTATTTAGTATTTAATTTGAAGGTCAATGCTTCATCATCAGCTTTGAAGAACTTCAATGGAAAATCTTGAACAAAATTTTATAATTACCTTCCATAAAGTGATGTGAAAGATACAACGGACAAATAGAGAACTGACAAAATGGACATTAGTATGTTTTCTAATTTAACTATCAATTATCTTCTGGTCGTTAGTCAAAATAGGTGAGCATTTTCTTTCTCTTTTGTTTTTTTATTTCAGACATATTTGTATTTTTAACAATGCCGTTTATTATACAAATTCTGCCATTAAAGTCTGTCTATTGTTAAAGTAGTCCTTTATGGCTGAAAGAGGAATTTAACAATAACCAAATTGAAATATGGATTATACTATTCTCGTTATTTATGTCATCTCATTTACATTCATCTGACATCTATATTGAACAAAATATGAAATATTTTTACATAAATTTTCAAGCTCGACTCTATATTATTTAATGCTACTGGTTTTTACCTTTTAATTGATGCTTGCGAAATGCCAAGGCAATTACGATCCTCTTAAATAACCGAGGGTGCCTAAATGCACCCTATTTTCTTTGAAACAATGGCGATTTGTTTAGTTTAGAAAAGATTGATCATTCATTAAAAAAAGGAAACATATTAGTTTTATATTCTGCTTCACTTTCCAACAGACTTATCCTGTTAATAATTTACGCCACTTGTGAAATTTTTCTTTAATTCTTCTCTTCTTTTGTGATTTTCAGACTGTCATATCAGATTATTTAAGCATTCTACGTGAATTAATTAATTTTTCCTGCTTACTAATTAAATTAATATGATTATAATGATTTTTATTTCAATCTAATTACAAGCATCGTCGAAATGGAGAGTATCGTCAAAATGAATCATTAAAAGACTATTCGTTTATCAGTAAGGGAATTGCTTTCCGACTTAAATGTTATTCATTGCAAACTTAGAAATACGCTTTTTCTATTTCCCCTATGAAAAAGTGTGCTATGAGAAAGTCACCAATAGATAACAACTACGTTGCAATATGCCGAACATTTATTCAACCACATTATCCCCTTAAGAGGTCACTGAATCGCACGATTTTGCTTAACATTTCCCTTTCTTCTGTTCACAGAAATTGAAAAGTAGAAATTGTCATTTAAGCAGGTTGCTACCAGTGAGCAATGGCAACCTGTGATTTTGTAGTTAGAAACAGTTGTACGGCCTATTTACTCAATCTTGGGACTCTGAATGATTGATGGGCCAGTTAAATTCAAGGACGTTTTGGTGACCTACATCTAGACATTTGAGTTTGCGCCTCTGTAATTTTAATTGCTTCTTGAAAATTGCATTCTCACATAAGCTGGATTCACTTGTCTTGACACTCCTCTATTTCGAGTTAATGAATATAATCCATTTTTATTTCTTCTCTAATTTAAATCATTTGTATTCACGAAGTGTCTCCGTGGTACTGTTCACAATGTACTTGAATAAGAAGATATTGCTATATACCCATTGTAAATGTTGGATCTCTCAATTGGAAGCTTCAACCTCTAGCTTCCTTACAGAATGGCCACTCACATCGAGGGGTTTACTTTGAATTGGAATGTTTAAATCACTTAAATTATCCTTGATCAGTCTTATTCCCTTCAATTTTCCCTTTCCTCTTCTCTAAACGTATGCTGCTCATCAGCGTTCACACATTAAGCCTCTCTCCTCTTTAAACTCATTAAAACTCTCTAAGATCGGTAATAACAAGAAAGGAATAAGTACTGGTGGTAGGAAACAAGGTATCCTCGTTGGCTGCGTCTTATAGATATTCACATTTTAAGACCAGTTTTAATTTTATCTTCCGCAAATGTTTACTTCAAATATCATCTTTACATTCTGGTAAAATATTCATAAATTAAATCAACTGCTCTTTTCTTACGTACGTACGTACCCAAACCTGTAAATCTTGACTACTGAAAATACATTTTATTAGTCATCAGAGTCTTTACTTCCTGTTTAATAATTACATCTCTTGCCTACCGCAAACGTTGTGAACAGTAGATTGTTAACTTTAAGTGTCCCAGATTACATGAATTTTTAGAATATGTACACCTTCTTGTGCCTACTTACCAAGTTGTAAATGAACAGACAAGAACATTGCAATCAAAGCTCTGAAGATAATGTGAAGTAAAGGGACTTCCCACGTACTCGTTCCCAGTCTATTCATTTAACTAAATGTTTCTTTTCCCATTGAAAGCGTCACTGACAGTAGCTCACATTTGAATTAATTATTGCATGCACCACCTCTGTGGAGAGTCCATAGCTGTATTTTTATGTGAGACACGCGTTTACACAAATATTCCATGAGCTGCATCATCTTTAAAAGAATTCATCTTCTGCGATTGGCATCGCCGAGATAGATGAATTGCATTTAGTCTTAGATACCACTATTTTTATAAGGCATGCGCCAAAGTAGAATTGTTTAAACCGGTTTCAAAACGTTAAGTTCAGTTGAAGAAATTTTCCCTGAGTGTTTAATTGTTTTCAAAAAACTGACTGTGGATTGCTAGCAACTGCGATTGCTAGGCGAAGTTCAGTTAGCGAATTTTTGGCCCTTTAAGATATCCCAACTTCATATTATTGTAGACTCATTTTTTTTAAATGGGGTCGAGAAAAATCAAAATATTCTAATGGGAGTTTACAATGATTGCTCGAAAAAAACAACTTTTTATGGTACTTTCGTTTACACTTTATCTAGACATATTATGAAGCATTAAAACTAAAACAAAGGAAAAAACACCAAATAAATTCACCAACTCGATTCCACGATGAAAACTAGTTAATTTACTAAAATAAACGAAAACATCTACCTTAAGAGCTTAAATTAGTCAGCAATACTTTTGCTAGTTTCATCTGACTGCTCTACCTAGCTGTAAGAATATGAGAATATTTTGAAATCATATAAGCTAATAATCTTCTACCTGTTCGACCTTATGAAAATAAATGAATCTGTTGAGCCCCACCGTCTTAATAATTCAACCTGTCCATTAGTACTTGACACCGTGTAAAGAATTCACCGAGTAATTCAGCTGGCAAGTTATGAAATTTGAATTTAGAAATTTGTGATTTAACTAAGTGAATATTGCGAAATCAATCCAAAACCCAATTTCGTAAGACTCTTTTGATTCCTGGACATTATTCTCACCATCGTCTAATTTCCAAATTTTCTTGTCCTTATTGGATGTTTTACAGTTACCCGATTTTAGTTACTTGTCCAAAGTGGAGAATTGTAAAAGGTTCATGGCTTGCGCTTATTAAGCGATTAAGATTCTGCTTTTGAACACAAAGAGGAGAGTTAAAGCCCACCACTCATGCTATACCTAAAGCGAAATCGCTGATGAGGTACATTGATACTTTCAAACATGGTTTTTTTTAAGTATTCGTAATGTTTCTCTCACACCGTGTAGGACATCATTCTATCTTTTTTGTTTATTCCTTCTGAATATTAATTTACCAATATGGTTTTATTTAATGCGTACCTAAGTCAGATCTATTTACAGATGTATTGTTAATGGAAAGTTTTTCAGTATAGAAAAGCAATAAAACAAATTCGTTTCAAAGACAGACCATTAAAAGCAATATTCATTGATAATTCTTTCTTTAAAATGTTTTCTCAATATTATGCCTTTTCAAATTGAAAATACACTTTTATTGTACCTCATTTCAATCGCCCTATTGGTTTATGTTCTTTTTTAATTTATGGGAAAATACATTCCCTTAACAATGTATTATTGAAGCATAATAGAACCATTTCGAACTTCGATAAAATTAACCGACTTAACCCATCAATGCTATCATCAATTTATAGTGTGCCCCTTGCATTTCACACACAAATTTGATTTCTAATTCATTTCTGCTTTTATTATGAAATAAAAGAGAAATGGTATTGCAATTATATAAATCTGATATAGGATTAACGTTCCTCCATAACTGTCAATGCTTTCCTATCATATATTAAGTGAATAAAACTTTTCCGGTTCTACTGATAATTAGTGTTTCTAAGCACTTAATGTAGATTTCCTAGAAATTTTTCTCCAACACGTTGAAAGTAAACATAACTTTTCTGCAGCCTTCAGTTCAAATTTTCTCACTGGACCTGCATTTCTATATACATTTTTAAAATTATTTACCAGATCATCTGTCCAATACGTAAACATTAATTTCAGTATCCTCTGTCTTGCAGGTTGCTTAACTAATACTTAGGTTTTTCTCACTTTTTTAAAGATGAAAACTACTCAGACGATTCTTTTCATAAAGAGTCATTTGTTGATGCAGGTCTGAGAACTGCATATATGACCTCTCTCATTTTGTCCGTATAATGGCGATTAGGATAGCAACATTAATAATGAATATTATGTAAAACTTTCTCCTATATTCACCCCTTCAGATAAAAAACAAATTTTTCAATTTTCTCCAGATTCTCCCTTTCTCCTTTCTGATATTATTAGGGTAATTAGCATTTTTTCCGAAGTTTTGCGTTGAATTATATTTCCCTATACGCAAGATTAGAAATTAACCTTTGTGCAAATGCCCATATCTTTGCTAATTTTGTTGTTATTTAATTCATGTAAATTATAGTTTATTACAGGTTAAATATCCTTTCATTTTGATTTAAGCTCCTGCTTTAAGTTCGCCGTTAATATACATTTAACTGAACACTATTTTGTCAGATAACTGATGCTACTGCCATTTCAAATGGCAGCTTCCTCAACGATTTAAACTATATTTGTACGCGTTGGCAGTTGGATAGGACGCCAAAAAAGTAGGCCCGAATCCAAGGACTTTGGGTTTTGTCTCGAGTTGAGAAATTTCGGCAATCCTTACCAAAATACGGACCTGCTCCGTTCCTAAGAGCTTGGAAATTGGCAAACAAAACTTTCATCAATTCGGCCATGATTAGATCCTCAAATATGGGACGTGTTATATTCTAACAGGTTGTCTTAGCAAAATTCATAGAATGTCTTGGATCAACTTTGCATCTGTCTGCTATCTCGTCGTGTCTAATTTAAGTGTATTTTGCCGAAATTTAGTACGCCTCTAGATCATAGAGGCAGAAACTGGACTATCTAGTATTTTATCGCCGCCGAAATTGGTTGTGCATTACAAAAAAGTCAAAGTGACCTAGTTTTACATATCGTCTCGATCGTGGGAACATGTCTTTCACATTTTTTGCATGTTGTAAAAACTTATTTTATTACAGGTGGCTTGCCAGAGCATCAACGGGCTTATGTTATTTATTGCCGCTTGTCACTAAGACGCCGTTATCACTATAAAATTTTCAATAAACTGCAAAGTAGACCCTATACATACTAAGTTTATTCAAAAGTCAAAATAAAATTATTTTATTGTTACTAGATATTTAATTATATGGTACATTTTGTTGCGATTCTCAGTGAGGTAGACTGTGATTCACCTACTACGCAATTAAAGACTCCTAAATTCGTCGAAATATCATAAATCTAAAAGCAAATGGAAGAAATCTCTCTTTTAAGAGTATTTTCAAACCACTTGAATTCCTCTCATTTGGATCTGATTTTTATTCGATAATTATTTTGCTTTTAAGGGTGCGTAGATGAATCGATATTCCAGATACCTAGTAAACGGTTCAAGTTGAACTGTTGAATTGAAAAATTTCACTGGTAAGGGGGAATGGAAAGATGGATGTTAGGATAAAAATTGGTGAATAAAAGAAGTTTTTTCACTAGAGAATAAAGGAATAATACAACTTTGAAACCTTTTAAACCAATTAAAGCAAATTCAAGTTGCTGCCTACTTTAAAATGAAAAGATCTGACTAAAACAATTCTCAAAAAGTTGTTTTATTATTGTTCTTTATTAATACTAAAATGACGTCGATGCATTCTGATTGGTGAGCAAACATGCAAATGATTTCTCACAGCAGTCTTTTATCTTTTCATAAAGCACGCTATCGTTCGCTATTGCAAGCATTGCAAGATACCTGTTTGTTCAAATTAGCTTTGAACAACTCTTCGACTAGCACGTTCAACTGCCTTGTTGTAGCGACTTATTAAAAGCACGGGGAGTGTCCGAAAATTTTGGCTTCAAATCTAGATGAATTTACTTTCTCCCATCTCTACCTTTCGGTTAGAAATGAGGACATATTTGAATTGCGTCTGTCTTGATGGAATATTATGGCGGCAATCTAGTCTACTGAGTAATTATGGTTTGTGTTAGTCTTTCGGTTCCTTTGTATCATAACTGAATTGAAGGCAAATTTACAATCGTTGGGGTCCACTGATGGAAATTTGTTTGTTCTGGCCAGCAATTTCTCACTCTAATAACGTGTTTGCCGTTGAATCTGTATTTATTGATTTTAAATTTATGTACTTTATTATGAGCATCGTGGCATGCCTGCCTCTTAACTTCCTATTTTCAAAATGTCTTCTTAAATGGTCTTCAGAATGCAACTGTTTTACTAATTCTAATAAGCGCAAAATTGATTATAATTTGTACAATAAATCTTTTAATATACTTAAGAGGAAATTAAATAGAAATAAGATATGATTTTATTTAATGTACGCTTACTTTTCATTTATTTAATTATCATTTATTGCTCAAGGAACAACTCAGAGTCAGGTTAATAAAAAACATAGAGAGAGACATCAACAATAAGTAATCAGATATTATTTCATCCAACGGTTATTTACTTATTAATGCGATTTTGAATGTACGTACGTTTTGGTCTGTTAAGAATTAAACTGATGTTTTTAATATGATTAGTTAATTGTAGCAAAAATTCCAATTGATATAAAGTTGTTATTATTAAACATTGCTGTTCAGCTTCGGTAAGGAAAAAATAATGATTAGATGACTGAAATTGTTGATAAGTGGAAGTAAACATTTTCCCAAAAAAACCTTTTTCTATTTAAGATATATTATTTTTAATTTTCCACCTTTTAATTCCTGGTTCTTGTAATTCCTATTAATTTAGCTGACCTTCTCTACATTGCGATTAAAAATGGGGCACAATAGAAAACGTTATGCTAATATTTGGCGGTTTGATCGATTCTGGGTTTTTAACCAATGCAACTACTTAGAAAATCTCTTTGTCCTCAACTGATTCGCGTTATTATATTCCGAATGTAAAGTTAATTTTTATGCCTCTTTTTCAGAATTCATTATAAATATATAAAAATCCTTAATTGATATGACGATTACTTTATATTGACTTAACAAACTGTTGGTTCATTCTAGGCTGCCAGTCAGGATAGCAAGTCGTTTTGAAGGCTATCTTTGCCATCCTTTCAAAGATCGTAAATCAGATTTTCTCTTTACTTAACCAAGATATCCATTACTCAAACGGTTGTATTTGTCACTATTGTTTTCATGAATCTTTTTTTTCAAATTCGTTAGATTAAGAATTTTTATTTCTCGGTTCCTTTGTCAGACCATAATTCATTACATCGTAATAAGTTAGTTCCATTAATCTGCTCAATAATTATTTACGATCCAGCTGAACCATTTGGGAAGAATATGCATACAGCACATTCATTAATCTCAGAAAAGTGACTATGTAATGATAGGTGCGACAATATTTTATTGTAAGTCTCCTTAGTTCTGGACATCATTAATAAAGTTCGATTGAAATAATTGTCTATTTTTTTGCCTTTTAAACTTTACCTATAACAGAAAAATGCACATGGAAGTTTGATGGCATTAGCTTATTGAAACTCCTTAGTGGCCTTTTAATATGACCTTTATCATGCGCCTTTGGTTAGTTCATTTCCCCATTTCGTACTTACTCAATATACTCAATATCTTTTCTCTCAAGGTCTAAAATTTCCTAGTAAACGTTTGGCTTCATTTCAGCAAAAATAGACAGTTATCTCTGAGTTTTATTTACTCTTCCATCAAGCACCATGATCTTATTCATCACAACTCACATAGTGAGAGCTATTTGCCAAATAGCCGATATCGCTATCATCGCAAATGATGCTGCCGATCACTTATTTAAACATATTTCCCCTGATTATTTTTTGTCCTCTTCCTAGGTCTATTACCTTACGCTCCGATCGTGTGAAATAACTTCTGCACATTTTGTGTCGTAAACACATGTTCCATATTGAGAATGCAAGTCGGTTTCTTACTATGTCATAATGATGTTTGATTCCCTACTTGTTAGCGCACCATTATTATTTTGTAGTCAAATATAAAATTGCTAATCTAGTAATTATGACATGTTGGACCGTTAGATTTTTCCAAAATTTTTTGAAATGGAAGTTAGGATAAAATTGGAAGAGGCAGAAATAAAATTAAAATAATAAGACACTAATGTAAAAATTAAATTTAGCGGTAACTCAGATTCATTCTTAGATAATCTGATGGAAGAATGGATGCTTAGAATTTATCTTTTAAGTGTTTGCAAATTAACGATTAATATTAAACCTGATGAAAAGGTAGCTCCTGATGACCCTCAGGTGCTAAAATTATTTTAACATTTTAGGGCGACAGATGATGATTCATCTTAGAATATTTAAAAAGCTTTAAAACTGCTCTAAGAATTTAATACCTCCATAAACAACGAATCCAATCATTCCTCAATTTTACACTTTGTTCTGCATTGCTCAAAATCGACTGTTCAATTGTTTAAATTTATCGATTAACATTGACTGTAAAATATTTAATAACTTAAGTGCTTAATTAATTATATGGGTAATAATATTATTAGACAAATTTCAAAATTGGTGAAATTTGGCTATTTTTGCTGCTTGAAATGTATTCACCAATTTGAATTCTTTGACGGTTCCATATCTACCAAGAAAATTCGCAAAATTCTAAATGACCAACTTTTCCTAATCCCGTATTCTGTTCCGTATCATGTTAAGCACTCTTGCTGTTTCTTTTATTCAGATTATATCTCATGGCTTAAAGTAGCAAATTTTTTCAGTGCTCAAAAAATAATGATGCACTTTCATTCGCATTTGATTTTACAGCAAATCCTAATTATTATCCCATTTGATTTTGGCTTCCTTTTACGAAAAAGCTTGTAGCAAGTTCCATCAACATTAAAGAGCGCCGGCGTCAATAATGTTTGTGACCTCACACGCTGCTAGAAGCCTGTTTTCAAACCAACTCTTTTCTTCATCGATTCATTTCCTACGTGGGTGCGAGGCCGCTGTGGTTTTGAGTGACAGAATTTTTCGGCGTTGAATTTATCTCTCACCCTCTTTGTTATAAATGAGAACAAATTTGATTGGCGTCTGAAAGATGGAATACTGAGGTGGTAATCTAAATAATCTTGTTGAGTAATGCATACCCAATTTACCTAAACTCTGACTGTATAACACCCAAAATGATATAAATAATATTTCTCCGGCATATGACAAGAGGAGAAAGGTAAGCTTCTCGACATCATCCAAAGGAACTCATTTTACCTTGGTAAGTACTTATTCGTGCAGATGATTATTCCATCTGGTAGGTATATGCAAATGAAGCTCGATTCTTTTGTTTATTACATTGTATTCATGTAACACATATTATCACTTCACAAAATAGAGGGAGTTAAACTTGTTACCTGCATAAAAGGAAGAAAATATCATTAGTTCTCCTCATTAATGAAGAAAATTTCAGTATGCGATATATTCAAAAGTGAGTTTACGTTCGACATGTTTTAGGTATTTTCCTGGAGGAAAGAAGAATATTTCTTCTCTTGGCAGTCGCATTAAGTGAGTCAAAATTTTCCACTCCAGTACAAAAATCACTGTAGCAACAACTGTATATAAAAATTGCTGTTCTAATTGTATATCGTGCTTTAAATGGTTAATATGATGAAAACGTAAATTTCTAACGTAGATGGCAGGTTTTATCCTTGAGTCTCCTGAGGTCTGGAATTGCTAACCATGTAGGAAATGTCACATCGGGACTTTAACTTGATTAGACACCGCTTAAACTTCTTATTTTTTGCTATTATTATTATTTTGCATAATCTTTTGAGTACTTTTAAAAAATCTCACTTAAGGTCTTCTTTCGGGAATATTTACTACAAATAAGCTTAAATTCATAGAGTTTAAGTCTCATTTTTCTTTCTCATATTAAATTCAACATAACTTAATTTCTCTAGACTTTGAACAAAAATTCTTATAGTAAATGACCTTTAATTTTACTTATTGTTTTGTAGATCTTATACATA
Source organism: Hymenolepis diminuta (assembly GCA_900708905.1). Classification (NCBI taxonomy): domain Eukaryota; kingdom Metazoa; phylum Platyhelminthes; class Cestoda; order Cyclophyllidea; family Hymenolepididae; genus Hymenolepis; species Hymenolepis diminuta. Next base: position 127,098 of record CAADRB010000092.1, read on the forward strand.
AAAATTCTTTCTGAAACGACATTGAGTTATTTACACACCAAGCGCTATCGCAAGTTGAAAAAACGCCCTATTTTTTACTGAAAATGAGCAACTTTCTCATATGGGTGGACTCTTTAGTATTAAACATTGAATCGTTTTAAACAATCATAATATTCGCTCTCTTAATTCCTGATTAAATCGCATTTGTGTTCATCGTTCTTGATATTCTATATATTTCACTGTCGAAATGTTTTTTAGAAGTACAATTGATTTTCTGTAATTTTCTTCAAAATGATAAAATTAAATCGACGGAATTTTAACTGAATTGTGCTATTCTCTTTCCTGAGTAGAGATTTCGTCGCAAGATGTATTTTTATCTCACTTCATTGCTGGCAAATGATACTCCATAATCTCAGAGACGCTATCTGTAATTATTTCAAATGATACTTTCGTCTGCAATAGAATTAGAATTACGCCTTCCATTTCAGTAACATCGAATTATATATATCGCACTTTGTACGCAATATAGTGAATGCATATGAATAACAGATCACTCGATTTAGGCAATTTTTTTTTGTTTTCATTTATTATTGAAGTAAATATTTCGGAATGAGAAGCGAAAGCACAATTGAACTTGACACGTTTAAATTAAAATGACATGCGTGTTCTTATTATTAGCACCGATTATATTGATTCCTAAAGACTTTTAATATGATATACACAATCAGAATTATCCCGACTTGTTTCTTTTTCAATCATTTTCTAAGAGCAATCAACTGTTATCTTCAATTTCCTATATGCTTAATGTTGGTACTTCTTAATTGCTTTATCCTTTCACACTTAGTTTTCACTTTGCACGTCAAAGAACTGTCAGTCGGCAAGTTAATGGTGAACAACAAAAACTGAAACAAAAATGATTTGTCCATTCTTTCTAATGCTCTTGGTTGCGAACTTTATTTTAATAAAATAATCAAATTTATATGAAAAATATCCTTTCATAGAACTTTATTACAAATGCAATGTTTATGGTCTATTGCAATAATTTGAGAGATATTAAGCTATTGTCTTACTGTAATATGTTCAAACATCATTCTTATTGTTTCCGCTAAGTTTCTAGTACTAATATTTGCTTAAATATAATAGACTTCAACAATGCCACAGATTAAACTAGTTAACACCCAGACTTAATTTTTCGTGATGCATTTAATAGGCAAACGTTTATGAGAATAGACCTTTAAAGGACGGATAAAAAATATGGTCACGGTATTTATTTCTCTTCTTTCTCATGGAACTATGGAGTGCAGTGCTCACCATCAATACATGAAGTTCTATTTTCATAATAGTCAACTTTCCTCATTTGTTCGTTATCTGTGTCCATTGCTTCTTAAGAAAATTTATCCAAACTGTCGTTTTTGTTTAGACGCTTCGTTGTTTATTTAAAGCCTAAAATAATAAGTAGTCCATAAATAAGTTGGTACGACACTTATAATGAGTGCATATTAATATGTTTAAATCACTGATTATTCACCATAGGAAGTTCAATGTTCCTTGACTCTTATAGAACTAGCTTTAAGCACATAGATGTTGAAACGCATATTTGTATTTCACAACTGTAGATTTTTAAACTTATAAGATTATCAAGAGATTTTTTGATTTCGATTTAAAGTATACTGTTAGTATCATCCTAATCTTTTTAATAATTCTGTTTCTTTTATTATAAGTAGGAATAATATTGTTCCTTACTTTAGTTCATAGATTCTTTTCTTTATTCTTTGAATGGTGTCCTCGATAGTAGTTTACATATTAATTAAGCTTTTAGGCACCTTTACATTCATAAGCCATATAAACCTCTTAATCGTCGAGATTAATTTCGATGTCACACAAATGTAAAATGCATCTGTCAATTTTCAATTACCGTTTAACTTTTTTATTTTAGATGTCCCAATCTCTTAATGTCCCCTATAATCAGTCCACAGTCCTTCTGCTCAAACACAACCAATCGCATTGCATTTGAGCATATCAGGGAAAAAAGAGGCCTTTCTGTTTTAGTGTGAGGTCCTTAAATGAAAACACGTCATACTTTATATTAATAGTTAAAGTAGTCTCTTGGTAGACCGTAATAAGCGCTTAAAAATTACTAAAAATGCCTTTCGTCATTTCTCTAGTTTCGCAGTTTATGTTTATTTTCAATTAACCATGTAATACATCGCCGGTTCTCCCCACTTTTCCCACGTCTGGGATCACAAGTGCCTCATTAATTGCCTTTTGATGTTTGTTGGGAAGAAACGCTTGCATGTTCGCGGTGTTTCCCCTATTCCACTTTTTCCTGACCTTTCCTTCCGATCTATGGGTCAAACTCTAAAATTTTGTTGCGCATTTACTTGGCCTCGATTTATTTGAAAACTCATTCTTAAATCTAGACTCGAAAATAATATCTAGTCCATTCCAAATTGTTTCATGACCGAAACTGTGCACCCATTATGTTTGAATTATATACGTGGGTAACCGTTATTGCCTTATCTCTTTACTAAACTCGATTATTATCAACATTAATACTTAAGCCAAAAATTTTAAATTGTGTGAAGCAAATAATGTCGAATAACAGTTAGTCTAATTACAGATTTAGAGGAGGTGGTCAAAAAGATACTTAGAGCAACACCGGGTTGTCAAAGAGTCTTACTTTATTTGACTTCTGGACTCAGGTTGCTTACAATACGACATTTAAATTTCAGGATTTGTCCTCTAGACTACAGCAAATGCTTGCTTACGATGTTTAGTGCTCATTTGCCTGTTTTGTTTAATAAAGAAGGATCGGTCTTGCCCTTTCAATTCATCCTTTTCCTCCGATTTCTGAGAAAGCAAATAATCTTATATGATACTCCATAGTTTACAGCTATAGCATTATTAAGGATGAAATAAATAGAAGTTTTAAGATAGCAGAGCTCCGCAAGATGGGTTCAATCAGGATAATTTGAATTGAAATCGAGGATATTTATTTAGACAGCAGTTTGCATCTAGGATAGTAGATATTTGAACATTTTTGTCGACAAACATTCACTGTGAATGAAATTTTATAGGATTGGACATACTTTTGATAGATTTGAGATTCTAAGTGTAATTTTAGTGACAACAACAACAAAGTAAGGTTGACATTCTAGAGGAATTGGGCCATTACATTGAATCTGTTAAACCTTTTTTATATTTCCTTTTACTTTTCAGTATTATATTAATTTACAGCAATCGGACACCGATCAATTTCAAAGCAATAGGTTTATAAAATATATGTGCCTATATTTCTTGCATTATTTAACCTTAAGCATTTACAATTTTTAATACCTGCTGACGGGCAAGGTAAGCAAGAGGCTTAAATATCAAATTTATACATCACATATACGTATATATAATATCAGCAGGCACTTTCAAAAGTCAGCCTTTTTTTCGCTGGCAAAAACTTATTTAATTTGATATTTGTCCCTCTTGTAAATGTTTGTTTTATTTGAAAGGTTGGATTCCTATGCTGACATTGGAAGAAAAATCGAAAAAATGTAAGAAAAGTTAAAAATTGCTCTTACTTTACCCGATGCGTACGTGAGTCAAGTTATTGACAACCATACCCTATTTAATTTAGCATAATCAATTAATTCCTTTTTAGTCAAATTCTCTTCAAAATACTACAGAAGAGTGCTGCACTGACGACACATTCTTTGTTTACTCATCGAAAGAGGCCGTTTAATACATTTCCTCTCCGTTTTTTATATGGCAAACCGACCGGTGTTGACAGTTATAAATTGACCAATGGAAACAAACCTCATGCTAAACAATTTTATATCCAACTTCTGCTGATTGTTTCGCAAACATAAAAGTTTTTCACATTATCATAGATGTCTTTACTCACTTTGCCTGTTTTATTTATTTAGGATTATGTCGACTCACTTTTGCATGCAAAATTTTAGGAAAAATGCTAATTACTGCTTCTGCATCTTGTTTTGGTTTACTTCATACATTTTTAGTGTTGTTTTGTTTTCCTCAATTCACAATGAATCACTTTTGCTTGCAAACTTAGACGTAAAATGCTTTAAGAGGATGATCTACTTATTTTGAGCAAGTTTCCTGTTTAAGTGATGATCATTTGTACATCTGTATGATTAATTCACTTCATCACCATAGCGGTGTCTTTCTCCAGTAGTTGTTATTAATTGCAGTCCCAACTTCAACGGTCGATGCATATATTATTCATTATTCCATTTGTATTTTTTTAACAAATTAAAGTTTTTTCTTTCTTAGATTTGGGAAATACGTTGTGATACTTAAAACGAATAACTACCTATTGAACTTGCAATTCTTTCAAATGTGTTATAACTCAGTGATATGCTGTTATAAGGTTTTCTTTAGATGCTCAATACCGAAAACATTTAGTTTAAAAAACATTACTTAAATAGCCACCGTTTCAGTTAAGGGAAATAGAGACATAGGTTGGAAGAATTTTTTAAGCGACGATTAAATTCCTGTTTATGGATGCATTTTAAAAATAGTATTCCAAAATATTGTTTAATCTGTAGCGAAATGGAATATTATTTTGATCTGATGGAATTAAATTCAACTTAGTTATTGCAAACGCCCAATGCTGCAGTAACAAAAATGTTCTGCAAATATTCACCTAACCCAGATCATGAAATGACGGCAGAAACTGTGTTTTCCTCATTTCAGAATAAAGAAGTTAGATACTTTTCTAAAATAATTTCCTTAAATGCAGTTCACGAAAAATGGAGAATTAGATATTTAATTCGAATTTTTTTGAATTTCTATAATGGTGTCTCGATTTATTTAATGCCATTTTAACTTAATCAAAGTTAAACAACAATAAAAAACCATTTCTAGTTTTTTCTCATTTTAGAATTTTTGTTCAATTAAATTATGATTTATCTAGAAACTCCACCCTTTGGTGGAATCTTTTAATTCTAAATGAAATATTTGCCTCTCTATCCCTCTTTTTCCATTAAGCCAAATGCTCGATTTCTTTTCCTTCTCTTATACTAAAAACTGCTGATGGAGAATTGGTTTTAAATATTTACTGTGCTCTAAATTTGTTAAATTGATCCTTTTTTCCTATACCTTAGGCCATAGGGGTTTATTACATTTTATTCAAAAGATGCAAAGGGTGTATTTTCATCTTGGAGAATAATGATTCACCCGAGCAACTATTAGAAATCCTTTCTAACAAAAATGAGGCGATAAAATAATAAATCTATATCTCTAGTATTTTACATTTTTTTCGAATTTTTCATATCAGAAAATTTTATCATGACCAGGTGGGCAAATTCAAACATGTTGAAAACAAAATTGACAGTCCATGCAGAACCTTACTACTAATCAAATCTTGCAGTCATATATCTAAATAGAATTGTTTTTAAATGCTATAACTTTGGAAAAGTGAGGGAAGAGAACTAGAGGGCTGGTGAATAATACTCAATGGGTTAAAACATGACAAGCATCAGCATTGGACTTACTGTTCACAAAAGTTCGTATGACACACGTCGTGGATGAATAGTAATTCTCTGCCTAGGAGAAGAATCGATTTATGTCTGAGAAAATCAAGTGTTGCTAGTTAAATTAAATTCCGATTAAACTTGGTATAGTCATTGTTTAATATTCTTTTTCTTCACAGGGAAATTTGCTTGATTTCATCGGATTAAATTGACCTTTACCTAATGACGCATTGACATGTTTTGAAAGTCCTTTCTACAAGTTAAGATGCATGTAGCAGCAAACAATTAAAAATGATATCTTACGCTTAAATTGCAAGTCCATTTCTTATATGGATTAAGAAATTACCTTTCAGAACCCATCTCAGAATGTCGATGGACTGTCTGAGAACTAGCCTTTATTTCTGTTATTGATATCATACAAAAATCGGACATATATATGTCCTACAACTTATATATATGGTTATAACAAAGCGACGCAAATAAAGAAGTGCCTTTTTAACTTGCCTCACCAAAGGTGAATAATGATTTGGGCTGCTTTATTTATTACATTCCTCACATTAAAATATTTTATTCACCGGCTAGATTTAGACTCATACTCTGTAATTTTCCAAAACTCCCAATAGTTACATCTGTATGGGATTTTCCAGATACCGAATAATTCACTGATACGTTTGATAATGCTGATTAATGACAGAGATTCGAAGCATCAATGAAAAGAGTGTCAATCCAATATTTTTGGTTAATTTGCTTTCATGATATTTTCTGAGTCATTCCTAAGCTTCCTTTGTTTAGGTACAAATGCGATTAAGTGTGCCTGGAAAAGTGCAAGTTTTTGGGACATTTGGTAATATAACCACCTACTAGGCGGTCAGAAATTCCACGGCCAGCCAATCAGAGGCAAAATGGTTTATGCATTTGCCCCTCACTTTTCCCTGACATTAGCGCTAATAAAATAAACAATGACTTCGTATTTAATTAAGCACAAATACCAGTCTTATCACGTTATTTCTCACACATTTCTCTTGTATTTCGCCAGAAAATCTCCCGCCTCAGTGGATGCCTCTTTGTGCGGATATTTTCTCTATCATTCGTCTGTTTAAACTGGTCATTACCCTGTTATTCAGAACGACGTTCATGCCGCCTAACATAGTAACAGAGCTCGCTTGATTAATCTCTGTTGATGAATATGCTATCAGCGCCCGTTATAGAATTATGCATTTGACCCTATAAAAAGGAGTTGTATTTTAAATATTCATATGATTGTTGGAACATATAAAAGTTAATTTTGCACATTTAATTTGATCATGTACTGCATATAAGTTCAGTAACACGTCGTTAATAAATAAACATGAATTTTTAGCTCATCAAATTAGGTTATCACTAATATAAATCTTATTAAAAACTGAAATAAATTGAAGAGAATTGTAAAATAAACGCTATTTTTATAATAAAATTTTGAGGTGTATTGATTATATATACTCACTATTTTTCTTTACTTTTACTTGATGGCTTTATTGACCTTTACCTGCCGTGATAAAGTAGCCAGTGCTAACTTTGCTTTGTAGCGATCCATAATGGCGTCAAAGGTCTAAGTTGAAGTGTTGTAATATTTATTGAAGGAGCATTTTTATCATTCCTGCCCACCTTTGTATGTCGATAAGGCTTGATTCATTTACCACATGTTCCTTTTTATATTTGATTTTTTGAGAAAATTTTTTTCGATTTATCACTGCATTTAGATTCATGCAAATCATTAATATACCTGTTGGTTAAAAGTAGGCTCTAGAATAGTGATTAGTTATTTAAGCGTGCAGTATTCATGAAAAGCTGAGCTTTAACAAATTCTCCTGTTACACTCCTATACTATTTCTTCCAAATGGACACAGTTCAATGATTAAGATGTATTCTACTAAATGGTCTATTCTTAGCGTGTTCTCAAAATTTTTCCTCTTTTGTCTTATAAAGTACACTAGCTACGCCATTTGATAACTCCAAGGGAATAGTATTTCCATCTTGACAGCTAAATGCCTTCTTTACCTGTGGCTTACAATAAGGGTCCATTTGGTGACGTCTGATATTGCTGGTATGATAGAACTTTTGGCTCTAAATGACATTTTTCTTGAAGCTGGAGTATAGAGAAATCGCGGTGCTTAGTTCTTGTTGAAAGTGATTTTCATTTTTGTTTACTTCGGATGGAAACCATAATTTGATCGGGAAATTTTCGATCTACTTACCAGATTAAATTTGACTGAGTCATGAGTTAATCTAGCCAATAAGGCAAATTTTGTCTCCATTTTAATATTAAATATAGGGTAAAACTCTAACCACCTACGAAATCAAATTTATCAGTTTTTTCGGCTTGAAAATTGAGTGTTGCTTGCATAAATTGACTACAATTCGGTTTGCAATTAGCTTTAACTGCGTTATTGCGGAAGTGCATTCCCACTTGCACATTAATGAAATTAGAAAGGCCATTAAAAAGCTCATACAATTTTTAAGGGGAAGTTTAAGCGCAACATTTCCGCTAAGATTTTCTGGGAAGATTATTTTTTTCTTTTTCTGAGCTTCTTAAAATCTCAATATTGAAGTATAAACAACCTACTAAATGACTTCTAACTCTAAAATTACAATTTGTTCAGTTATAGTTTGTTTATTTTATCATCTTTCTAAAGTTTCACATACACATGTTCTTTACAAATTTCATTATTCCTGGGAAGCAGATCAAACCAATAATTTGGCTCTGTATCTGCGAGGGAAACGTTGATGTGCTTACTAAACACCAGGTTTCGACATGAATATTAATTATGTAGGAAATCACACTATCGTCTGTACTAGCTTGGTTGACAAAAAACGAACATTTAAGTTTATTTGTGCCTCCAGTTTTCTTTCGAACTCCTGGCTACAGACACAAATGAACGATTCGGTCAATGCTTGTTACTGACGAATACTTGATAAATGTATTCCAAACGTTGACATCCGTTTCCATAAAGATTATTCTAAATGATTACATAAAAATTTAACAAACTCGAGCATACATATGATCTTGAAGTGAAATAAATTTAATGACAATGTTTAAAAGTGTCTCACTTTATAAGATCAAATTCTCTTACGCTTAACACAATGATTTATCATAATAGTCTACTTAAAAATAGAAACAAATAGGTACAAAAAGACAAGACATGGCAAAATATTATTAAATTCGGGATAAAACAAAGTTATTTTCTTAAAGAGATTAAGAATTAGTACATTCTGCGAGCGCATATCCACAATTCAATTTATTTTAACTATCAGAACTAATAACTAGATGTATTTATTTATCTATGGCTCGCCATATTCAGATGCTGTGCTCTTGCATCAGGAAACAGTCTAAGGATCGTCTATACGTAAAAGCAAGACATGTTTGGCTTCGATTTGACATGCATAGTGTGGCGATGCCTCTGTTATTCATTTGGTAGTTTGTTGTTAATTAAACGTAATTAAATCTACCACCGTGAATATGAGATTTGCAGACGTTTTTTTATATTTTTACATTAATAACATACGTTATTACACTGCCGCATCTTGCTTGGTGTCCAAAATCTACCATTAACATATTTCTAAGTTGATATTTTATCTTTTTTTTTAACTGGTGCTTTAATGTGCGTCTCCGAGGTTGTGCACATATGCTATCACCAGTGTAAAATAGATTAAGAATGCGTTGAAAAGGGTTTATTTAAATTAAACTTTACTGGGTTATATTACATTTTATTAGAAGGTTCTAAAATATTTACTCCTTTTCGTTGTAATCGTCTAAAATTTTGCACATTTCTAAAAGTCTTAATTCGGGTAGATATTTGGTCCAGCATGAAAATGGAAACTTTACTGAAATCAAAATCAAACAGTGTGAACTTTGTAGATTACAGTATTATTACTTACTGTTTTCTAAAGGATAATACGTTTTATATAAAATTGCTTAGCTTATCTATTATATCAAAGATTGCCAGTAATTGAAATGCGTATCTTTTTCAGTCTTGATTTTAATCAAAATGAAGACTTGAAATCAAATTAATTGTCTAAGGAAGCTTTATTATAAAATATGTCCAATTACAAATAACCGAAAATGAGAAATCTTATATAAAAGAGACTTCTGCTACTCATGTATTGCTTAGGAAAATGAAATGAAAGTATATTTGCAAACTAGGATGCTAAATGTTTCATAGAGTAGCTATAGAAAGAGTTTTAAATTATTATTGTGTTTTAATAAATCAATAATGAAGGATAGAAGAAAATTTGTACTTTCACAGCAAAAGGATACTGAGTACTCATCTATATCAGTTGAAAATACTTGACAATTGAGATTGTATTTTTAGATCTTTTAGCTCCGTAACTTACTTTCGTTTTGCACTTCATTTAAAAAAAGTTTTCAAAAAATTGGCACTCAATACCCTATTTTTAGTTTGAAAATATAAAAAGATAAAATGTCACATATTTTTCATTAGATGGCTCACCATAAAGCAATAAAGATGGCTGCAAAATGTGACTGATTTATCTTCTCAGTTCTCTCCATCTATCAGTCACCATCATTAATGCAGTCCCAGTTTGTTTGAAATGAACACTTTTGAAGCTATAAAATATTGATCATTTTAGGTTCAACTGTTTTGCGTCAAGATAAACGCATTCAATTAAAATAAGGATAAAATTAATGCGAACATGTATGTTTGTCTCATCTGGCCACCTTAGAAATAATTATGTTTAATACATAATCCAGATAGACTATATTAAATATTGATTAAATAAATTTATTGATATTAAGAATGCTAATATTAACGCCAAATTTAATATTTGTGGGCCGATCAATTTATTTGACGATTGAAATATTAACTTCATAACCTGATTTCAAACTGAAATTATGGTACTTAACTTATACTATTCACTTATGTTGTGCGGCAAATGCTATCAGATGGAAAATATGATTTTTAACTATAAATGAAAGTAAGTGAATAGTGAAAATAAGCTTGGCCATTTGATTCACAAAGTGATTTATCGACAGTTTCCCTTCTGAAATTTCTCAGGATTTCCTTGCATGCATATCGGCTCCAGATCGTTTATTTTATTCATCCTTTACAATGGTTGTGCAATGCCTGCTCTTTCGGTAGTTTTATAGGTCACAGTAGTTGACAAATGTGGGACTAAATGAGAATATGGGGAGTGACCGGTGAATACATCACTTCAACAGCATTATGTTGACCATTATTGTTTTACTATTAATGGCCAAAATTTTTACGCTAATATATTGGTAAGTGGAACGGGTATAGTTGAAACATTTTTCACTTTAGCAGATGTTGAAAATTAAATTGAGGATAAGGGTCTTTCAATATTATTACTATTATTATCGATTCTATTATTAAGAAAAATCCGAAATGATATTGTTACATATAAGGAAATAATATTTTTCTCAAAATAATTTTTATATATAAGATTCTTCATTTTCAACCTTTTAATTCTTGATTCTTTTAATTCCCTTTTATTTGAACAAATTTATTTACATTACGGTTGTAATTGGCGCACAATATAGACCGACCTATCGATACGAAAGCGTGTGTCATGTGTTTATACAGTGGTTTGGGTCATTCTGTATTGTTGTGTTGTCGGGTTGTGTTTGTAACTGGTACAATGTCTTAGGGAATTTAAGAGTCGGTTACGGTATCCTAAAGAGAAGGGCAGATTACAACAGATATATAATTAAAAGTCTCAAAATAGACCAATAATATAACTGAGGCTCGACAAACACACGCTCCTAGGTTAAATCAACCATACTATGTTCTGAGATAATTTGAGAATATGGTCACAGATTATCTTAATGTGGAGATGTTTCAGGATAAATCCATTGGCATCAATGTTCTGTCAATTACCAGTGCCCACAAAATTATTTTTAAGATTCTTAAATAATTTCTGTAATCCATTTACCGATATCTAGAACTGAAATTTAAACAGTAAAAATATTTCTGAGCTGACAAATCGTGCATGCTTCTTGAGAATAACTTTTAGGGATTTAACAATTTTAAGATTGAAACAGGATCGTTACCGTACCAAAGTCAAACCGTTGCGCTAAAAATTAATATGTGTAATAAAACTTACTCTGAATGAGAATAATGTATGACTGACAGAAGTGTCAAATATAGGTGTTTTATTTATTCTTCATCAAAACTGTGGGGAAATTAATTTAAAAGTCCTTAAAAATGCGAAAATAAACTAATATCTAAAAGTAAATCCTTGTGGGCACTTAAAAACCATCAGGATAAAATTAAGAGAATCTTAAATACCTATACATCGTTGAATCCTCATATGCTTAGATTTTATGATATGTATGGACATTCCAAAATGGTATTTTTTCAACTATGGTTTTAGTCTAGAAAACCTGATAAAAAATATATTAAAATCATTAATAAATCATAATTTTTAAGTAGTGTCTTAAGGTTTTCTGGTGAGACCTAATGGACATTCCAGTGCATAAATTGCATTAGTTTCATATAAAATCACATTCAAAGACATAATGTAAATTCGAAAATTCTATTATATTTTGGGTCTATATATGAAGCAGAAGTCTTTTCTGTCTGCAAACATGCCAATTTGATCTTTTTTGATCTTATGAGAACCCTCTGTTTGACTCATATCCATCACAGTCTAGGTCTCTGACAATGCAGACATGTATTTATAGAAAACTTAGTCTATATTGGTGAGGAAGTAAAACAAAATAATGATGTTACATCCAAATAAAGTTGAATCCCTCCCAGGAGATCATTCATTATACATGCAGATTTTAATTTGCACTAGGATATTTCTGTACAGAGACTCCAAACTGCGCTATTTGCAGTACATGTCTTAATGATCAAGAATTTGCACAACAATGAGTCAGCGTCTTTCAATTTTGATCGCATACTAGTCATACATTGCCTCATATTTGGAAATTCTTTTCTATTCCGGAAATATAAAGCAACATGGAAAAGCTGTCTTAAAATAGTGACTTGAATATGCGCCTTAGTTTTCTTCTCATCGTTTTATTGTCTTCCTTGCACACTCGTATGTTTTTTATTGCCTCGGATGGTTATTTTGAGTGTTCCTACAAAAGAAGCAAGCTCTCTCTCCTTTCGAAGTGCATTTTAGTGCGAAAAGCTTGATGTGCATTTCCGGTTTCCTTAAATTAATTATGTAGGGTTTTACTCTAAGTTTTCTTTTTTTAAACCGATTGGATAAATTTTATTTATTGATTTCTTGGTGGGATTATCAAATATTTGTAATGATTCGTTTATCTGATCGTTTGCAATTTAACCAATCCTTTTTCATAATATAAATACAAAACCAGAGTTTTGATAGATGCGGGAATGCTTATATTATATTTTACATATCTTTGTCATTTTTCACATGAACTTTCAAGTCGTCCTAATGTCACCGATGCACTACTTATGAATATGTCTAGTTATTATTTTACATCAATTTAGAGCATTGGAAACCACGCGCGATGACCAGATGACACAACTGTGGACTGAATCATACCTTAGAATGTCAATTTTAGCTGTGTAAATAGAGGAACGGGATATCAGTTGCTTTCTGGCCGAAGTCCTAGAGCTTGAATATTACAATAATTATATTGTAATATTATTGTAATTATATTGTAATATTACAATGACTATATTTAAACTATGACAATTTAAAGGCAGTTAGCTTGCATACACTGCCTTTTCTGATCTGCTGTCATGAACATAACAAAATAATCCCAATGTTTGAAGTTTTATAGAAATTATAACCTAGTGCTGGTCGACTTTCTATTCTTAACAGTATTGTAAAAATTAAAGAGGTCCAAGAGACTGTCACCTACGTTGCGATAAATATATGCCCCGGTTTAAAATTTTCAGTAAACAAGAGCTTTTAAAATTAAATCTGAGTAATTCCATCTACTTCACTTGATTTGATTTCCCTTTCATCGTAATTCTTCAAGTCAGTTATCTTTGAAAGCACAATTTACATGCGTCATTTCCGCAAATCCCACTATTAAATTAGCCAATATTTTCGGCCAAACTAATTTATACTTTTGTTTTTTTCTATTGAAATAAAATAATTTATCAAAACATGGATTTACCATTTTAGTTAATTTTGATAGATACCCAGATCAATACAGGGTACAGCAGAAAGCATATTCCTTTATTCCGGCGCCCGCCTAGTAAGAGATTTCTTTACGTCATTTTCTCTATTTCATTTAGATTTTCCCCATATGTTCTTTTGACAGGTGGTAGAGTTTTTTGTTCAATCAGGTCAAATGAGTTTTTATATTGTTTCAATTCTTGGTTAGTAATATCACAACACTTTTGATTTTATCCCTATTCAACCATTAGTCATAACTTTTCTATTTTCATTCTGGAAAGTGGTAGAAGTAAGTGTTTAACAATCTTTTACATGCCTGTGATCAAAACGTGCTATTTATTGAATATGTCACCTGAGTTGGCCTTTGCAAGATTTTGGTATATTGCTTTCCTTTTCATGAATGACGGATACCGATAAGGGCGAAAAGTTTAGGAAAGATCGACAGGATTCGTATACTTTGCTCTTAAATACCTTGTGCTAGGTCAATGAGATGACTGATAAGTAGCTACAAGTTCTGTGAAAAACGTCAAATTCATACAATTAAATTAGAAATCTTGCTTTAAGAAAAAGGCATTTCACTAATCCTCCCCATTAAGAATTGGGTAAACCGATTTTACGATATTCATTAGCTGGTGATTAGATGTCACTGCATTTATATGAATCAAGCTGAAACATAATAAAATTACAAATCTTTCATTTGACTTTTCAAATCTAAGTGCTTTACTTTCACGCAAAGTGCGCTTTGTTATTTTAATTTTTATGCTCATTTCACAAGATTTCCTGCCGAATAATTTTGCTCTTTCCGCATGCATGTCACCTTACCGGCTAGAGAAAATAAAATTAAGATACAGGCCCATGTCATTCTTATGACTGTTGTAATCAAATTATTGCTCTTATTGTGCTTCCAGTAAAATGCTTAATTTTGCTTTTTAATAAATTCTGCTCCTCAACTGAAATTCTTACGTTACTATGCATTAAAAGAAGGTGAGCCTATTAGATTAACTCTCAGACCTCTGTCGTATTTAAATAATATGTCTAATTTTTTTTAAATAAGTTTATTTTTCCTTTTCATTTCTTATTTTTATCATTCCACTGGATTTGACTCAGAAAATTTTGTCTTGATTCCTTAGTTGCTAATTTCTATCTTACTTTTCTTGCACGGTCTCAAGCTAGTCATTTTTGCTTTCACATTTCCATTTTAATCGATTTTTGGAGAATCACTGATTATCTAAATCTTTGAGCACAAAAACTGCATCGATTGCTTCAAAACTATAGTCATTTTTTTAAAACTTGAAAATCTCAAAGGTTTTTTTATTATATCTTGATGTTGAGGTTAGTTATCAATCAGTGAAGAAATCTATTTTTCGGCAAGGATTATTTGAGTTCTCCGATTGGAACTATTGAAAAGATTGCATATGAATTGTTGTGATTGCATGAAGGATTCCCGTTTTAACTTTCTGACGAAGTATAAACTCATAACTAGGTTTGATCACTAACATCTTCTCTGCTATAAGCTCATAGAATAATTTTATATATATTTATTGAAATAATATTTATTTTTGCTTTTGAAAAAAATTAATTTTTGAAGAGGGTTTGAATGGGTGTGTTACCGCTTACTTTTATGGCACTTGATCTCAGAGTCAGGTAGATGTTGAATAACGACCGACATAAAGTGAATAGCAGCAATCTTCTTACTCCCTCCCCTGGCAAGCAAATGTTTAGTATATATAAGGATTATAATTACTTTGTTCTCATTTTTTGAAATTTCACTCCAGTCATTTCGATAACGTAGATTTGCTCCTTAATTTTAATGCTGTTTAATGTTCAGCTTACTATATCTTGAAAGGCTTTTACGAATCTTTTCCCAATTCAGATCCAATGCCGAAATGCATGAATTAATGTAACCCACTTTTCACTTCCCCAAACTTGTATAAGGAATATTTTTTTTACATTTTTATTAATAATAACTTTTTGGTGTCAAAAATAGTTTTAAAAAATTGTACAGTCAAAAGAGCAATGACTACTAAATACTTTTATTACTCTTAATTCGATATGGCGTAAAGAATTCATAAATTTATTTATTGTTTATGTGTTATAGTTATAGAAGAAATAACTGTAAACTGCAATATATCATGTAAATTATTGGCATTCTCAACCATTGGAAAAAAAGTGAGTAGAAGCTGCATAAACTATTAAAATGGTCACCCGTTCTTAAAAAATTGGATTGTTTTGACATATCCATATGCCTGACCTTTGATTATTCTTTATTTATTGCCCTCTCTATATTTTTATTATCATTTCAACATTTTCCCAATGTATTGGCATATATAGATTGTAATTTATCTTTAAAAATTGTACATAATTTGCACATTCAGCAGGATCAATGGGAAGGGGACGTCTCTTCTCACATATACACTTCATACTTGTCTTATATTATGCATTCACCAAAAAGAGTATTAAGAATGCTTGAAAATAAGGAAAAGTCAAAACTAAGTTAGATTTAGCTAGAATTGGAATAAGTGGAACTTCGATAATATTCCAAATACTTTAATTTCCCAATCTCTAAATCTTATTTGTGAAATTTAAGTGCTTTGGCAAAGAGGACTTGTTGAGAAAGGGTAAAAGCGGAATTCAAGGGATGACCTGTATTGATGACCTTAAATCTCATGCGGTTGGTCTAGTGGTGATGGTCAAATGTTGCCTTAAAGTGCAAAAGGGTCTTCGAAATCATTTCAATTTATAAAATCACCAAGAGCACCGTTTTCATCAAAATTTATATGATTTTAAAAGTAAATGCACATTTGATCAAAATTTCAGTATTTCTATCTATCAGCTAATATACATTATTATGTACTATAAAAAAGTGTTCTGGTTGAATCAGAGATAACATGTAGAATATTAAAGACTGACTATCTTGATAATGAGGATTGTTTTGAGCTCCAAGATTTAGCAACTGAAAATTGTTGAAAGCATCTAACATTGATTTACCTTACGCTAACCATCGCATATGCTCGTCGTTTTCAAACCTGGACCAACTCTCTTTAGAAGCGTAGACTGACTTTTAATTTGTTTTAACTAACTTCAGGGAAATCGATCAATAATATATGCTATTTTAATAAAAATGGTTCAAAGATTAATTGAATTCTTCTTACATTCATTATGCTTGTTAGAAAATATATTAGGCAAAATTAGGCAACTTCCTGTCTGTCTCTTACATAATTACGCAAGTATAAAAACATGTGACTTAATGCTAGAGGTAAAAATCCTCCCGGCCGTCTCCTCCGGACTCCCTATTAAGTATATTCTAAAAAATGAAATATTTTTGAAACTTGATTTAGAAATCCTATTAATCCGTAATTTCTTTGCATTTTTATAAATCTTAAAATATATGCCGCGGAAGATAGTGCGGACTGACGGAATTATATGCAGTAAGTTGGATAATCTGGTTTCGGAAATCAGGCAAAGATTTGGATTTTGACTTTTTGTTTTATTTAAACTACCCTGATCTGTAGTGATAAGTAATTATGATAATTATTTCTAACAATTAAAAACACGGTTTACTGAGGCCAACTGAACGTTTCTGATTCCTCCCACCTTGAAAGTGGTAAGAGGGCCGCAAGTTAGCGGTTTCTGCATTTTTTTCTTGGTCAATACAACTAATAATTTTGTCCTTTTGGAGAAATTCACTTATGACAACAGTTTAGTAGAAAAAGAAAAACAAAATTTGTGATAAACAAGATTCAATGTAACCATTGACGTTTGCTTTAAAAGTATGGTCTCTCTACGTTAATCATTACGTGTCGTTTTGCATATACTAAATTTAACAAGCAACTAAATCATTATATTCTTGAATTATAACTTTTATTCTACTTAATTCATTGGCCTAAAATAAATTCCCCTTTTATAAATCATTTGTTATATGTCACTTTTCTGCTCATTTATACAAAGATCCTGTAAGTTTTAAGTTATTTATTTAGGTGAATATAATGTCACATACCAATAAAGTAAAGGGATACAAATTACTTATTTTATAAGTTATTTACGAATTTGTTGTTTCGTTAAAGCAGAGAAAATTACTTATAGGAAGTATACATTATTCATCAGACCAATTTGATAACAATATAACACTTTCAGTAAAATGTCAATTAAGAAATTTATGTATTTGTCAAAGTCGGAAGCCTATTTTTTTAAAGTGAATCTACTAAGTGTACTTTAATTTGACTTAATAATATTCATTAGATAATTAGAAATATTCTCAAGTCACACTTAGTTCTAAAAAAAAAATAGCTAGCGCACTATTATTTTATATTTTAATGCATAATTGCATGTTTCAGCATCCGATTTGTAACTAGTGGTGGGTAGTCAGAAACCAGGATTGGTAACTGTATTGTAGACAAGCCATTTGTGTCAGTACCGATTAATTTGCCCTCTTTATATCCCCATATCCGTTTATATTTTTCTCTGTTATGCAAGAAAATTTATTTCAAAGCTTTGTGCCTAATGAATTTCAGAAAAATTTATGCCCCACTTTGACTTAATTCATTCGTTAGCAAAATGAGATTTGCAGAAATGTTTGTCTTATTTCTTCTTCTTAAAAGTCACTGATGATTCAGTATTTTTAATTTCCCATTTGGTACAGAATAGCTATTAATCTCACATCGTCTTGCTCTAATAATATCATAAAAAATCATGTTAATTTACATCTACGATTTTTATCCAAGCATGATTAGTCTTCAGAATTAGTAGTAATAAAAACAAATTTATAAAACAACTCGGTCCTTTAGCTTCCCTTTTATCAGTTCGCCTGATTAAAGCTTCAGTAGAATGTACAGTATCAGAGATTAAAACATTTATGATTGCTTGGTTTGAATATATGTATAACATTGCTGAAATATAATCTCAGTGCAATGGCTGCATTTAAAGCGCAACTGCAAATTTAAAAAACTAACATCTTCTTAAACAAGCAATCATGTCATTTCGTTCTCTGATTTACGACACAAAAATAGCAAACATTTTATTGGCTTTACTTAGACAGTAATGAATGAAAATACGCCTGATGATTTGCGATTATTTTAAAGACTTAAAATCGACTTTCACATCTCCTTCTCAGTTAGTGACATTTTTATCTTTGCCTTTTAAAAGCCATAAATATTCCATAAGTTTCCGGTCTTTTAGGATAAAACTTCTTTAACATAATTTTCATGAAAGGGTCCAAAATGCAATATTAAATTTAAAAACTATTTGTCTTAATAATGTTTTATTGGTTTCGATTATGTTATAATTCAAAAATATGCTTTCCTGTTAAAAATTTCGAATTCTAAAGTTAATTACAATTAATATGTATATAAAAATAGCGTTGTAATGACATATTGTGGTATTGCTCAGGCACTTCTTGAGTTGAATATCACCAATCCCAACTGGAAAAATCCTGAAAAGCAGAGATATACCTGCTTTCTTTTATCTCCATTCCATTCTGAACTTAATGTCAAATCAGAAAGTAAATTCACCTTTTTTGGGAGTTTTTACGGAGTTGAACATATCAACAATCCAATTGCCCTAGTAGTTTTAAATCTATCATGCAGGAAATTGCAAATCATAATGTGTGAAACAATTGTATTTTTCTTTCAATTTACATTATTGCATATAAGGTTTTATTTCAATAATAAAAATGCAGTAGTCGGTCTCTTTAGAGACTTCAAAGAAACGGTCTTTTAATATGAGTTTCGCTTTTTTCATCTGCAAGAGACGTGCAATAAAACCCTGAGGTTGACATTTCAGATTGATAATAAGTTTCATATTAGAATAAAATTCAACTTATTTATAAACCTTTCATAAGGTTTTCAAATTTAAGCTCTAAAAAAAGCTCAAGCGTGTAAAGAAAAATAAAATTCATCCCTAAATAAATTTAGTAAATATTTTGCAGATATTTCTTTTGAATATTTCTTTAATATCACTTTACTTATGTCCTCTGGAAATCGAGTTAAAGCAATTGGGTTTTCCATAAGTTTGCATCAGTGAAACAACAAACATGCCTGATGTACACTAATTCTTGTGGTCAGGAGAAGGATTTACATTCAAATTAAAGTCATATTTAGGCAAAAAGTTGTTACTGTTATCTTAAGTGGATTGCAGAAAGCACTTTTTTATTTTAAAAGTCCGAAATCCTCCCTTTCTAGCAAATTTTACTCTCTATCCATTCAGCAAAGGATTTAAAAGTCACTTGATTAAATTCACCGAAGTAAGGAAGTATCTTCATCCACTTATTCAAAACTTCGCAGCGAAAAACCTTCTTTTCCTTGACTAGAAGGCGCTCGGCTGATTAACGTTTCTTTTGCGGCCACCAATTAGTTTGAAAAAACCCGAAATTTTAGCACTTTGTGCTTGGGAATTTTGTCTGTGCGTTTTGCTACTCATGTGGAGCATGCAACGCCGAAAGATTGCTTGAAGCATTCTGAAAAACTTTTCAGTTTTCTGTCTCTTTACCATCTCCTACCAACTTCATGAATGACTAATTCATGTGAACACATCCAAGTTTATCTGCAAAAGGTTTTCACTATCAATATATATTCTATTATTACACCAGTGCATAAAGATTGCAAAGTTTATGTAGTTTGGTTTGAGCAACAAAAATTTATTTCAGCCATTTTCTTGTCAAATTTTCCTAGTAAAAACAATGCAAATTTCGATCGGTATCACAGAAATGGAGATTATTTAATATTAAATCAAACTTGAAATTTTCCTTGGTTTTAGATTATGCTATTGTTATTGCTCATGACGGTGCTATAAAAACTTTTTTAAGTTGTGTTTTGTTAAAAGATATCTAGTGAATTGGAAAGCAAACTAATCTATAAATTTACATAACAGGGGAGGAGGTCAAGATAAAGCAAGTAAAGGGTCGGAGTGTCCATGACTCATGGAAGCGTCGATTTGTCCAATGTTTTTAAAAGGACTATAGTTTGCTTTGTAATCTTGACATTCTTGGTGATTGGATCGACGTTCGGATTTATGGGTTTGATTATGTTTACAATTTTGCTTCATGGTCGCACATCTCACTTGAACTTCATGTTATAACCATGAGTGGGCACATGAGGTTAATAGAGAACTTTTGGCGTATCTATGCTCACTAGAGCATCTATGCTCACAAATAAAAATTCATTTTGAAATAACAATACTCATCCTCACTTTATTTGTATTATGCAATAGACGTTTTTATTTTATTCATATTAATAATGTTTTATTAATTAATTTGGTTATACTTACAAAGCCAGACCTTCGGTACATGTTATATACCCGAATAAATGAATTTCTCTTTCTTTGACTTGAGATATTAGCTGCACTTGATAAAATGGACTATATATCCAACCGAAAGATTCCCAATAATCCCGAATGAATATCCCTTAGTATTATTTTATGACTAATGTCTAAAATTCAAAAATAGAAATAAATCATTTATAAATTTTTTCAAATGTTCTGGTGGAAATTTTTACTAAGTGAAATTAGCATGCATTTTATTTTTAAATTTTTCCAACTAATAAATTTGCATGAAATCGTTTAAGTTTGCAGTTCTTATCTAAAAAGCGGTTTATAATAATATTTGGAACGCCTTCTCGTCTAACATATGGGTCATGCGCACTGCAATGGGAAACTTGACGTGGCAATTGACTACTGACTGTCTCATAAATGTCGATAGCACTCCTAATTGTACCTTACCCTATAAAAGTCTGAAATAAAGCAAATAATGCATAAAAGGTCATTGTGTTTTCAATTTACCCACATCAACCAATGACACAGACGGAAAGAGTAGGCCGATTCTCACATGGCAAACATAAATTACCAAAGCAAATTTTATACCTATATCCATCAAATAAATACCCCCTTGGTTTATATTTATCTATTACAATAAAGCAATAGGCAACTATGAACTCTAAATGAGGCATAAATAGGAGCAAAATAAACGGCAGTTGTCAGATTTAATGTACGACGCTCTAGACAGTTATGAATGTGTAGGATGTTAAACATACCACTGATACCGGGCCTAAACTTGGTCAAAATATTCAATGAAGATAGCTTGAGTCATGCAATAATGGCAATTCTTTGTTTTTTTGGGTTGCTGTCAACAATTCCTGACTTGTATGGACATCATTGCGGTCATGATTCAGGTGATGAAAAGGCTTCATACTTTTCATGAGAATATGTGAACCCAGTGCATCCATAATTCAACTAAATTCACTGACTTCATTACAAGTATCTTCTTAAGCTCCCTTCTTGAATCAAATTTTATTGGGCTCACTTGCTTCTCCTTAATCAGATGACTTCCATGAAATACAGTCATGATCTGTAAAAATAATAGTTCTCTATGATGATCCGCGAAGACAAAATTTTTAATGGACTCCTGGTGAAATTTCAGTAGAGCGACTTAAATCTAATCTTATTTTTATATGGCATCATACATATGTATAAATAAAATTCAATTGAACCACCTATAATCATGGAGCTTTCTAAGTCTTTCATTTATTTGAATGCTGATTCCATTAATAAAATGAGATGAAAAAAAGTGATTGTTTAAGGTTTTTTCCACAATCCAATTTAATTGTTCCTTAGTGTACATTGCTAGCAACTTTGTCTGCTAGACTTAACTTTTGCTATCGGCTGCAAGCAAACTAGACGTGAAAAAATTCTTATCTGTCTAATTTTTACAGCTTTTTCAGACAAATCTTAGAGACATTAGTTAACATAATAGAAACATTTCGATTCAGCTTTGGACATATTAAACTTTATAAGCAAATGTCATTAGATTTTTCAAAAAACTGCACAAACAACGTTTAAACAATTTTGCCCGCATTACTCAAAAAATACTTATCCCCAACCTAACGTAAACTATGCCAAGCGTGATTAAAAGTAGATAAGGTATTACCGGAGCAGAAGAATAAAGTTTCTGACATGCGTAAAATTATCCACGTTTGAATTGGCTTCGATTAAAATCCAGCTACTTTAGCTAGAAACAAACAACTGCTTTTAGGCTATTCGAAAATATTTATGCATTGCAACTTTAAATCACTCCTGAATATTTTTGGTCAAGAATACCTAAATATACGGAGCAAACCCTCATGCGGATAACGATGATTTATAAATCCAAGTACATTTATGTATAAATAAGTTTATTTTATCCTTAAAATTTAAATCTTGAATTATTGTCAGATAATAAATTACCAATAACAAGCAGCTTAAAAGCGTTCTTAAATATAAAGACTTACTATTTTTTGCTTTAGATATTAAGAAAACCTGAATTTTTAATGACAAAAGCCGCATAGAATTTTGATTATTGAAATCGTTTTCTGATGAATTCAGATAATCGTAAAAGTTATTTTTAACGCTACTTATATATTTAAAAATAAAAAATAATGTTGCAGTTAAGATCATATTTTCCAAATTGGGGAAGCTTTTAATGACTCAATTTAAATAATGATTCATTCTTATGGGAAGTTAATTTTTCTTAGGACTTATCCCATGGACCCCAAAATTTCCACACTCTCTTCAAATTTACCACTTACTTCAGGTCCAGGAATTCAGTTTTACCAAAATTAGGGAATTTTAAATACGAAATCATATTTCAAACTTATTTTAATAAAATAAGCTCGTCAAATTAAAATTAGGGAGAAAGCACAGCTGCTGTTATGTATATAAATTTTAAATTTATAAGTTTTAGAAGGCTAACCGGTATTTATTAAAATTTCAACATATATGATTTAGTCAGAAGTAGTCACAATGGCAAATTGAACTATTCAAGTTTTAATAAATCACTTTCGTAATCATCGTTTTCTTCTAGCCATACAAATACAGTAATTTTAAGAATACACTGGAATTTTCATTTTTCAGCCGCATTCAAAAGAGATTTTAGAGCGTGGGAACGGGACAGGGAAAGTTAGACAATTTTGAACAGTCAAACCATTCTCAACCCCTATCTGTAATTTTTTTTCCAATTATCGCGTCTTTCATCATGCCGCCTTTTAATTGGAGCGCTTCCTAAGAGGAATACTTTGCTGCCCATTGAGTTCAAGTGCGTTCTGTATGTTTAAATCAGATTTCAGATTCTCCAATCTTTCGCTGACATAAATGCAAACCAACCGTCCCATGAATTCTCGTATAACCGAGTAGTTCACCTACATCTTAAAGCAAATAGGGCTTTTACTTCCGTTTGCGTGCTAAGGCTTTGAAAATAATAATTGCGAATTCGTGATCAGGTTAAAATTGTAGTCAGAAATAGATCAGATTTTTACGTTACACATTTTACCACGATTTTACTATGAAGGGTAAAGTGCAACTAATTATTCACATGGAAGAAATTATCCATATTATAACTCGTGTTATGTGAATTTAATTTTTAGCCCTTTTGTCAGATTCTTAATGTAATTTTGGCTCCCATGATGTAGAGCGGACCAGTTTTACTGCAGGGTCGATAGCATTTATTAAATTTGAAGTGATATCTAAAGGTAAGGCCTTGGAGCCGTTTTAATTTGTATTCAGATTTTATTAATATTATCGACTGACTTATTAATAATAAATCTGTGAAATGAACTAACACAGCTACCCAATGAAAACTTTCAAATGTCGTTAGTTTTAGTGAGATTTAACTTTCCTAACCCCTTATTAGAATTAACTGGTAATATTGACATCGGTTCTATAACTTTTAATTAGATAGGAAGTATTTTGCACCCTTAGACATTTCATAGACAGTGTGTTTGCCGGTCAATTTAAAATGATCATAGTCAAAATGTGTTTTCCTTGGAAAAAGAATTCTGGAGCGTTTGAAATACTTGTTATCGGTCTACGGCAAGCAGTAATATTTTTAATAAATCAATATTATTGTATTTATGAACTCTGTGATTGCTCAAACCATGGCTGTGTTTTTCAATAATACCCTTCTAGTAAACAAACAGGTATCGTGACACATCCATAAATAACTCGGCTGCAAATAAGAGCTTATGCAACTATGTAAATTTCTTTAAGTTCCAATGCATATCAAAATGACAAGTTCATTTAAACAGAAATGCCTCTCAGACGGCAAACATACACGTCGTGTTAATCAAAATGACATCTAGACAGGCATAATGCTGAAATTGTTATCTGACATACTTTGAAGTAAGTATTGAAAACATAGTTGAAATTGAGGCATGCATTAAATTTTTAACTGGAACATATATATTTCTCAGAATGTCTTTAATTCTATTTGCAAAACGTCTTAAAATTCTAAAGTGAAAAATGGTTTGAAAATGGTTTGACCATTCGATTTTTCATTCAAAAGCATAATTATCTACCCTACGAATCGTGCCTTACGCTGCGCATAATCTTCGATCACAATTTGATGAGACGTCGTCATTTTCAGTGATTAAAATGACTGCAAATGAAACCGTCATAACTTATATCTTTTATTGTTTGCAATAATTTTGGCTTTAATCCAAAATAGGAGATTAGTTTGTGTGGTCACGCAAGCAGGATGCGCGTTGTTTAATTTTTCCGAGACAATATATGCTTACATTATTTGGTATTGCTTGCCATAAGACCAAAAATCGAAGTATTTTAAAATTATTAGGATGTATTCATTGTAAGTGGATAAATAATTAAAAAACACCTCAGCTATATGATTCAAAACGGTGATAAACAATAACCGACATGCTATCGAAATCGTATATATCATTTGAAATATATGGCGATGTTTATACGGAAGAAAAAATAATTCCCTTGCTTTCATTGGCTGGTGTATTTAAATGCTGAATAGATGAATTTAATTTCGGTTAAGAAGAAGGTATTGGAAGTTATGAAGAGAATTCGTTAGTTCAACGTTGATATATATTTCAACACTGGAATCCAAAAGGCAGCAATAGTCTACTAAGAATTTTGCTGAAAAGCCAAAATGATTAAGAAAGACCTATTTTCCAATCCTTTGATTCCTTTTATTCAATCTGCAAAATGAGCAACATTTACTGATTTTATAACAACGCAGCTTTATGTACAACCTTAAATAATAATCGGTCATTTGTAACTTGCAAATTCTTCTAAAGGATTGAATAGTTGCATTTTAACAATTCTTTATTACGAATAAGTTTAGTCATTCAAATTTCCTCCTATCGGTATAGTGTCTGCCCATCGTTTATTTTTCATATCCTTTCAATTCTTTTCTGTACTTGCTCTAATCGCAGGTGCGCCCTAGATCATTTGTTGACGGATGTAGGACTAAAAGAGGGCATGGGAGGTGGCGTATTGTCCGGTAATAGGACGATGGCGGGATAGAGGTTTTTCCCTAACTCCTATATCCTTTAGTATAATATGACACCTTAATATTCATAGGCACAATTTTAATACCAAATTAGCTGAAGATGAATCTCTTACAAATGGAAAGTTAAACATTTTTGTAATCCAACAATAATGTGTAGTCTGGATGGTAGACAACAACGAAATTTAAGCAGATGATTCAGAGATGCAAATTCCGAGAACGTATTTACGTAATAATGGTTTGATTGGACGATACTCCAGGTTATGTCACTGTAGCGCTATTCCAAGAACGGGGAAAAAATTTAAAAATAGTAGAGCGATGGTGAATCGTTTAAAACTCTTAACCTTGAAAAGTGATCGACTCTGTTATCAGGTTTTTGAATTAAAGCTTATGAATCGTGAAATTGAAGATATTCATTGAAATCCACAGGTGCCACATTTTATAAAATTATTTTTATGCAAGGCCATTAAAAGCAGTCGCGGTAAGAAGAAAATCTTAATACGTCGCTTTTGAAAGTTTTGCTATTATTACTATTTTATTAAAAAATCTAATGATGTGCTTCCCAGTATAACAGAATGAAAAGAAGCGCATACTAATTACTATTGGCGGAAACGTCTTTATTATGCTAATTATTCTAAGCTCGAAGACGGGCAAACTTCAGAGGCTAACAAATTTTTGTTCAAAATGAAAATTTTATTTCATTACCTCACAGATCTTAACATTAACACAAAATTTTAAAGTAAAACGAGCTATATATACCTTCCATAAAGATGAATTTATGGTTTTTTAATTTTAAATTTTGATTGCACTGGTCTCAAATTTTGATTTTTTCACTTGCAAATTATGTATATCTTAAAATAAAAATAATATATAGTTTCTGCAATATCGATTTACTAATTTAAGCTCAAGATAAATGTTTCTGTCAACCTTACAAGTAGGGATTGGTTTTTTTAGCATTAACTTGATTTACCAACAAGAAAAATATTTGCTAGAAATTCATCTAAATTAAAGCATACTAAGTTTTAAGTACTCACAAATAAAGGGCTTAGTTACGCACCCTCTGAAAATTTTATTGAAAATGGTGGGGAAGATGTCGATATAACAGTAACATTTAAATAGTATAAATAATGAGATAAATAGATTTATTTACTACCATTCAGGTGAGAATGCAAACTTTTCCTTCAAATGCGATTTTTATTCTTCAACCTTAACCGTTTGCTTCCTATATCGAATTGTAGATCAGTAACCTTGAATTCCTTAAATGCCTATTCTCATTTCAAAATGGTCATTAGCGTTCATCAGAATCGTTTTATCATTTTTTTCCTAAATGTATATTTTCCCATGATACTGTCTTTTTTTACAAAGAATTACAAAGAAGTTCTTGAACAGGGGCAGTTAAACTGTCCTTGTTACTTTTTGACATTTTGAAAAAACAGAAAAATGTTGCCATTTCCACCGCATTACTTAGCTTTTCGCCGCAAGATACATCAAAGCTTCACTTTAACATGATGTATTTTTATCCAATATCAACGTGACGGCATATTAATGAGAAATATGTTGTTCCAAGACTTTACATACATAGCGGTATAGATCATATTAAGTATGCAAATTATTCATGATGAAAAACAAATTACTGGACAGTTCCGCCATTCGGATATGAGAATAGCTTCAATTCCATATCGACGAAGAACAAAATAAGCAGTTATTTGTATCGATAACGAGATATTTTGCTATTTTTAGTTTACTCAACTGAAATGTTGCAATTTTAATGAAGACGCAAAATTTTTATATTCAGTATATTTGTGAAGAGCAAACTAATCCGTACGTAAAAGTCCATATATTAGATGAACAATTTGCGCTAAAGTATTTTGTTTTCTCCAGGAGTAAACATAATCACTCATTTTTAATGATTAAAATAACTCGTTTTTGACTTAAAACAATGATCAAATGAAGCAAATACGCTACTCATATCTGTAACATATGTGATGACATATAAAACGCTTTATTAACATAAGATGGCATATATATGCTGTTATAGTGGATTAATGAAGGACATGTAATGTAATTGAAAGGAGGATGTGTGTAACTCAAGCAAGCCCTGCTATGTTAATATCATAGAAGCTATAATCATCCTGCTGTCTTTGTCAATAGAAAAAATGACTTTGCTTGTTTGTGTCTGTTGTTCTAAATATAGTAATGGCGCATCACTCAATATTTTAAGTAGTGTCAATCTGAATTTACCCCTTTATCCGTATTCAGATGATCCTGAACTGCAAATTAAATAAAACTCAAATAAGTTCGGACAAATATTTAGGGCATTTTTCGTGCATTTGCCTTGAAAACTAAACTTCAACCGGACAATCTCAAAAATTTAAAACAGTAAAGATTTTATGAACTAAGGGGCCTTAACAGCAAAAAGAGTTGATAAATATTTAGGTTGCTTGTCTGATATCATTCAGTTTACACTTCCCTTCTACTCAGTTAATTATAAAATTGATAGCTACATACTTAAATACTAAATTATGCACAGATTATTTGTTCAAATTGATTTACCAATGTTTATCACTTTCTGTTTAAAATAAACTCCAACACACAACTTATTTTCACTCAACTTTGAGAAAACTGTAAAAGTGAAAATGTACTGTTACACTTCTATGCAAATATTTTTAAAAATTTGATGGGCAACCTTGTCAAATTCAAGACTGTGTTGATAAAATCCATGACTCTAGAATAGTTAACTGGATCAAATTCAAAATAGTTTCAATTCTCGCATATTTGTAGTTAATGAGTCTTTGAATATATGAATCTCTTCTTTCAAATTGCAATCTGCATACGGGGACTAGCTTTAAAAAGAATTGTCACTGACTTTTACATATTTAACACCAGAAAATAAGTAATAAATACAGCTTTATTTTTTCTCAGTCCTTAATTTCAGATTATTTACAAAAATATATTTTTTAGAAAACTGTAGACAATTTAGAGTTAAGGCAGTATTTGTTAATTGTTAAACGAAATTACTATATCCTTACTTATTCCTAATTACTAAACTTTTAAAAAATTTTCAAATTGCTAAAATATAAAATATAATTTTTTCTTAAATATTTTCGATTTTGTCAAGATGGAATTCTTTGAAATTGGCACCATTTTATGGAATAAATGGTGAAATATCTTCTTTTGATTTTTGCCCATGTATAGGTGCTTAGCGGATTTCACGTTGCAAATCCAAAATAATGCATTTTGAAAGATGGATTAGAAAGAACCTCCAAATTTTTTTAACAGTGTTGGGCTTCTGACTAACGTGATATTCATTGTTTAAATTACTTCTATGTAAGATTTGAATTTACACGCTTATTTTGAGTATGAAAATAAATACAAGGCTTTTGGTGTCTACAAATATTTTGAAAGGGGTGTGTTTAAGTGCTTCGGAGGCAGAAGAGTATGTGTTAAAAGAATCAGTCTATTTTATTTAAGGACACAATTTGATTCA
This sequence comes from Hymenolepis diminuta, assembly GCA_900708905.1. Lineage (NCBI taxonomy): Eukaryota > Metazoa > Platyhelminthes > Cestoda > Cyclophyllidea > Hymenolepididae > Hymenolepis > Hymenolepis diminuta. Next base: position 156,439 of record CAADRB010000092.1, read on the forward strand.
TGTCACATATTTAAAAAATAGTACATCGGTTAAACTATTTCTATTAACTGTCACAGAAACTCTGCAGAATGTTAAGCAGAATTGGTGAATGTATATATACAGGGAGCGTAAAGTATCTGAGGACACTTATATTTTGTAATTTAAACTAACTGGATAATAAATAATGCATTTTTTATGTCAAAAAATCTTATGTCAGATACTGCTATCAGTAATGAAATGAAAAGACACGCTGCAGTAGTGTCTATTAAAGCAAAATACGGGAATTTAAAATTGCAAGATTTGTAAAAGTCACCAGATCATTTGTTTGCAGAGTTAGAAAGAAGCTGAATGAAAAGCATGGAAATGAGTTGGCCACTAGGAGGAAGAGAAAAGAGCATTGTCAACGCTCTGCTCACTCACTCAAGCAGAACACCTGAGTTTATGGGAAGAGTGCATGACATGACATGGTGTACAAAAATCCCGAGAAGTCAATGCGCGACATCTTATCAAAGATCCTCAAGCGTCTGAAGGAAAAGCTTTATATAAGCAATACTGTTAATCATAATCTCAAACGTTTCTCGGCTAGGTCAGTTTGTGTCGATAAAAACAATTCGATAGAATCATTTAATGCTTACAAAAAGGATCCTTCCACAAAATGAAGCACCCAGAAGAAGAGAAGTGTCTTCGGTCTTCTCCGATGGAAAACTTCCTCCAGGATTAAGAAGTCAATCGAAGAAGTGATAGGCTGACTATGTGCAGACGGACCCCAGTGAAGTTTTAACTGTTATGCGCACAAAGTCTCCATCAACAGTGATGATTTTCGGTATTATTTTTAACGATGGGGAAGGGCACATTATGACTCCTTATTTTTTCCACAGGGTCTTAGAGTCAATACAGATTCAGATGCCTATGTTGAAACTGTTCAAACCGTTTATGTTAAGCCATCTTGGATAGACAGCGTAGCCAATGGAGAAAGACCCTGTTTTCCAAGTAGTTTTAGCTCCATTCCATAAAGCTCTCAAAACCGAGTATTATATGGATTATCAAGAATTTTCATCATCATTAGGCTAATATTATGCTAATTTGTGCTGTTATAAGAAATTGTAAGTTTCAACCATAAACGGTTTAATTTTCTGTTTTTTTTAAAAGTGCGAAAGGTGGCTTATAATGAACAGTATGCTTTAAACTCCATCAACTTAGTTTGGAAAAAACATTAAGTTGTTTCTTCTTGGTTAGGTGGCAAAATGTCTCCCTAACTAAAACGAAAAATATCAAATATAATTGCTATCATTAAATTTATTTTCATAAAAAACGTGCTTATCTTCATCACTTTAAATAATGACTCCTGTTAAAAAGCTAATTTATCATATTTTTTCACCTTTATCGGATACTTTTTTCTTTCATGTTAAATAGTGATTTCAAATTGTTCTTTGCTGACTCATGTCCGACGGTTTGAAAGTCAAGAAATGACCAGTCAAATTAATGGGTTAGGAATAAGTATTTTTTAATATTTTGCCACAAGAAATAGGTAAAACTTCATTATTTTGTGAATGTCTTGGTTAGATTACCTTGAATTATATTTATAGTGGTAACGGCTTAAATAATAATAATAATAAATCTTTACTTTCAGCTAAAAGATTTTTTCATTTCTCTCATGAGGTCTGCCTGTAGGTGTGACTCGTTCAAGGAATACCTCTTAATTTAGCACACAGACAATGATGCAGTAATGGCTTGGCACTAAAACTCTATTCTTTATAATAAGAAGTTTTAACAACAACAGTTCTAAAACCTATAACTGTAAGGTTTTGCATTTTCAGTTTGCTTTGCACGTTCAGTATGCACCTACTAGAAAAAGTAACTGATTTTGCGAAAATTTCTAAAAATTATTAAATATTTTACTCAACTTTATTATTTATCCCAACTCCGTTTCAATGACTAAAATTCAATATTTTTTGCCCTCTAAGAATTGTGAATAAATTGCTATGGTTACTGTAACACAAAAATTATTATTTAAATGGGAAATAAAGACCGAATTTCGTTTCAAAAAATCTGAAATAAAAATGAATGACTATAAATATTTAGCTTCTCTTCACAATATCAATTCACTTTTTAACTTAAGTATATGAATATAGGTGTGTTAAATTGAAATAAATATGTATTTTTCTATTTTTTTTTCATCAGTAGCACTATGCCGGTACATTAAGTAAAATGTAAAGTATGATGGTATCAGTTACTTCTAGCCTGACTAGTTGGTTGATATAATATATAAATGCAGAGGAAACTTCTACAGTGCAATATGTTTTCCTGTTTTAATACTCTCAGTCAGTTGATGGATCGGTTAAAAATATCTCACCTATAATTCAGAACCAATATGAACAAAAATATTTAGCAGAAGAAATTTTGAGATATAAGACTTAGCAGAATAATAAGAAAATGCAAAATTTCGGATTGAATATAACATAGTAATTCTTTAATAAAATCTTTCTAGAAATTATTGATATAGAATAAAAGTTGGATAAGGTCGTGCAGAAGTTCAAAAATATAGAGCATATATATATATATATATATCGGTCTTGCCAATACCTTGAGTTGGTCTTCTGTTTGTAAGAAGCACTATTCTGTGCCCAATGTAAAAGCTCAATTATATTTAAATGCATTTGCAAGTCATCTTTATGTATTTTAGTCTGTAAGAAGATACAAATAAATGATCATCTACCCAATTACATTAACTGGTCAACAAGATCTGATTACCGTCAGTATAAACACAGCCGTGAAAACAAATTTTTAGATCATTTGGCCATTATAGATGCCCCGTGAAAATTTAAATATTGTAAGACTATTGACATCGACTTTATTACATCTTTATAGGCGGTCCACGTCTCATCTCTTGGCGGATTATTTTCCGGACTATTTAACGTGTTCAGATACCACTGCCTAAAATAAACATGAAAAAACCTCTCCTTTAGCAAGTGTAATAATACGTTTTTTCCTCAAATTTCGCTACTTCGGCTGAATGATATGCTTTTGCTCAATAATACAGGTAACACACCCCTGTAAACTAGTCGAAATTTAATAGAAAATATATCCCAACCCGATAGATCCGTATTCTGATAGAATTTTATGTGATATTTACATGTATGAAGTATATATGAGTGATAATTTAAGAAAACCAGTAAATAGGCCCATGAAATTGTATAATTCCATTAGATTCAGTTATGTTATCTAAGAAAACAGCACCGCCATGACAGTATTCATTTTATTTTCCTTTTTTGTATTTATTTTTAAAATGAGATAAATCTGTCGGCCAATCCAAAGAAAGAAATAGGGACAGTGTTGAATGCCAGCTTTGAACTCAAATAAGATATTTATTGAAAGGTGAAGGCACTTTTAGAATCAATTAAATTAAATATAATAATTATTTAACAATTGCACCCAAATTGGATTGATTTATTTGATTACCAGTGACTGATAGAAAATTTCTAACATTTTTATGCATCCATCAGCTAATAAAACCTTCACGGATAGAATTTTGATTTCGTCATTCTCGTGCTTTGGATTTTCCCATGAACCAGGTTGAAAAATATCTCTAAGCATTTAATCGAATATATCAAAACTCTGTTTTAGAATCTAACAGGGGAATGTCGCTAACTCCATCAAAATCATTTTTATGGGTTTCGAAATAAGTAGGCTAATTTATTGTTTAATATTTGGTGCAAAGTATCTTTCTGGATTGATTTGACCAGCAGAAGATAATATCTGTTTTGTTTGCAGATTAGAGTTGGATTTCAAGAAGGGTTAATTAGTGCAATAATTCAAAATGCAAACATGCTGAAATCCATTTAAATTTGCAACAAATAATTCTACGGAAGGAAGGAAAATGATCAGCAATGAATTTGAAGCTCTGTCAAACTTATTGTATGGGAGAATATAAATACAATTTGCAGTACTGTTCATTTGGTATTTTCTGTGGCTTATGAACCCTTAGAATTATATATTTTCTTCGCTTTAAGGTGAATATTTTTCTAGTACGAAACATTTCAAAGAATTTAGAGTTGTGGATTCTTCTCAAATGAGCATTAAATCCGGGAACTTTATAAACAAAATTTCGTGTTAAATATGATGATCGTCTCATTTCACTAAAATTTAACGGGTCACATGCTTTGCAGATGTATATAACACTTAAAAATTCCTATATTTTGAGGTGATCTAATAAAATAATATTTTTGTTTTATAACCGTTGTAAATGTATGAATCTATATTCCATCTCCATTGAAATATGGCCTGTTTAACTTGAATTTTGGATAATTCACTATAAGCTTTGTGAATTTCCAAAATTTTTGTACCTAAAGTTCTGCATTTGCTTTAGCCATTGGATGTAAATTATTGATTTAAAATAAATTACATGAGTTCCAGAAACAACAAAGACACTGCCTTCCTCTTAAATGTACTAATTTTTTGTTGCTATGCGCCTACCATCGGAAGGAAATTCACACACCGAATGGAAGAGTTCAGAAGTGTATTCAGCGCGTGTCTCGATTAACTCTGAAATGACTCTGAAAATGGAAAAGATTTTCAAATGATGTAATAATAATGTAGTATTAATAGTGTATTTTAATATGCATGCTAGATTAATGACACGTTCCCTTGACGAATTATTCTGAAAATTTCATGTTTAATTAATTAGGAAAAACAGTTGAACGTTGAATATGCCTAAATATTTTTTTAATTTTTATCAATACAGTTTAGCAATAAATAGAAAAAAAATTTTGTTACAAACAACTTCAATCTATTTTTGACATCAGTCACTCTCTGTTTAATTCCACTCTTATTAATTTTAAATGTGCTTTATTTAGATAACACCTTAAACTATATTTAAAAATGATCCAAAATGTAGTAGGCTAAGGAAAATTAAAAAAACTGGTTTTACATAAACTTCGGTAGAAAGAATAATATTTTGCAAGGAGTCTAACTTTTTCTTTTGACTTATTTTAGACACTGTGGCCATAGACAGTCCAACGAAATGACCTGTTATTTTGTCGTCATTTGCTAACATAGAGGGATTAAGAGACAATCTTAACCTTTTTGTCATGGACAGGAACACATTCTAGCAAAAATTAGTTGACGGCGGCGGAAACTTTTATTTGAAATAATTTTCTATGTTTCAGAGAGGGTTTATTGCTCAAAGGAACAAGATACTTTGTAAAACTGATTCAAAATATAAAAACGGTATATGAATTTCGGAAGTGTCCGCATCACAATTTTCTAAATGCCAGATGTTAAACCAAAAGATTCACTTTTTTCTTTTTTAGGAAATGACAATGATACTTGAGTCGATCAAATGCAATTAAAAATTGCTAGAAGAAATGATAATTATTTTCCCCGCTCTTAATAATCGGCTTACTTATTTAAGCCGATACCGACTGAGAGTGGGTTTCGTTAATACACGCGTGTTGACTATAGCGTGCCTTATGCTCTGCCGTGGGTTATTGGCTTCTGTGTTAAGTTGCTATATCACCAAGCTTTCTCGATTTTTGGCTCTGCTAGATTACTACCAGAAATTTTGGTTTGTTACATAGACAAATAAACATTTTTAGTTAATGTGATGTTTAATTTGCATAAACCTATCAAAAATATGTATAAATGATATTAATTTTCTACAAATATGTCCAATTTGAATTTTCACTGATGTAGGATAAGTTTCTTAGTATCAAATAGATTTAAATATTTTCTCATCTGAATATGAATTTTCGTCCTTAATGATCAAAACATAATTATTTAATTTGAACCTCAAAAGTATCCTTATATACCCACTCTAACGTATCTGAAAAAATTTGCTTAAATCAATCACAACTAAAAATCCATAGCCACTTGCCCCTTAAGTAAATGAAAAGCTCCTCCAGCTAGACTATAATTACTTACTTTAAGCGGATATTGGAACAAAAAGTGTTAAAATCATGTGCAAACTTCAAAATATCTTCAAAATTTCATACCTATGATTGTACTAGTTTAAATTTTGATCTGTTTCCATGATACATTTTAAACTTACTCATTTCCATTCACGTTATCTCATTTAATGGAGGTCAGTTGAAATGGAAACAATCAATTGCAGTATGCACTTAATTGTAAAGTTACGGTAAGGATCAATTAACTGTCTTTTTTTACTTAAGGAAACACTTTTGCAAAATGATTGTAAATGCTAATTTTATTCCATCCCCTGGCTAAGCATCGGTCTCTATTGTGAAAGATGCGCCTCTTTTAATACGCTCACTTGCTGGTCTTGTCAATGCGTTTTTATCATTTCTCCCTTCCCTTGCTAAAAGCTAATGGAGACTGAGAGCGCTTGTCGCGACATGCAAGCGTCAGATATATGATGGATAAAGTGCTTTTAAATAAAACACCATAACACGAAAAAAAGAGCAAACGAAAATTAGTGTTATAGTTCTCTTCAGTAAATGCCACTTGGGAAAAAGTCATACTTTAAATTATAAAGTAAACATTGGTAATCGTTATATTGTTTAATTTTACTGTATGAAATCAATCATTAAGATATCTTCATGCAGTCAACATAGCAAATACACCTAATAATACCTCAAAACAAACATTAATTATAAATAGAAATGGTTTATAAGGAGAAACTACCTTGAAAACTCATTGCATATTTGGATGTACCTAAAGCCTTTATGTATATACACGTAGGTCGAATATTAATCTGCAAACGACTGGAACGTAGGTTTGTCCTTCCTATCTCAATAAATGCTTATTTCTCATGATTATTTTCCCTGGAGTAATCCGATTTCAGTATGCACGTAAGATGCTTAAATTTTTATTAAAAATAGTAAATGATTAGCCGATTTATAGTTTTTCTTGATTATAAAAATCTTGTTATTTAAAAATAGGCTATTCTATGCCATCGAGATGTGTTAAGTACCAGTTCACATTCTTCTAGATGATATATGTTTTAAGATAGATCACGCTTCCTTAAATATTAAAATTTGTGTTATATGACCAACATCTTAACCTCTCTTTTTTGGAACAGAACATATTTGTTATACCTTACAAATTTCATGAAAGGAATGCGCTAAAAGCACTTACCGCTGTGTCTTATCGAAATGATGATAGATAAGAGAGGCACTAGCCAATTAACGTTTTTACAGTCAATCATCAAATAATGTCATTTTGTGATAAATCATTAAAATAGGAAAATTACCGTTGTGGGTCTGGGCAAATTTGTATGGGTGTCGTTAAATAGACTTTGGTGGATGTTGCATAAAAACTTATCATTGGGTAATTCATTCGCCTAAATGTCTATCTATATACATCAATTATCAATTCATTGGAGTTGTTATAATACCCTAGTTTGTAAGCAAAAACCGGAAAACCATGTAGAGTTGATCATGCAGAATGTTTTTAGTAAAAAATATACAAATTTTTGTAATTTTATTGATTTTTTAAAAATTTCTTCTCTCAACTGCGGCTTCTTCAATCCCGTCAGGTAATTTATAAGTATGACATTTGATGTTTGGTGGCCGGAATCTAAACCGCATTATAAATAAAATTCTTATATCCCATATAATCGCCCTATTAATTTTGCATGTCAGAATTGTAACTTTTGAATAGACTGGTATAAACCGTCTCATTAACGCGAAAAATCCAACTTTGGACTTTTGAACTTAAAAATAGATTTTTTGCGACAAATTCAGAGCCTTACTTAAGTTCTACAATCTTTTTGTACACTCATTCATATTAAATTTTAAGTAAAGCTGTGAGAAACAGCAAGGATTAAGAGGGATTTTATTTAGTAGTACAAAGTGAGTATAGTCAATTAAGAACGGCAACAATAAATCGAATGAATTCACTCTCTCAAAGAACTTGATGTTTTTCATTCCTCCCATTAGCGCCTATTATTCGCTTATGCTACTTCCTAAGATATTCACACAATGAGGTTTGGTGGAATTTTCAGATTGCTTTCAATCTTTCAAACATATACTCTGCTTAACATTCTTTAATAGAATTTCAGCAGAGTGTTTGGTGGATTAACAAGTTCTTTATTAGCTCGTAAATTGAGGCACATTTATGTGACTCAGCAATATACAACTGCTGATCCAGACAATAATTAATCAGTATTTGAATGCTGGCTCGAAAAGACCCTTTTAGACAACTTAAATTTTTCTAAGATGTTGACGTTGCATGTCCTTTTTTAATAAAGAGAGTATACCATATACTAATCGGACAAGCGGATGTGTAGCTGAAGCAGTGGGGAAGTACTTTGAGAAAGGGGTAGGGGACATAGATCATGGTATCAGGATAATTCATTCTCCTCCGGCTAGAAGAACATATAATGTCGCCTTTCAAACGGCCATTAAAAGAGCTTGCACTGAACCAGATATCGTTCTGCGATGCGTTATTTCTACCATCCTTGTCATGCATAATACTTAAAACAAGCATAACCTGAAAACTGAAATTCCTTGTTGATAGCTGAGCACAAAGAATATTGATTCTGTCTATAGTAAGGGTATATTGCCTTCTTCTATTTTGATCATTAATATAACCTTCTGGTACAGTAACTAGAGGAATGCTTTTAAGAATCCTACTTAGATTAATGAATGAGCATTCACTAAGATGTTATTTGGAAATATTCACAGACACATTTTAAATTGCAAAACTAGCAGCCACTTTTAATAGAAATAAAAACGCAGCTTCTGTGTATTAAACCAGGGTGTCCATAAGCGAGGTTTACCAGCACTAAGAGTTTTAGTGCCAGGTATCTAAAATCACTGCATATGCATGCAGAATGGTAGTCAATGCGGGGGAGTGAGAAGGATGGTCCAACGAAACCAAAAATAATAAGTTTGCCATCTGTTTAATAAATCATCTTCAAATCGACTGAACTTCCAGTCCTCTTAAAAGGAGAATGTGCCAAAAACCTGGGATATGTGCATTAGGCCAAAGTGAAATGGTGTCTGGACTGCAAAATAACAATACATTAGGGGAGAACAATAAACTCATTTTTGAGCCAATTATTTTGGCATCTAGATTGGCTTACTAGAAGGCGTAGTACGTATCACGCATATTTTACATGTATTTATTTTGCTTTTTGAATATCATTATCTTATGTAAGGGTTTATTATAGAATCACACTATTCACGAATGCTTTGACGGCGCCGAGTCCTGGTTAACCAGTGAAGCTGACGGCAATTGATAAGGAAGAGATTTCATGTTTGCGTAGTATAACTTATTGAAAAGTTCCCTCTCGGGTGAATGACTCAAACTGACTCATGCCCATGAGTTTATTTAGATAGAAATGGAATGATTCAATATCTATTGCAAATATTGACTTTCTTAATTTTCTGTTATTCAAGGTTGCAAGCACACATGTGGTTCGCGCGTAATTACCGAAGTGTCTGGCTTATTAAGGGATTGGTAATAACTTTTGACCCCAGGCAGCATGAGTCATTGAGATCTTCACGCTATATTATGACCTATTGCATTTGCATTTGATTAATATTGACTAGAGATTTTCAGCAAACTATCTAAAATACATTAGAACAAATTTCATAAGATATTGTGATTGTTAATTAGTATATCAATTTTGCAATATCTTTTATTCAGAATCGTTCTCTGTGTTAATTGCTTTTCACGTAATGCACCCATTTCCCAAACTGTTTGCAAGTTAGATTTATATTACTACATTTCGTGGTCCTATTAATGCTTTTTATTTAAAACCATAGCCATTTCATATTTCTTTGAATGACTGCACTATTTGGTTGGTCTAATGTGGCAAAATATGTTCTAATACATTCTTTCATTTTCACTCATCTTGCATTTCAGTAAAGTCAGGCCCTTCTATTTTCCCTATAATAAAATATAATGTTGTCGGCATTCTCAAATTGGTTAAAAACTGCTCCCAATTATATCTGAATTTCGAAATTGAGCCATCGATTTTGATCACGTCATTGACCTAGGAGATAATTTCAACCAGTCAATCAAAGAATCAGGCACCGTAGGCGGCAGATGATTCACCTGTATGGCAATAAAATTCAACCCCAAATCAGGGAGTCCTTACATATTCGGGGAGGGAGGAGGGATGGGGGTCACCAACACCTAAACGCTCTCATTTGAAAATTGGCAGTAACTTCCGTCCATTTAAAGAAACTTCTAATTCCATTAATCAAACAAATGAAAAATTTTTAATGAAGTTATTAGACAAACACTGAAGTAGTTTTGAAGTGGCTGTGGAAAATATTTGCAACAGGTAGCACGATAAAGCTATCTCTTCCCGTCCTATTAAAGAAATCTTGTTGATAAACGATTTCCATCAGCAGGCACACACGATCATCAATAAACTTCAAGTCTACACAGTCAAAAGTGATGTACGTACACCCTAACTTTGCCATCTCGTTTCGATAGCCTCAAAGCCCATCATAAGATGCTCGATTAACGCTACTGTTTAAGTTGGACAATCAATTAAGCAATATTTGATGAGAGACTACACGCACCGTTAATAATCCGTTGGGAATCACTGGCCCGTAAGTAAAAACAATTGCTTGTTCAATGACATTATTTTAATGTATCGCGTCTTTTTTATTGGTCCATGTCTTTGTCTCCTGCTAGAATGACTTTAACTATTACTCTTTTAACACTGATAGGCATACCATCAGCCATAAAGCGTAGAGAGTAGCTGGCGACACTCATGCAAGTAGTTTTATTGTGTTATTTTCTGCATTTTGCGTGTACATCTCTCCATTTAATCTCTTAATCCCAAGCTTTACGTTGTATGCTTTCTCATTTTCAAGATGTTTTTTTGCTTTTTCGCATGAGTCAACAAAACATTTTGCTGCGAGTCTCCCCAGCATATTTTTTGTGTTTCCTGCTCATCACCAACACATGCTAAGTCTATTTTTTATTGGAAATGGCTTCTATGAGTTAGTGCCTATAATTTATTTTACATTTTTCGCTTTGACATGAGCAAGTTAAGAAGAGAATAAGCAAATCTATGAGGGGCACAAAACCTTTCATCTTTCCTTTCAATACTGCATTTATCACCAACAATAATACCCATTTGTTCTCATCCAAAGTACTTTACTTCGACAGAGAGCAACAGTTGAAGTTAAAATAATGTTTTACGCTTCGGCATGGGAAAATCAGCAAAGCTAGACTCATAATTTCAGGAAACTTTTATAATTTTTTGGCAAGTAATCATAGATAATTTTTACCACCTCTTTGTAATGTATCCGATGCAGCATTTAATCACATGTAAACAATCACTTCATGACTTTAGGACAAAATTAGAACTGTGATGTCAATATCACATTTTGTTTTAAAAGAACTAACTTTCAACATTTACAGATATCTGTTAATTGAAATATAAAGGAAACAGATGTATTTCATAGTTTCAAAAGTCTTGCACACAATATGCTTTATAAATTTACCTTCTAAGTTTGCATTTCTTCAACTGATCAGTTTTATATTTTACTCTCATGAAGTACTTTTCTTCTATTCATTCATTATGTGAATGCCTTTACTGTTTATTTATTGGTTATACGCTTGGTGACTCAGTAAAACCCCAAATGCTCCATTATGAGATATCACTATACCTGGTATTGTTTTGGAAAGTAATTATGCCACATCATCAATTCTACATTAACCCATTTTTGCATGAAAATTCGTTTCCTTCACTTCACCACTTGAATGAATTCCGTCGTTACATTTTCAGGAAACTCACCATCAAGATGAATGCATATTTCCCTGCCACTATGTTGGCAAATAAATCTTGATATTTGGATAATCTGCGTTGGTTATTCTTCGGTGATGATTTGAAGAAAAGAATGCGTCAGTATACACCTATATGCATTTCTGTACTCGGGGATGGCTTGCTGTTCATTTTCTTCGGTCCATGGCTATTTCGTCTTCTTTAATATACAATTTCAAGGCTATTCCAAAATGAGCAACTGATAAGGTGTCTTATGCTTTTCTTTCACTATCCATTTAACTTTTCATAGAAATGTCGATAGGAAGGGGAAATTTATTTCGTCTTTAGGAACCAAACCTTATTTTTCACCTGATTTATATCATCATTTAAGTTTTTTGAATATCTTTAAACATTTTGCAAAGTAGAAATGCATTTGGGGTGTCGGTATAAAAA
>CAADRB010000092.1:168589-199560 GCA_900708905.1 Hymenolepis diminuta
TAAATATGAAGATTAGCTATTCTGTCAGATTATTAGCCTCATCTCGTCATTACGAGAACTGTTAAGCCGACACAATGTGATTCCACTAAACGCTTTTCACGTCTTGTGGTTCCTTGTGTAATTATATCCAATATAAGGGAAATTTTTGTAGTTGAGGTCACACAAATATCTCAGGTCTAAGATAGTTCAGATGATAGTGGGTGTCAACAAAGTTATATAATGGTGTAAGAATGTGCTTGAATCGACGTGTATAAAATATCTCTGATGGGGTTATTTTTGACAAATGTTGATCAGATATGATATCAGATAGAAATTAGATATGATTTCTATTATAGAAAGGAAGCTGCTGCAAAATAATATGCTTAAATCTTCATTATTGATCGTTTTTGATCACCTAGATCTTATATAAGAAACTCAGTATGGAGATACAAACCAACGTTTTCTATTGTTAATAATATTAAAGTTTCTGGCTTGGCAGTTATGAAGGAGACAAATTTTCTTCCTTTATACTATGCATTTCTTAAACAAGGGAGAAAAACCGATTCTCAGTTTGAATTGATAACAGAGCAGGAGTTATTATTCAGCAACTAAATAGAATACTTTTAAGTGAAAATATTAATTCCAACTTTTGTGCAAGGGGTCCGATGAAGGTATTTTCTATTTGTATAATCGTAAAAGATTAAATAGAACTAACATTATTCTTCCTAGTCCCACCTACCTGCTTTTAACCTAGGTATTAAATCAGCCGTGGATGAAATCTTACTGTTGGACCTGAGTGTCTAATCGTGGAATTAGAATAATAAACTATTGCGCAACAACCATGTTTTCTATAAGAATATGCTTCCAAAATTCTAATAAAATAAAAGCTCTGAGACTTTGAACGCATTACTTACTTTTTATTTAACCCCTCCTTCGTTTGATACCCCATTGGATTTGTTTATTCCCTTTATTTAATTGCCTTCCCGTGTTTAAAACTTGTAAATGTTGTTTATAGTGTCGTAGGCACAATTAGGACAAGTTCCAAATTATGGGAAAAAATATTTTGACGAATTTAATGTTTCAGTTTGAATAATCTTGTTTGTAGAACTGCGGATATTACTTTTGACACTAACTCTGATAAATCAATCGCAGAATGCCTGTCGTTCAACTAACACTGTGTTAAGAGAAAATCCGAACGGTTAGATCACAAAGTATTCATAATTTAACTTAACTTCAATGATTTACTACATACCTAGTTTCCAGACACAAATTGAAAAAAATAAATACACAAAAACTGAACTGTCTGAACCTCCATCTTCCACCCTGATTGTGTCTTTGAAGCAGGCCATTTAATCGCTCAATTTATTCTTAATTCAGACGATGCAGTTCACCACCTTGTCTTACCTTCCAGCTCCACAATACGTAGAAAAATTGACTGACGATGGACCATACTATTTCCAACGTAAATAAAGCAAATTTGAAGTTTTAAATTAAATATACTGAATATACAACGGCAAAGCAAATAAAATTCATATGGTAAGAGTTCAATAATTATTGAAGTTTTGTTGATCCTTTCTTAGTCGTTCTAGTCAATGAACATGCTTTTGGTAATTAGTTCGTTTTATACTAATGAAAATTCCATTAGGTAATACATTAGAATATTAAAAAATCTTTTCCAAATCTATTTTCAGTCCTTGAATGTTAACTTTGAGAATTTAAAAATAAAGAGTACTTGCAAAGTTTCATTTTATTTCAAAATCAGTTAAATCAATTTCAAATCAATTCACATTCTATCCTACGTCTACTTACTACTGCGATTTTATTGAGAGCGAGCTTGAGATAATAGACAGCCTTAGGGAATATCATCGACGTTTCCAACCTATTCTTTTCAACACTCGAGGAACTTGGATCCATAATCGCCATAGTGATCTAGAGATTTGGGATATGATTAACGATTAAGTTACTATTCTAATTAATTTAAGACGTCGAACGAACAATTTGCCACCTCTTGCTAAGAAATTTGGTTTTTTTTCTTTTCTTGACAATATTAAATTAGCATTTAAGCTTAAAGATTTCCTTATTTCATTCAGTAATCTAAAAAAGCCGACTTTCTTCTAAATGTCATCAAAGCTCTGATTTAAGAAAGCACCCTTTCAAAATGCATTTATAACCTTCTCTGCTTTTCCCAAAGGCATGTAAATCAGATTTCTAATAGTATTCCACTTGTAAAATAATGTCAAATTCTGGAAAAATTTGGTTAAAGCAGTCAATTGAGTTCCACGGTCCTTTTACTTCGTAATAAATATTTAATTCGCTAATTGTAAATAAAATAGCGTTAAATAGGTTTATCTTTAATTTTAAATGATTATTGATTATAATTATTTTGTTTCCTGATATCTACCATGTCTGATTTCAAATTTTTGTCAATATATTTTCTTCCAGTGGACCTATGAAGCTAATGCTAAGTTGAAATTTTTGGCTATCTCATCTCTGCCATACTAGAACTTTAAGCTGCTGAATGTCTTCTAAGAATATTTTGTCTTATTTGCCATTGGATAGAAATCGAAGATGGAGCTGCAAGACCGACCCTTCTTAATGATAAAAACAGTCAATAAGCGCTGAATGTCGTAGACGAGCATTTACTGCAATCCAGTAGGCAAATAGTGAAAGTTAAATTTTGGAGCGTGAGCCACCCACTTGGCAAATACCGTTTTGCCCGAATCCAAACACCAAATGAAGTAAGACTCTCTGTTGCCCTAACTTCACTCTCCCCGTCTTTATAATCCTCTCCCTTTCATTATTCAGTAAACTTTTTTAAACGATTTCACTTGATTCTCACAATTAGAAATTGTAAATTTTCGTGCATTTTCGTAGTCAATAATGATATGATAAAACCTAATATGCTTACATATGATAGTCACTTGCAAAGATTCTGAAATAATTAGGGACTAAACGCCCTAAAATATTTAACTTTCAACTAAACCTTATGGGTTCCTTCGCTATGTGTAATTTCCAACAAGGCATTTTGACTCTCTGCTTTAGCTAGCTCTTAGATTTCTTAAGCATTTACACTACTAACAAATCGAAGACAATCAAACCCAAATATCAAAAGATGGCTGCGTTCTTAATGTTGAGTAGTTTAATTTATTTTATCAGTTATAAAAGAAATTGATTTTTAAGCCGATATCTTAATTTGACTCGCTCCTCAAGTGACAAATTAATAATACTACATGTATAATATTTATATGAAATTGCACATCTAAAACTAATTTTACTGACTGAACTCATTGAAATATGGTAAGATCGAGCTGAAAAGTTTGTTAAAAAACCACAGGATTATTAGAATTCACATTTGGAAGCTAAGAAATGGACAATGACTAAACTATCATTCTTTATAAAAGGTAAATTTACAATTGTTTTATTGAACAATTTTACTCCTCATGTTATTAGTGAAAGTGGACAAAATAAACTCAATTAAGGATGCGGTTTTAAAGTTACAATAATAGATTATTTACTACAGTACCACCTCAGTTTCTGAATCAAGCATCCAATGTGAATAAGCCAATCGTTTTAGGCATCAGAAAATAGTAGCTATTAGTTTATTGTCCTTCCATTGTTTGTGTCTATGGAAACTTTGGAATCTTTCCGCTTCTATAATCAGCTAATGAATAAATCAATATTATTCTGACTATTTTTATTTTCTGTTTAATCAGTAACATCAATTTTAAATTTATAATATTGTTTTGCAATATCTGGCGGTTTAAAACTCATACTCGAATTAATAGACATAGTGAATTACCTTCACAAATAGTATATTTATCATTAAAGTACGAAAAGTTAATGCGGTTAAGTCAATTAAGCTAATGGGTTTGTGTTTTCGTAACCTTTGAGGAGTAATAATATTTACGTTTTTAAATGTGACATTTCGTTTATCTCAATTTGTATTTGCCATTAATGTGGCTATTATTTTCATCTTATTTCTTTGGTATTACTACGTTTACACTTGGTTTTTAATAAGATAATTTAAATTAATTAATTAAATTAAATTAATCTAAATACCAACCAATAATCGATAACTTATTTCTTCAGACATTATTTTAAATGTTATTCTGAATTTTTTGTCCCTTTAATTTTCTAAATTTCTTTTATGAAATCAGGATGTTTTTAATTAGATTTTTTTCTTAAAAAAAGGTTTAAGAAGCAAAAATTTCAAAAATTAATATATTTTTGTCTAACATTACGAAAGGTTCTTTGGTGAAGACAAATATCATAAGTTAACTAAGATGTGGTTCTCATTAGAGTCTCAGTCTCGGGAATTTCACAGTCTCCAATTAAGAATAGTTGGTAGTTTCCAAAGATATGAGTGTTGAAAACGCACTATGGGTTATCCTTTCGTCATTTTCTTATTAAAATATTTTGCAAAAGCCCCAGAGTTTTATGAAGTAAACAAATAAGTAGTTATCGTCAAGCTCTCTCCAATTATTTTCCTTTTGAAATAATATTTATCTCTCATCAAACTAAGTAAAAATACGAAAACTTTTACACCGACTAGTCAACGTCATTAATTAACTTGAAATTACGCTGTATTTTGAACAAATTTGGCCTCTCTAATATGTATATGCTTGCGTTAATATAATTTTACCTTTAAAAGTTGGCCAACTTAACGAAAAAATATATCCAATTTTTCCACTTAGATTTTTCCTTAGGCTAAGGGAGCTTGATGGATTCCTGGAAAACCTTTCAAAAAAACACATCAAGATTTTGTTCTTTTTAATGCTCTTAGTTTTAAGACGAAGATATAAGGCCAGGGCCGTTGATTTCCTGTTCCATTTCCAACTTTTCTTAGGGAAGTTTTAAAATTTTGTCATGGCTGATCGGGCGTTCTATTTTAAAGTAACTTGCTTTGTAAAATCTTTTGACCTTTTAGTTTCATAAATATGTCTGGCACTGCAGTGAAATGTGTAATAGAATTACTCTATTAAGCTATATGCTGAAATTTCTCCCCAAATAAATTTATTTAGATAAGAGGTGGTCCGTAATGACTAGAGTGTCATTAAATATATTCAGATAAAAAAAATTTTAATATCATCTTTAGGGACCATTAGTTTGGATATTTGCAATAATCTTTTTTTGTTTATAGTCACACGTAACCTTTCCAATTCTCTACTATCCAACACGGTTTTGCCATTTTTCATTGTAATAGAATTATAAATTCTGCCAGTACAGAAGCAGTTATCCTATCTAACCGATAAATGGAAGAGGAATGAACAGATATTGATGGGAAATTCATGGTAAAAATTTTCCCAATACTTGATTTTTAGATTAAGGTTGTACAATATTTGCCTAATGAGCATTTAAAGTTTCAAAGTTCGTCCCCTACATTAATGAGTAAATTCTCAACCACAATATCCAACGCTTTGTTGAACGATTGTTTAAAGCTATGATGGCCAGTCTTGCCACCCCAGCCTGTTTCTTTCTATCTAAAGTTGAGAAGACTGAATGATTGAATGCTGAAATGCTAAGAACACTTGTTTGAAACTCTACAAGTCTCACTTTATGAGAGCTTTGGTTTATCGGTGCTCATTTAGACAAGTATGTTGATTCCAATTTGCAAAAGTCTCAGAAACTATTCACGAATCATTATGAAAAATGCATACTTAGGTTTTGGTGAATGAGTTAATCTGGCAAACGATTTGTCAATAGTGTTTGGCCAAATATGAATAAACACATCTTGGATAAAACGAATTAGAGTTATAGTGATTATGTTGAACTATTCTATTTTCATACTTCATCATATTTATCAAATATAGTTCAGTCTACCCCAATTCACTGCAGTCAGCAAGGTTGCCCACTTTCCGATAAAATTGCGAAATCGTAAACAGTAAAATAGCCCCATTAATATGTATCAAGGAATAGCCGAAAGAAGTCTTATGTCAAATTCTTTTCTAGAGGCTACTTTTTTTTAGTTTCATCTCAGACAGAATTCTAAAAATAAGGACGGTATTAAATAATCATCCTATTTTACTTATTACACTTTGTATATAGCAGTTTAATGAAAATTAAAAGAGTTGGTGAGCAGAACAATAGATTAAATGATACTCTTTTAAGTTTAGTACATTATTTCTGAATCAGTAGCAATCGTTTGTTGACCTGCTTTGATCCTTAATAAACTTCATATTAAATTGGCCGACAAATCTTGTCTATAATAAATAGTTCATATGCATTTTAAATATTTTATTGGCGACAATCATACTACTACCTCCTTGATATTAAGCTTCAACTTTTCTAGACATAGTTCGTCTTCCTTTCAAAATGATTATCAATTTGTCGTTTTTATTCAAAGTCTGCGCATTGAATTTCTAGTATCTGTGCACGCTTGCTCGAATATCTCCTTTATATTTCGTCCACCTGCTGATTTATTACCTCTGCTCCAATCGTTAGTTGTTCATCACCGAACAAGGAACTCGAAATCTGTCAACTACTTGGCTGTACTTCATCTGCTTGTTTCTTACAACCTAGGTTGCCACCGCACCTTCATAATTTCTCTTACTACTCCTTTCTCCTTCTCCACTTATTCATTTCCATTTGCTCATTATGCACATGGTCCTACTTAACTTTTGGTCTTCTCACTCGAGAAAGGCTAGTGCGTCATGTTAGCCTTAGGAAGATGATTAATTCAATTAGGGAATATCTAGGCTATCATGTTAGAGCTATTAATGTCGCGTTACCGCCGGGAATAATGCTACTTTAATCGTTACTTTATTATATCCAGCAACTTTAGCAGTTAACTAAACGTGAAGCCGACTATTTCTTAATAATTTCTCCCTTCAGGTATTCGGTTGGCATTTCTTTATAGATAGATATTGAAGTAAGTTAAATCTCGACAAGACAATAGTTTGCTAAGTTTTCTATGCCGGTGATTTCTAAGCAATAGCGTTTTATAATGATGGAAAAATTTTGTCATATCTAATAAATAATTGCAAGTTAAGCTTCATTCCCTTCCAGACTTGCATGATTAAGTTTTATTCCTGTTTGCTTGTTAAAAATTTCAATTTAGAAAAAACTGCTCGCCAGCGTGATGACATTTTTCATCGTAGGTAAATAAATTATAAATTAAAGTGAATTTAAATTAATACAGCGTTTGAATCACATTTACTAAAATAAAGCACATTTGATTAATTATAAACGATATCCAGGGACAGGAAAGTCATCTTAAAATTTGATTTAATGTCACTGCTTTCATGATGACTATTGTCTTCAATTAAGTGTAATAAATCGGTGTTTATGTAAAATAAAATATTATTTTATATCTAATATCAGTAAGAGACTTTCGTCTATTTATCTTTGTCAAAAAATGATTATCTGGCAATGGAGACGAAAAAGTGGAACAAAACATGCGTCCGACCACGTTGCATTTCCCATGCTGCAATTTGTTCTAAATATTGCAAGTTGGTGACTGGAGTTTATAATTTAGTGACAATAATTTTTTCAGTTTTACTATAAGTCTAAGGAAAGTTAGCATATAAAATATTCGTATCTATAACATGCATGCACTGAATATAGTGAAATATTAACTTTCTTTTGATAAGGTCAAATCAAAAAATGGAATAACGTACCGATTAGTATATATTTGATTATAGCTCATTTAGTGTCTAGTTTGATCAAAAGAATGAGGTGTGCCATTTTCCTTTAAACACTTCCGTCGCATAATTTTAACGCCTTGAGGCATGCAGATGACGTGTATTTCTACCAGACCCATCAATACACATCCGAAAAGGTGTGTTCAAAACTTTGCAGGTTAATTCTGGTCAACAATAGAGATAGCAGAATGTGAATAACTTGTAAGAGCGGTTCTAGGACACCAAAGCAAGGGCTGCTTTCAATTTTCAAAATGGAAAGCTCTGTTGGTCTTTTTCCTTAAAACCAAATTATTTCTCTTTTTGCACTTTCCACGACCATCAGTACGCTCTAAATGTTAGGATGTAAGGTGAATTTTTAATGGATGCTAATTCAGACATTCTCGTCTTATTTAACATTTTAAGCATAGGAAAATGGAACTTTTGAAATCGCAACATTATTTTTACTAAATTGAATTTCTTCCTTTAAGCAACTACCTGCAACCAATGAATGACAACACAGAAAGTATCTTAAGCCGGGCTTTAGATCTTTAGAAATGAGAATTGAATTTCCGGTTTTCATTATATTTGTGACCTATCCTATCAATTCAAAAGTATTTTCATTATAGACTACCTTACTTTATTTAAAAAAGAGCTTTAAATCAATAGTTATTAAACATTCTTGGGAGATTTTGAGTATTGTATCGCCAGTATTTAAAATCTTTACCATGGACAATAATATAGCCATCGTGAAGCTTTGAAAATTTATTTCTAGAGGAGTACGACAAAATTTCCTTGATTGATAACTTCTCAATAGAACACTCCTATATTGGGTGGTATGCATTAAGGCGGGTGGTAATTGAAGCCACAGAATATCCACCGATGCGTCTGGACTACATTACTTGATGAGTCAGTAAGACACGCGACGGTAATACTACCTTCACAATCAAAGGAAAATAATAGCTAATGCTAATTTTCAAGTTCATTTGCCTTACAAATGGAAACGCATGGAGCTACTTATTCAGTTTCCCCTCCCTCTCATTAATCATGGTTAAATTGTGAGGATACACACTTCGATTTCTTATTATAGAATTAGCTCTCACCTAAACCAGATGCATAGTTACCTTAATGATTTCGTTGAGCATTTCAGCATTTATGCAAATAATATTAGAAACTACTGACTGAGTAATTCAGGAAAGAAGTATTGTTATTATTCATTCTTATAGCTTTTGAAAGCCAGTAGGACTTACTTAAGTGAAATGAAGTGTATTGTTAAAAGAATGTCGTGAAAATTTCATCCGACAGATACCTCTCGTGTATTTGTCAGTTTTACCTACAAGCTGGATCATTAAGTGGCTTCAATAAAAGAACAAATTATCTCTATTTACAACATTAGATCATCCTTAAAGTGGATTTTGTATGCAGTTTTTTCCATGCAAAATGTTTTTTTTCCCTGGGTATCCCACCGAATAATTTGGGATAAATTTGGTATAAAAAATATTCTTGGGAGATTTTTTAGCTTGTTGAGGATGTACCAGTATATTTGATAACATTTTGGAATAAAATATTTAAGTAAGGTTTCAATGCCTTTCTAGCCCCTTGTTCACTTATGTCAATAAAACACCTTTACGTAAATCGAATAGTCATTACTCTTTTTCCTAGTATTAACTATCTCGGACAATCTAAATCACCAATGGATTTAAGCCATACATTTTTAGCAATATCTCTTCAAGTTGTTCGAAGTTTATCGATAATTGTACAATTCTTCAGAACGTTTAGTCTAAGGTAACTCAATTCATAAAGTCAAAATTTAACAAGAATATAGAATGCTCCATACTCTAAAGCCACAATCAGCCATTGAGATAACGTCAGATATTCTTTGGGCAGTCCTCCAACTTCTACAATTTTCCTTTCCCGTCCGTTATCCAGAGCTCATCGTATGAAGCTGTGATTTCTCCAACCCAGTATTGCAGTATATATTTAGACAGAAGTCTGTATACAAACCTTATATAGACTTTAAAAGCTCCACCACATGATTAGATGAGTCTGACATCGGGGTTATGAATTCAAATTCCAGTCAATTAAACAAAATTAAATTCTGGAACAAGTGTTCTCACCAGATATAACGCAATTAGATAAGTTTTTATGGAACATTTCAATTATTCATTAGTTAAAGACAGTCCTGATTTGACTTGATCTCATTGAAAATTGAAAGTTTTGCATATAATGTCAAATAGTAGTAGATAATTTGCATCTCAAAAACACCGATTACGCATTTTGCTTCTCTTAAAACTTGTCGAACCTAACTGGCTTTGATAAAGGTGCTACTTATTATCAATAGGAGGGTCAGAAAAATATGAACATATGTCAGGTTTTGGAGAAAGTGAAGTTTTGACACATAGAAGAGAGGAATTTCTGTTTTCTTTGCCAACCCAGTATAGCAAAAATTATATATATTTAAACAAAATGTATGACATGTAATCGCAAATAATTATTTATAGTCTTGTTTTTTAAAAACTGGACAATAAAGTCAGGATCTAATAAATGTCATTTTAAATGTAAAATACCATTTAAAATTTACCTTTTCACCTCAATAACATTTAAAACTGTAAAGCTAAACAGTTTTATCATCTTTGGCGCAGCATTATCGTATTATTATGGCAAAAAATCAGTGTCGAATTTCA
Organism: Hymenolepis diminuta; assembly: GCA_900708905.1. Classification (NCBI taxonomy): domain Eukaryota; kingdom Metazoa; phylum Platyhelminthes; class Cestoda; order Cyclophyllidea; family Hymenolepididae; genus Hymenolepis; species Hymenolepis diminuta. Next base: position 178,869 of record CAADRB010000092.1, read on the forward strand.
TTAGATAGCAAAAATAAAGTACAAAACATTCCTGTCGGTTTAATTTATCTGATCACAAAAGCTCTACAAATTTTTAGTCAAATTAAATTGCTGAGATGAAATTTTCCCAGCAAAATGGAAGATTCTTCGTTCTCCCCTCCGCTATCAGCAACCATAAATCACTGCTACTTTGTTTCAGCTTGGATCTGACAACACAAAGTCACACACAAACTGGCTTAACTTAATTTAACTTTAAAAAATTAAACTTTTCTTATTTTATTAAACAATTTTAAAATAACTTCGTTCGTTCGAATGCATTACAGAGTGGCTGAAAAGTACACTCATAATGATATTCAGATCTTAGATTACTCACGAACGTGCATAGTTAATGACAGATGGATCTAGGAAATTATTTATCCACTTCTATATTTGGCAAGGGATTAGAAAACTAGTACATGGTCATTTCGATTCAAAGAGGGTCAATACAAATCGTTCAAAGCCGTATTTTAACTTCCAATAGTGTGATAATGCAAAACTTGAATAGACGGTTTCCTTAATCGCTGACATAGACTGAAGCCGTACCAAACTTTATGCGCAGAATAAAGCGGTTGCAACCAAATTATTCATGATAACATATCTAGGGATTGTTCTGCTTAAATAATCCAAAATTCTGCCTGATCATGGTTATTACTTCATGATGCGATTGAAAAGTAACTTTCTGTAACCACTTGGATCGCTTGGATTTCATCCTGCAAACAATCTCATAGTTCCAAATAATTCTTTCACTTTTTAGCGACAAACAACGAAAATATTTAATTTTCCTATGAGTAAAAAAAAATTAGATATCCATTTCAGAACGTTGAAAGTGATACAGTGACACTCACCCCAACAACTTATACAATTTTATTAACACTATTCGAGCATTAATTTCCCTCTTAAATATTTTTATCCATCGTTATCATTCGCACTTTAAAAATGTATCTTTTTGAATGCATTCCTAAAATTCACCTGAAAACGCCATTCACACTTTCTTAGCTATCATTGTCCTCCTTTCCGTCCTCTTTCTAACTTTATCCACATTCTAGTACAGTTTGCTGCTCTCTGTGTCCGTCTTCATCTGTGATCCATGGAGTAATGGACTAGACCGAGTCCCATAAGCTCACTCCGCACCTCTGTTTTAATTCCTCCTTCCTTTAAAAATACGTGCTATTTCAATTCATGTCGTCTTTCGTGATTTTCTTTACCCCCTATCTTGAAATTCTCTTTAAAAATAGTTCTAAGCTGTCAGATTTGTGTACGCTTATTAAGAAAATTAGAACCAGATTATTACGTGTGGTTTTGAAAATTGGCCTCGGTGATAAGTCTCTATTTTATTCAAAAATTAAAAACTTCAAATCATACTGAACTTTCTGTCATAATTGAATTGCGTTTCTGCTCCCTAGATGTGTAAATAAGCTGATGATAATTTACATGTCTTGCGAAAGAAAGCAGAAAATTAATTTAAAACATTTATGTCTCAGATAGGGTGTTCTTCCGCGCCTTCCATTTTAGAAACACTATATACAATTCCATCATTTGGTCAAAGAAAATAACAATAAAAATTCATTTTAGATTTCGTTTAACACTTAATTCTCCTTCTATTATAAATCCTTTCGTATCTGATTCGTTTAAACACGTATGAGCATAAACGTATATCAATTTTGAACTTCAAATATTTAATTTTGTCATCCTCGTAAATGAGTAATGGTTGTGGATTGGAAACACATGTCAGATGGTTCATATTTCTGATTATATTTAATCAACTGCCAAACTTCTGTTTCTAATTGTAACTAGTTGTAATGCACAACGATGTGGGCTGCAAACAACTTCGTTTTTCTACATTTTTAATCAGTCAGTTAATTGCGCCTGGTCCACTCTACTGAAGAAAAGGTTATTAAGTGTATTTGCACTGTCTTTAAACCAGTATAAATGGATGTTATTTAGACTTGTTACGATCTCATCATTCTCTTTAATAGCTAAAATTATTGTCCCAGGTTCGCATTTGGTAATAAGCTACAGATGACTAGTTCTCGTCTGACTAAACAGACACAATCTTCTTTCTTGTTACTTAAACCAAAAATACAGGAATTTAAATCTTATTAGGGCGAACTATAGTGCCTATATCTTTATGATAACGATGCATCAAGATAAATTAATTTTAGCGGCATTAATTAAGTAAATAGATGGCAAAATACCAGTAATATCAATTAAATATACCTACTACATTAAAAATATAACTGTGGCGTATTGTCAACGATAGCAGACGTAACGTTAAAGTCATGAAATATGTCATATACGTAAAAGAAATGAAATAAGAGAGGATTTGCAAATACACGGTTTGAGGTAAAGAAAGGGGTGAAAGTCTGGTCATTTCCGAAATATGTACACAGAGAAATAAGGTCATTGAATTGGTAGAAAAAGGCACTTCTTTTGTTTTTCTTAGAGATCGGTGCTGAATCTGATGGCGACCTGGAAGGTCTGTCGTGGAAGGTGGATTTGGAAAGACTGAGTGAATCGTAAGTCCGGCGCCTGTGTAAAGTCACCGAAACATGACGTTGTGAAGTAGTTGACATAGTAAAGCTAGAGATATACAGAGACTCCAGTTGATTCGCAAACTGTGAGATGCATCACTATCAGTCGGTTTTCGTATACCTCAAACAGACAGAAAATAGGATAAATAAAAGCATATTACCAACCGTATTGGTGACGAAAACGCAAATAAATCACTCAACCGTTCATTTTTATGCGGTTAGTTGACAGCTCTCGGAACCACAACAAACCAAGCAGACAACCTATATATTCTAGAAAGATAAACATACTCATTACTAAAAGTTCTATATTCTGCATAAAAGGGAATTAAATAGTCTCAAAATTAATCATAAAAAAAGTTCTACTGCCAGTCGGTAAGATACATATAAGGGTAAGGTAATTAAATGTTTTGCCTTTTGAATCAGGATAAAAGTAAAATTGGAGGGTTAATTATCTTTCACTGGAATACAAAGTTGGCCTTAATATCCTACTTTTGTACAGGTGAATGACTCTACCCATCTCTCTCGCCACCCCAACTGCCCGCCGATGTCCCTCATTAGTCATGTGGGCCTTTTTTCAAACAGGGGGAGGTACACACACTCGTGGATGCGGAGTAAGATGGGCGAGGCCTTAGTGGTAGTCGATTAGGCGCGAGTTTCGATATCGCTTTCGGCTTTTTCCTTTTTCTTATTCTTCTTCTAACATCTAGCAAGATGAGTGTCGGATGTGCAGTGGAGATATTGATTAGGAAATGCATCTGCCTGCAACGTGTGCATGGATAGATTTTGATTAGCCCTTCTATTTTTATAATTGCCATAACCACGGTAATATTAGAATTGCAATTTTAATAAGTTATAATAAAGGTTGAATAAAGTCATAAAATAGGATAACTCAATAAAGCTATGTTAATTCAATAATTTCCAAAGTCATTAAATAATACTTACTAGGAGTGGTGAAGAAGACTGCATTTACAGGGCTATCGCCATGGATGCCGATTGTTTGAACTTGGACTATGTAGAGTGTATCCGGTTCCAGATTGCGCAATATCACATTATGAACTTTCTATAATACCAATGAAAAAATTTATAGTACTTAGGTCATATTCATTACAATTTTCAGGCATTTGTAATTGTTATGCCTACAGAGTCGACTACTTTGGATTCCGTTCGTTCGGGATCTAGCTGAGGAGCTATTCCATTGCTGTACATGTCCGGCTCAATGGGCTCAACTAGCCGTGGGCCCCAAATGACCCTGTATCCTCGCGATTGCCGTCGTGTCTCTGGGATGGGCTGGTTCATGAATGGATCAGCATATTTCGTGTATCGACCGGAATTTCCATTTCCTCTTGCATTGCCGGTAGGAGACATTACCATCTCGGGATGTGGTTTCCAGAAAATAATAGCATCAAATCCAAGAGGCTGACCAGAAGTCAATTTAAATGGGTTTCGAACAGGGAACACTGGTTCCATTTCCGATTGTGACGACGCTGCAGATCCTCCGGAAACGATTTGGTGTCGCTGATTTACTTCAGTGGGAAAAAGACGGTAGCCGACGTCCACAGGTCGGTGTGGAATTAGAACTTCTGAAATTTTAAGGGTACAAATCAAAATCAAATTACTTTATCCTTCACCTAGTTGTTATTTATTATATCTTTATTAATTAATCTAAAATCTCCAACCCATAAGGCAAAAGTCCCGCTAAATTTTTTCAGTAGGCAAACCCTTTTTTTCCCAGTCAAGCCCACTAAGACTTGCGCTTTTTAATATCTTTGTTTCATGAATAATTTAATTAGGCGATAGCTTATTCTTGAGGCTGCAAGCTTCAAAAAGCTATCACTAACTAACTTGTACTTTTTCGCCCAGCCTTTGTTTACAATGACTGCCCAAGTATTGTTCGTTAGTCCGGAAATAAGTACCCAGTGGCCCTATTTACCACCCACGTCATAGCTCTGTATGTAAATAACTGGTATTGCGGTTAATATATGTTCCAAAGGGAAAAGGAAATGTGCGACTCACCTACGAAAGAGCAATTTCTTGGTCCGGGCCCAGATTTTATCACAACTTCTGAGCAAGAGGGAGTACAGAAACACAAATCCATTGTTTTCTTCGATGCCATTTGATGAGGCTCATCCGCCAAACGAATTTGCATTTGGTAGTGACACTGGAAGCGTAAATCTTCCAGATCCATTCCAGTTAAGGCCAACATCTATAGTTTAAAACCAAAGAGTTTAGTACTGAACATCTAAGAAGTGATTTTAAAGTATCCATCCAACCTACGTAGACATTTGTCACAGCTGGTGCACTTGAGATATCCACTTTTGAATTTTGAGTTTCAATGCAAACATGCGGGTACCAGAAAAGATGGAATATTGTAGTCTCCTTGACGGACGGTCCGAAATATTGGGTTACTGGAATAAGAAAGGCAAGCTTTTTATTGATTCTTGTGGTAAATCACGTGCGCATGGTATAAATAGCTGTTTACAAAGCTTTCTTTCAAGCAAATACCGGTGGAAAATAAATCTACAAGTGCAATTTAATACTTACGAAAATGACGAGGGATTGTCAGGCGTGTCTTCAGGACTCCATTTTCATAAAAAGCTGGTTGAATGAAGTTTCGAAATTCGGGAGATTCTCCACATCTACAGGTCCTACCCTCTGTATCATAGTTATAATTCACAACTAAAAGTGAAAATATGGTAAGTTACGTGCATTAAAAAACTCGCTTGTTTTTAGAAAAATGAAGAAGTAATAGCTTACTGCCCGAGGGATACTCCTTGGTAGGAATGGGAACAGTCTTTATAAAACGAGTTATAGGTGGACTGGACCATTCCTTTCCATCTACCACAGCGACTGCAGTCACTTGGACTTTGTAAACAGTAGCCGTTTCAAGATCTTGCAAGGTATAAGAGAGAACCTTCTTTGGAACTTTTGCTTCAAATTCACTCAATGAGGTATCGTCCATATGTGGAGGTACGTTCTTTTTCCAACTCACCTAAATGGAATTGATGTGATAATTAAATACATAACATAAATTTCAGTACAGCTGACATGAAATAGTGAAGTACTCACTCTGTAAAACTTAATAGGGACGTTTCCATAAGTGGGTGGCTCCCACTGGAGTTTGATCTCAACTTTATTTGAGTAGACACGAGAATTGCTCTCTGTGAGATTACGAGGGGCTTCAGGAAGCGTCATGACTTTCACAGGACGACTTGGACGACCGTTGCCCCCGAATCCAGCTCCTGATGCAGCTTTTAATCGGAACTGATACCAAGTTCCTGGACTGAGATCTGAGAGTATTGCTCCGACTTTAGTAGTCTGGAAAAGGGAAAATTGTCATGGCAATAAATCCCTCCTATAAAAAGGGCATATTCAACAGGGTTCGTAAACGAAAGAAGTATATAATGATATGAGTTTTGGGGAGAGGGAGAATGTCCGTGAGGGCGAATGATGCTTCCCCTTAAATTCCCATAGGTGTCCCGTCACCATTCCGCTAAAGTGGACACGGATATGCGAGGGGCGGGGATAAACACTGGGTGGGTGCGCGCTTTGAGTTGATTTATAGACCTATGTCACATCCTCATGGTAAGTCTTAAAAAGTCATAAAATCAGCGTGTTTTCCAAGACTGCTATACTTCACGCTTGACAAATTTCCAAAAACAAGGTTAGAATACATCATGTCTGTCATCGATAAACTTGTAAGGACGTAAATCAGATGATTAGTCAAATATATTTGGCCTCAAGTCCAAAGGAAGAATGTTATTGGGGCAGACACTAAGAGAAAGTTATAAAACACTCACCCAGACAAGACTGCGCCATTCACTGAAGAGCTCGTCTTGAAGAATTTCATCGCCAAAATCGCCGTGATCAGTAAACAGCGAGCCTCCAAGTTCACGGAAGAGACGAACTTGAACTAGAAAGACAGCTGGATAGGTCCATTCTGAAGATTCAGAAGACCGGCTAGCATTATAATAATCCGGCCAGTCCAATTCCAACTGATATGCCTCTTTTTCTCCAGGTGACAAGGCTGTTTGACGTACCGTAGGTCGATCAGGAACAGGTGGAACTTCTAAGATGAGAACAAACAACAAACATTCATTGTTTTTATCTCTCTTGCATAGGTTTGTATACAAAATTTATCCCTGTTAATTCAACATTTTTTCTAGAATTTTTTGTGGTAGGTGTCCTCCATTAAGAAACGGAGCACTTTTTTCTCTGCCGAAAGCTGTGAGGCCGTTTACACACGCTTGTTTGGTCAGATATTTCGAAGTAAATAATTTCTATCAAATCACAAAGATTTGCTAAGGTCATAATAAATTTTTAATTTAATAATTTAAACTCTTACTAACCTCCATATCCGAAAGCAGTATCATTATTGATCGACATGCAGTACCTCATTCCAGGAGGACCTTGATAAGTGGGAGGTTCTCTTACACGAGCCCGTCGATATTGGGCTGCAGAGGTTAGGGTTGGAGTATCTACTTGACAGGCATCAAATTGACAACATTTTGCCAGGGGGCTGAGACCGCAGTCAGAATCTGTGGTACAGGTTTGATGCGGTGCGCAAGTGGCCGCTTCAGGCCAACTTTTTGTCAAGGGACAGGTGCCAATCGCCAGTCCGTTGACCACCTTCTCTCGCTCCTGTCGATTGATGGTTGAGAAAGCACAAGCCTCCAGGCAAGTCTGTCTATGTACTTCAACCAGACTGTTTGGCAGCATCTGTAGCACGCTCTCCTTCAAAATCAACAGAATATGAATAAATTATCATGCAATTGCATACCTCCCTCTAAACATATCGTATACGAACCCACACCAATGCATACTATTTGACACTGAATTATTGGAGGGAATTTAAATAAGTTTTTTCGGAATACTCATCTATCCCCAATATACTTACCATGTTACGGTATTCAATATACGCTTGAGAACAATTAAATTAGTCTAAAATTTATGGGATCAATGTGGCTCACTAAGTATTTATCTAAGCAACCATGAGGTCCAGATTCGTCAAATTAACGTAAATAAATAGAATTTGTCTGTTAAAGTACTACGGCTGATCAAGATTGCAATGATTAGTACCTAAACGTTTGATTTGAACTCTATGAACCCAAAATTATAAGTAAATTTTTGAAGGAGATGTAATCATATTGGAAATCTCACCTCCAATTGGGCGCAGGATGATACACAAGAGGAGATATTTTGTCGGGGCCACCGACAAACATCTAGACACTGAAAGAGACGAAAAATAATAAGCATATTAGCCTGACTAGTACAAAGACATGCTGACTATGCGTATAGATACAAAAGGGAAGGGTTGAATCATCTTTCTTGGGAAGGGCCTATAAACCACCCCCAGGATTTTGACTGTCTCCCACTGTGAGTGGACAGGTTTGGCTAACATCCTCTGTTTGTATAACCTCAATTCCATCCGCCACAAGAAAACATTGCATCTTCCTATTCCCTCACTTCTGACAGTGTTAATGAAAACTCCTAAAGAGTATCTATACCAGAGTGAATAAGTTACAATTTGCCCTTAAATCTTGAAATACATTGAAATGCATGCTTTTTATTTCTATAATAAGCATTCAAAACAGTTTATAAACAGAAATACGTATTGAAAATGACAACATTGCAAAGTAGCAAAATAATACAGGGAGATAAAGTTTTCAATAGATAGATTGCTTATGCCATAGGTAGATGGCTGCTTAATTAACCTCTTTGTCAGTTTAAAACTTTGATGTATTTATAAATAAATGATTTAATGAAATAGATTTGCCTATTGGTGCCGCAATTAGATTGTATTTTAAAACCAAATAATGTTGATAAAGAACTTACAAGACTGCAGTTTGACTGTTTGCTCAAACAATGGGGTTCTGAAAGGTCTGGATGTTGATTAAGAAAGGTTCTTTCAGGTTCATCCAACTGAAAGAAAAATTAGGAAAGAATTACCATACTTCTTCTTTTCATAAAACAAAGTCGAATGTTACTATTATGTCAGTCTAATAACTTCTGTTCAATATTGCATTTAACAATACGTCGAGAAACATGCTTGTAAATTACTTTTTTCACTTTGTTACTTGCAAAATCGTAGACATCTTAAAAATGCATGTTAAAATTGAACGTGCAGGAAATGCTGATGAGGCGAACACAATTTTAACTTATTTCCTATCTGAAAATTGCTTCAGATTTGGTATGAATTGCACAGGATTATGAGCATGAAATCCCTAAATTTATTCAATGTTTATGCTCTCCATTTCTTATGCTTTAGCTAGGATTTGATGGCTCGATTTAAACCACTTAATTACTTTTGACTGAGCCGTAGGTACCTTGCCAACAACTGTGGAATACGATTCAATTAGGCACAATTTTTCTGATTCATCCTCTTTTATAGCTACATGTACAATTTCTGTTAATTTAAATTACTCCCAAATCTACCTTCTCTTGGTAAATTACCGAATTTCGAGCCGACTATTCGCATTCTTTCGCTGACGTAGATGTATATCAGACAGAATTTCTGTTTTTAATCTACTAGGGCAAGATCCATGTCTTCTTTGCTGCAGAATAAACCGATGATCCCCATGTGAATCGTTTTTACTCCTATTGGAGAGAAGTAACCTCAATTTGCATTTTCGGCAAATTAATAAATCACTTGGTAATTTGGAGCAAAATAGCATGAAGTATTTCATCCCTTAGAGTAGATTTTGAAATTACCTCGATAGTTACCACATTTAAACATGATGATATATTTTTTCTCACATTTTGATGAAGATATTAACTAAAAGGGTGCTTACTTTAACGACAATAAAAATATTTTTTTTAAAAATCGTTATCTAAGATAGGCGTTTAAATTAAGACTACTGATGGTTTGAAAAGTTAGGTGCAATTTTTGGATGCAATTTAATAATTTAGACCCGAGTCTTCCATGAAGAAAAGCATCATCCAACACTCAATTTTACCCTAAAGACGGTAAGATACTTATTATTCTTGAATAAATAGCCACTTTTCACTATAGGTGGTCTATTCGCTCACTGAATTCCCATTGGTGGGAATTCAAAATATTACTTTCGGTGGGCTGACCGCACCTAGAACTACCGCATCATCAAAGTATCAGGCCGGCCTAACTACCCAACGACAATTGTGCACGGAGGAATCGGCGCTCTTTGTAGTTGACTCTTACACATTGGACGCTGACATTTTACAAATTAGATTACTTCATGGATGTCTATGGTCACATTAATTCACTCAATTAGGAAGGAAGGACTATATGCATTAAACTGTCTGGTATGCATACCGTCACTGATTTGGGTCAAGAAAAAGGTCTTCCCATAAAACGAATTCAAAGACCTTCGACAGCCAAAACAAATCGGAAAATATGAATAACGAGTCAAATGTAAAATAAATATCCTAAAAAATTTCACCTCAGTGAAAATCACAAAACGTTACTGTTATTTAATATAATTAATTAGATACTGTTATTGATGATAAAAACAGATCTTAGATAACTATAATGCGGCCAGTTCAGACTAAGTTCTTCAAGTGCATGCTTGTAGTAAGCATCCATGGGAAACGTAAACTGAATTTCAAGCATCATCTGAGATTAATGGACCATTACCTGGGAAATATTTTGAAAAAGCTCTTTTTAATCAAAAAGGAGTTTTTGCTGACGAAAACGTCATTGAAAAACATTAGAGAAACGAACAGAAGCAGATTTGAACTCTTAATACGGAGATCTCATGATAAAATACTAAATAAGACTGATATTAAGAGTGACATTCTTTGAACGCATATATCAAAGTATTCGTATTCACACACAATTTTGGACGGGTGTTGAAAACTCGATATGCATTTATTTGCACCATTGGCGAAGTGATTAACGTGCTCGTATGTGAAGCCAGAAGTCATAGATTCGAAGCCAGTTGATCCAAACCCAAGTGAGAGGAATGGCCAACCGCACTGATTAAGTTTTGTTAATAATTAGAGTTCCTCCAGGACGTCACCTCACAACCCAAGTCAAGTGTTAGAAAACGCTCATCTAAATGTGTTTAACAGATATATCTTATAGAAGACAAACTGGAAAGATGTAAGTTATTATTGAAATTAAAGAATGAAGGAAGAATAATTAAATTTTGATTATTTCATTGTGACGGAACCATGTTTCCTCTATTTGGATCATCATATGACCTTAATTAAGCTTTTAAGATAAAAAATAAATGATATTTACTGGTGAGGAGATCGAAAAAACAAACGGTCAAAATAATTTTACCAAGTGCGAAAAGCTCTAAGTGAAGTCTAGACACTTTGTCGAGAAAAATAAGAATTAATGGAAGGTATAAGTAGGGGTAAAAACATGTTAATATAAAAGCATGCTAGGTCTGGGTGGAAGTCTAAACGGAGCAAAAATACGACGAGTCACTCACTTTCATAAATATTTTCATTTATTTTAAATTTAGCACAAAGTGGCACGTTGACAGTTTTAGTAAATAGATTCTCAATGAAGTTATTTACGAAAATTTTATATTTCTATTATTACTAGTGAAATAAGTGGGGTTATTGAAATAATGGAATATATTTGAGCAATTTTTGAACCAATTATAAAAGGATCATTTAAGGTAACAGATTATTAAAAATATTTATCTATAAAACTATCTTTTATTAGTCTGTAGACGAAATATTATTTGCCATTAGTCGGAATGATTGCAGTAATACGCTTTTTCTGAAACAGTGATCGTGGAAGTAAGCAGGAAATAAGGAAAGTTGGAGGAATCTTATTAACTGATAAGGCAATGTCGAAGCGGTATGTCTAGTCCAAAGGTCAAGCAGATTTTCTTCAACAGAAGCCCAGTTCTTTTATTCTTTTTTCCCGCTTTTATTTGCCAATCCAATTTATCATTTTCAACTGGAAAATATTTGATAAAAAAGGGCGAAATTGGTGAAAAAATATGAAAGGAAATAGGGGAACCTATAATATTGGCCACTCTACCTAAATCAACTTCTTAATTACTCAAAGAAACGAAATGGAGATCATCATCATATGCATCTAACTTCAGAAATGTCTCAAATGCATCATGACTTTTGCTGTCTTCCGCATCGCTGTGAGGTATGCTTGATAATAGAACGGTTGTGCTACGGCAAGTCTTTGAAGTCTTTGAATTAAGGTGTCACGAAGAGCAAGAAAATACATTATACCACACGAATTCTGAAAATGCAGCACATGCCACGCACTGAATCGTCAAATTTCCCCACGCTCGTAAAAGCACAAGAGCTACAACATTGTGGAGTGGGGGTAGAGTGGAGTCTGCTTGAGACGCATCAAAAACATTCACCCCTCACTTTCATTCACACAAAAATATGTGAATTTGAGTCGACCCAGTTGATGGTAAAAACCACAAAGTCAGCGAGGTGAACATCAGTTACGACTCAGGCCGAAAAAGTAACAAAGTATCTGCAGAGCATACGCAAAGTTTTTCTTCGGGTCGAGTCACCAAGTACTACATACACATAAAGACGCAACACTTTACAACCTTTACATCTCCATATTGCGCTCTTCTTGACGATGATCAAAAAATGTATTTCTACATTAGCATTAAAAAACAAGCTGTCTAAGAATGAGATATCACAGTTTGTCAACAAAAGCATGGCTTCATTTCTTCTTATACTGGAGAGTGACTAAGAAAATTTATACTGAAACGCTTTATGAGGCATCAAACTGGTTTTCACTAGGAGTTAACAAATGTCCAGCTCACCAAGAAATGCTAATTAATAATTAAATAGGATGAATTACTCCTATAGCTCTGTCACCCGCACGGAAATTGGATGCAACATTTTGGCAATACGCCATAGACAATAATTCTGTTGAGAAATTTTTGTTCATGATTGAATTTATATAACCGAAAATGAGAAGAAATTCAGGGGGATACAACTGATGAATGACAGTTGCCAAAATCCATAGCAGTGAATGCATTAGGAAAAGACTTACAGCGTTCATTCAAAGCTGAAAAATTTGACGAATAGTCCTGTGAGAGCTTTCTTTCATAAAATTGGAAATGGACATTAAAGGGAGGGAGACTACGGTGAGCCTCAAATTTATTCTACGTGCATACCAGTAACGTATGAGTGTATTGTAAATAAATGGATAAGAGAGGAGAGAAATTCAGAATCAGAAGTATGTATATGTTGGGATAGTGAAATAAATGGTTGCCAAATCGAGATACCAGGTGAATTTAAATAATGTCTGTACACATCTCCTTAGTGCAGCGTTTGAAGAAAGGCCTTCATTATGGCTTAATGGTAACGTTAAATTGTACAGAATATTGTCAAATATGTTATTTCATATCCAAATGTGTTGAAAACGAAGTATTACATAGACGAATAAGAATAGTAAAAATAACTTGTCAATACTTGATCATAAATGGGACTTACAGACATTGTAAAGTTTGCAAGACACTGGGCTGCACAAATGGCCTCCCCGATCATATCTGTGATATCCGCATATCCAGAGTTGAAAAGTCCAGATAAAGTTATAAATAAAAGTATCGCTCCTTTGGAAGAGATCATAATTGTATGAGACGAGGTAAAGATAATATGTAAAAAGAGAATGCAAAATGATGATTGTTGGTAATTGTGTCTATATCACAACTTCAATTTTTAATAATTCCCTGACACACTCACACGCAACAGTCATTAAGTGAAAATGAATTGCACCTGAAATTTGAAGGAGTATGGTATAAAAATATGCATGTTTACATCCTCATTTGCTATTGGTGCAAACTGAACATCGCTCACATGGCTTGTCCAATGGACACGCGAACATGCAACCAATTAACGGTGACCTCATCAACTATTGGCCAAGTAACTCTCAATGGGCTTTACGCATGCAAAAGTACGGTGAGAAATTTGGAGAGTGTGTGCTGTTTATGACTGGACACTGACTGAAAGGTTATTAATGGTTGGCGCATGCAAGGCGATGGGAACCAGAGAGCCTTCTTTCCAAGTCATTTACCGATAAAATCTGTTCAATGGAGCTGTGCCAAAATTAGGGTCCCTTCATTCTGCTTCCTGTTACGTCCCTTTTCACTAATTTATATTTTCATCGTTATTACTTCCCATGTTGATGCAACGAAAAAACTTGTAGGCATCTGAACACGCAAAATGGCAAAATAAAACAGAAATGATTGAAACAGTAGTGGTCAAACAGGGGTAATCAATGAAGTCAGAATGTCAAGAGCCAAACTTTACTTAGATTCTGTAAACATTCTGTAAACACTTACTCATAAGCGAAATAATTTCCTATGTAATATCCAAATGTTTCGAAGCCCATGGTTCTATCGGTATGCTTCTGAGTGATTTCGCATTCGTGATATTCGGAGCCTGTTGACAATGTGGTATAATTGAATTATTCGTATTTTCCTTCAACCATAGGCTTATAGATAAAACTAGCAAGGCCATTTTGAGCATGGTAGAGCTAACTGGATTTTACCCAATGTTAACTTGAATAAATTCATCATTCTTTGCATTTTTATTAATTAAAACTAGTTCCAGTTGTTTATCCAACAATAAACAGCATTCTTTATTATATCGTCAGAAATAAGACTAAATTGCTTCCTAAAGTTTATCAAGAACTCATAGAGTGGTTAGTGCAGCCTGTCAACAGACGAGTGGGGTTGGTGATGGTAATCGCCATGTGCAAGTAAGATCTCCCCTATTTGAGGTTAAATTTTATTGCCATTGCGGTGAATCATTTGAGGCCTACAGTGCCTGATTCTATGATTGACTGATTGAAACAAACTTCAGTGCCAATCACATTAATAAGGCCGTTGTGACTGGAATAATAATTTTAATTTTATATATTATTTCTTATCAAATCACATCAAAAACATAGAGCTGATTGAATCAGTGATGCTGTATTTTCCTTCAGATTTCAACACTCCAGAGCCAAGGGTAAAGTTAGAAAAGTCAGGTCAAAATATATACTGAAGAGAACGTTCCTCCGTTTCTAAACAAATGGCAATTTTTCAGCGGATTTGCAGTAAACAAATAACTGAAATTGCATTCAACTAGGGCATTTCTAAATTTTTCCATTAATTTTTCATTGATTTTCAATGAAATTTTGTATAATCTATTAATAAAAAGATCATAGACCGTATAATTTAACTGTAATATTTCGGTGACTCATGGGCTTCAAATATGACCTGGGGTCAAAAGTTATTACTGGTTAACTAAATAAGCGAGACGAGCCATAAATAAGTCATTTCATTTCCGTAGGTATTTAATTCTATATAAGGAATAATCTAATTAAAGAAGAATCAACAAACGATGATAAATTTAGGATCTGGAATTCAATGTACACAAATAAGCAAATAGGTGCAAATCTTTTCATCAAATATGTAATATTAAATCCATTTTAACCAGTAAACAATTTTAGAGTGATGTATTAGGGAACAGAAAACTAGCGTCAAACCGGTATAGGATTTAGTCTCTTAATCCCTATGAATTAGACAAATTAGACAAATCTTCCAGGTTCTAGTATGTTGATTTAAGAGGACTGCGTACGGTTGAACAGAAGTTATTGATCATGCAACCAGTCTTCTAAATTTTGCGTCTAGGTGTAAGCTTATATCTATTTGAAAATGAAGTTGCTCGTCTTGTGGAAATAGGACCTTTGGAGCACAAGCAAAATAAGAATTACTTGGATATCATTTACCAGAATTTTTGGCCACTATGGGAATTATTAAGTTAATCCCAATATATGAGAAAAGATAGAAATAGAGTCCATTATTATGAATCAGCCCGGCCAGTTGTCAGATTTGCTGGACCGATTATGAGTTGAGTAGGGGCGGATTCCAATCACCTGTCAGTCCAATGGACCAAATATCATTCCACTCCGCATATATCCCAAATATCTGACACATTTGACACAGAATGGTGCGGATTCGAAGTTAATTTATTAAACTTCCATGATTAATTCATGGTCCCAGTTGCCTCGAAGGTTCATGCTTCTCACACCCTCCCCCTTAGTTGTTAGCTGTCGTTATGCTTGAATATTTTGGGAATTTTCATTTCCTGGCATTAAATCACTTCACATAAATGCTCTTTTCTAACAGTTCTGTAAAATTTCTGCATTAAAAATCATTTTTGGCCTGATATCGATATAAAATAATATCTTTAAACTATTAAATTATTTAGACCGCAATTGTATGGTCGTGTAAAGGATACGATTTGGACAAGGGATGTAGATTTTTAGACATTACATCTATCAAAGATGGGGAAGTGGATGGTGAAATTAGGATATCACGGTCTTGAGACAAAGTATTTCTGCATTACCAAGGTTTTGGCACTGTTTTTTCCATAAGGAGCTCAGCTTTAAAGGCGCCTGCATAGGAGTTGTAGGTAGCGCTTTTAAAAGTGAAAGTTTTTATTTGCTTGCATTTTGGAATCTCCCGTTCTCTAATGCAAATTATATTTCTGATAGTAGAAGAAGGGATACATTCACATTTACCGTCAAAAATAGGTTGGCTGATGGTACAATCTCCATCTTTGGACTTACAGAGCCATCAATTAGTATAGGTAGCAATTAGAAACTGGTATATTATGTCTTTTTATTACTACAGAACTAGTAATAAAATGGCATCTGCATTTCTTATACTTATACCCTTTAATGTACAAACTGCCCCATATAAATGGAAAGCAGGTGGGAACATTTATCAATGAAAGTCATCATTATGCAAATATGAGAGGACTCGTTTTTGCAGCTCATTTGCAACCAGTATCAATGTAGCTGATTATTGCACTGGCCTATGTAAACTGATATGGTTATTTTAAAACATTGCTACATAATAAGAAATATTCTGCTATTTTCTTATCCTAAGTATAACATGATTTTCCATTCTTTCCTAACTAAATTGTTTTCAAAATTTTAAAGATGACGAAAGTGACTTTCCACAACCGTGGGATTGTTTATACCCGTCTTTCTTAGAATGCCTTCCCTTTGTGCATACCGGTTTGAATACGGTAATTAGGAGAGGGAATGATAATTGAGGTAGGTCGGAAGTATACCCTTTATCTCAAATCACATCCGCCTAATATCAAATTTGTCTTTCAAATATCACATTTCAGATTAACCTGTCAGGGATGAATAAGCAGATGAGGAGGGGAAGGAATGAAAGAAAATAACAGAATTTGGCTGTTTTGTAAAAATTAATTTATTTAATACGTCGCTTGTATTACCAGCGCAAGTTCATTCAATATTATTTAATTGTGGAAACGCAAGTGAAGGCGGCTCCATTGAACTAGCAATTGTCTAGTAGACAGAAAACTTTCCTAATGACTCGTTATAAGCGGATTTTGTGTTCATTGTCGGGCAGACTTCAGTAAAATTCATTGCAGTGGCACAGGTACTACTTTCTCCGGACCTAAATTGGCGTTCCTGTTTTCCAAGAAATTTTAGAGACCTATTGTTATGGTAATTCATAAAGTCGTTAAACAACACGCGAAGATATGAATGTGTGAACTTCCAGCAGTGCTCTACTGAGGAGATGAAGACGTTTATGAGATTACCTATATGAAATATCCAAACTAACGGTGTTTTATGAAATATATATTTTGGGAAGCAACGAGATAGTTTACCTTCTTGTAATAACTTTTATGCCAGCCTTTTAAACACTTCACAATTTTTTTCAGCTTATCAGAAATTCCCAAGTACTAGAAATGGTACTAGAAACTAGCTGTTCAGGAGTTCTATTTAAGCCACTTAAGTAGTTTCTTTCACATATATATCAAACACCAAATCAAGATAAGAGCAAAGATAAGTGGCAGTAAATGAACATGAATCTTTTAGACGAATACAAGCTGCAAGAGAAATTCGCTTTATTGCTTTAAAATCAATGCTTATCACAAGACCCAGTTCTTAGGCCCGCAACGCTAAATTAGGCAAGTCCACGCGATCTCAGCCATAAGAAAAATCACAAATTGCGTAAATTTGAATTTGCCTTATTTTTTCAATTTGGTGGTGGTATTTTTCGATAAATTAAGCCTGAATGGATTACGTTCATGGACTCCTAGTGTAAACATGTACACTGAAGATCCTTTCAATTAATGGGAGTACTTTTAACTTACTGCCGTAAATACAGCATAAGTTAAAACTCTCGGATTTTATAAATTTTTGAAAAACTTTCGCACATCTAAATAGACAAATTTCGGCAATAGTTTGTGGGAATAGTCTGTTATTCAGTCAATCTCTGATTTGTGCTTCAAAATTTAGTGGCCTAAAGATATATTCATATAGAATTTTAAAGATATCAGTTTAGAAGGTATTCAATGAAAAGCACTTTCAGTTAAAGCAGCACTATTTCTACTCTAAGTAATTATACCTTTGTATGTTTCGGACACAGTGGTATTGCATTTTGTCTGATCTAGGCACTACGATATTTACAAATTGGCTGTCTATTAACTTCTTTTGCCTGAATGCAATGGGAGATCAATTGCCACATTCTAACCCATGACTGATATTCAGCGAAAATCATTACAGTTAATCAAAGAGGAAAATGGTATTAAATTTAAGTCAGCCGTAGTGCATGTTTGGTTAAATAAAGATAGGGGATTAAAGACGGTGAACAGAACTACCATTTGGGCCACGCGTATGTGAGGAATAAGTTACAAAATCTGTCGCTAAACATAGCGAAATCCACGAACTTCACCAAAAAATTCAGTTTGAATTGTTGTATACGAACAAACCAAGTAATATCTTCGTCTCATATAGTAGCTTAAGTGTGTTTATATGATCTGTATCAGAACTTGGTAACTGAGTCTTATTGGTAGACATCAAATAGAATAATGACTCATTTGCAGAACGAAGTAGATTGATATGACAGAGTGAAAATGGAAAAATGGAGTAAGGAATAGTAAAATAGTGAAGATGTTTTCCCAAAAATAATTCTTTTATTTAAAATTGTTTATTTTCTCTCTATTAATTTCCACTTCTTTAATTCCCTTTCATACGAAAGATCTTATACTTTAAAACATTCACAGACCACACAGTATAAACAACCTAATATTTAGAACGTGCACCTTGAACTTGCTCATTTTGTATTCATAACGAGTGCTACAACTTAGGATCTAAGTGCTGGTGACCTATTAGAAAAGCGGATCATGGGATAATGCATGACGGTCACTGGAGGTCTGTTTATTACCTGAATTCTCCTACTCTGACAGAGTGCTAAAGCGATAATGTGACTTGTGAGGTCTGCAGTTCCTAATAAAATGGTGAAATGAATTAGCCCAATTTTGAAATACTTAAACCGTATTCTTTATTAATGTTGCACTGTTTAATGCTAAAAACATAGAGTTTACTTTCATGCAGTCACTTTCCATTAATCATTTCTTAAATGGTATACCCCTTTTCCCAATGATTTATTTTGCCAATTGGTATTTCGGACAGAAGAGGTATAAAAGACACCTTAAAATGAGGGCAAAGTTCAAAGAAAAGCTACCGATTTTGTTTTGGCTCATTTTTTTTCTCAGTAATTTATTGCATTAAAAGTTCATCGTGAATCAGAGTTAATTTGTGCTAAAATGTCCCACTTTTGCTTAAAAAACATCACTTGTTTAAAATATTCAATGAAACTAGATATAATAATGCATAACCAAACATTAAATTCAAAATAATTTAAAGAAATAAATTAATCATATATTTGCAAGGTGGTTAAGATAATTAATTCTCTATTTAAATAACTAATACCTCAAATTTAGTTAGGTCTTTTGGCAAAAAATGCAAAAGAAAAGGGTTTTAGAAATTAAAATAATACAGGGCATTTGTTGGAGGAAGTTAAGTTGTTAGAGCTAAGATTAACAGCTTTCAGCTGCGGGTGATACAATAGCTTTTATAAACAACAAGCAGCAGCAATTTTAAAATTAATAATTCAAGAGTTGAAACCAAACGAAATTACATTGTGCAGCGGTAATGAAAACTAAGGAGAATGAGAGAGATGGATAAAGTGGAGAAAGTGAGAATAATAATATGAGGAACGAAGGAAAGCTTGAGATTTGAGCGTCTTGTAACCGCCGTGGTAAAAGATTGTAAGGGCAATTTCTGAGACAAAAGGAGCCGGTATAAATTACTAATCTCTATTCTCTAACTAAAAAGTTTAAAGATGGTTCAATAAATGATTCTTTATAAAAACGAATTAAATTAATATTATTCCAAAATGCAAAGAAATGTTTGGGGAATCATTAAAAATTCACATAGAAAATCCATGGCCTTAGGCATTAAATAATACATTTAGCATATTCATATCGATTTGAGTATTTACCTCAGTAATGATTTTTAACTTTAGGTTTACTCAGCAATTAGTGCACAAGATTCGCACTTAATCAGTACTTTTAAGCTACTAAATAAAATATACTTAAAAATACTTGGAAGGAGGTAACTCATAATTACCGGATGCATAAACACTTCTAGTAGACGGAAAATGAAACCATTCGAGGACGAATGCAATCAGCTGCAAGATTCAATCTTGTGGAAAGCAGTGATATCCTCCATTGCTCGGTATATTGCTTCATGAGAAAGGATCTGGTGTTACGGTGATGCTTATTAACCTCCTTTACAACCATGCTCCATCCCACCCCGCAACGCACGAAATGATAATAAGGATTAGGATTCAGTGAATTAGGAGCCAGCCATAGGTCTGGAGTGACATGATGAAAATTTTCGCCCATCCATCCATCTACCCATCCATCCAATCCTGACTTTTGAGATCTCTATGGAGTGGAGCCGAATCTTCTTGGTAGACATAGAGTCTTCCACCATTGACTACGCTGCCTATCCTAGGTGGCTTAACAGCAACGCTTTAAAGAGTCTCCACATAGGCATCCGTATCTGCATCTGAATCTGCATTGACTCTAAGACCCTGGGGAAAAAAATTGAGGAGTCATGATGTGCCTCTCCCTCACCGCTGATAACAACAATAACACCGAAAACCATCACTGTTCCTGCAGACTTTGTGTGCATAACAGTTGGAACTTCAATGGGGTCCACCGTACATAGCCAGCCACCCATCATCTCCTCAATTCACTTCTTCATCCTAGTGAAAGTTTTTTCGTCGGAGAAAAACCAAAGACACTCCTCTTCTTCTGGGTGCTTCAATTTGTTTAAG
>CAADRB010000092.1:204393-293473 GCA_900708905.1 Hymenolepis diminuta
CTTAAACAAATTGAAGCACCCAGAAGAAGAGGAGTGTCTTTGGTTTTTCTCCGACGAAAAAACTTTCACTAGGATGAAGAAGTGAATTGAGGAGATGATGGGTGGCTGGCTATGTACGGTGGACCCCATTGAAGTTCCAACTGTTATGCACACAAAGTCTGCAGGAACAGTGATGGTTTTCGGTGTTATTGTTGTTATCAGCGGTGAGGGAGAGGCACATCATGACTCCTCAATTTTTTTCCCCAGGGTCTTAGAGTCAATGCAGATTCAGATGCAGATACGGATGCCTATGTGGAGACTCTTTAAAGCGTTGCTGTTAAGCCACCTAGGATAGGCAGCGTAGTCAATGGTGGAAGACTCTATGTCTACCAAGAAGATTCGGCTCCACTCCATAGAGATCTCAAAAGTCAGGATTGGATGGATGGGTAGATGGATGGATGGGCGAAAATTTTCATCATGTCACACCAAACTTAAGGCCATCTTGCAGCCAGTTCTATTTGGACTCGAATTGGATCGGTGATGGGAACCGTAGGAGGATATAAAGAATAAAATCAAGATTAATAATAGACTTATTTGTTTTGTTATAAAAAATTGTAAGCTTCAATCACTGACGGTTTCATTTTCTGTTTTACTAAAAGTGTTTAAAGTGCTTAGATGCCTTACACACCCTCTGTATTGATTTTCAAACCATTTTTCCTTTAAGAGTTTTGATATTTTGCGGTAAAACTGATTTTATTAAATTTAAATATTTTAGAGCACCTTAATAAACGGTTTTCATTAACTTCAACCCTCAGCGAAACAACGACTACATTTCCACAATATAGGTTTTAATAACAGCATAAGCATAAAAACTAATTAAATCGAATATAGAAATATCATATAGTGTGACTATTATGCATGTTTTTGTACTAATAAAGAATTTTATTATAATGCAATTTGCTTTTCATTGAATCAATAATTTACTGATCCTTTACTTCCTCTCAAAATTTTGATTTTCATTTGATCCTAAATGTGATTCAGGTAACAAAAATTGCCTATTATAAGCACACTTTATGAAAATAATCAGTGTCCGATTCCTTTAACATTTATTATTTTGACGTGATTTTAATCGGTTTATTCTGGTTTTAAACACTATTATTTTCACCTTTACTGGAAATGCTGAGATTCCTGTTAGCCAAGTCAGCTTGCGTTAAACGGTTTCCACCTTTGCGAAGTTTTTTAGCCGGCGTGGAAAAGTAGCACAGTGATTTTGGATATATTTCAAACGGTTATTCTTCCTCATCTGAACAGAGAAAAAATACTTCATTGCCCCACTTGACAGTTCGACAGTGTTAAAAATGATTTCAAAGCGTTTAAAATATCCTATGTAAAGTTAAATTACCCCCTTTGAATTACAGTGCTCCAAATACTTTTTTAATGAAAAGTAGAGACATTTCATTATGTATTTGTGTTATTTATTACAGATATTTTGTACGCATAATTATGTAAAGCACATTTTCTCCATGGCTTAAATTCAGGTCAAAATTTATTTGGTAATAGTTAGTTAAAGCTATATTTTGTTGACTTTTATTTTATTTAATAAAAATAACAACAACTAAATAGCGAAAAATCAATCTCAAATAGTAGAATACCTGGAAAATAACAATGCATGTAAATCATCCCCTTACAGATAATATAAGGGATCAAATTCATCAAAATAAGCTCAAATTCTATTCCTTCTAAGGTAAAATTACATGTCAATTTTTCAAATTTGCTACGAATTATAACTGAAGCAGCTTTTTTAGCATTACATGCAGGCTATCCTGTTTAGGGATTCAGTTATTGGCCAAAATTAGCTTATCAAAATGTTAAAATATTCACTTTTATGTAGGAGAGCGATTTAATTACTACAATAACTCTGTATAATAAATAAAGTTAAAGCGCTTCATTTATTACTCCCAATGAAAAAAATGAACACGGAAAAAGAATAAATTATTTTAGCTCGTCAGTATTTCGCTTTCTGACTTTTAAACATGAGTCAGCATAAGACAAAGAAAATTTATGCGTTTTGAGTTTAAAAAGCAGTCCAATAGACACTAACACTTGATAAATTAAAACATTCCACCACTTTTAATTATTAATGGTTTATTGGCGTTATTGTTTAAAGTACAAAAAGAAAAGTTAAGCCATCTATCCTTTTAAATGAAACAAATTTAAGAATGACACCAATATTCAGCTTTATTTGAATATGTGTTTTATATTTGAAAAGGATAATATAAAACTTGTCAAATAAAACTGTAATATATATCGAGACGATAAGTACAGTAGAAGTGCAACAGAATGAATTTCAAACATTTCTTGGTTGGTTTTAAGCAATTAAATCTGGTCCAATAGGGTAGTCGTGCGTAGTTGTTTATGATACTTTATGGAGGTTAAATTCACAGTAAAAATTCACAGATTATGATATGAACAATTTTAAATTTAATCAATCGTTATTTAATACTTTTGCAGTGGTTGCTATAGCCTTCAAAACAATGCCGCAAAACAGTTCTTTTCTGCCATTTGCAAGTAGCATTATTAAATCAGGGCAAACATCTTTGTTTCATATAACCTTGTCAAATTTAATTTTCATTCAGTTCACATTCTTATTTCTTTCACATGCATATAAAATTGAAAATTTAGAAAAATATTAATGGATCATGTAAAGCAGAGGTTAAGTTTCACCGTTTCATTGAATTTACTGCTTTAAATAATTATTTAAGTGCGGTGTGCAGTTGTTAAAAGGATTCACAAAACGAATATTACACTAGAAAAAAATTCAGAACGGGTGACAGTGTACTAGGAAATCAGTCACCTATCTTAGCAAAAAATATATTTTCACCTTTGGAACGTATAAAACTGCTGAAAATCTAATCTGAGAATGCACCCATGAAAAAGGTAATATTGCAACCAATATATAGACGTCATTATACAATTTTGGGTGAATATTTTTAATATTTACCATGTCACTTAATATGCAAAATGTCTTCTTTTCTAGAATAGCGTATATTGCAAAACTACGAATATTCATAGAGTAAAAGGAGCATTTTCATTTCTTAAATTTTTGCCTGATTTGTTAAAAATAACACAAAATTAGGTAAAATGGCGCATATTAATCTTGAAAAATATTGTCTTTCGGAATTCAGGAGAATGTACGCGAAGTCCCCTATTTTATTGGCCCCATTTATAATGTTATTTTGTAAGTTAATAACAAATCTGAAATTTTTCAAAATAGTCCAGACTACGCTAGAATTTTAAAATATTTTGAAGAGGGATATAAATAGGTCAACTAAATAGATGATCAATGGGAGGATTTTTCTTAAGTTAAAATGGTTTACCAAGGAATTTTGATTTGTAGGTAAATTTTTTATCAATTATCAATAAAATCATCATTTATACTGCACACTTTTTAGACTTAAATGTTCCAAAATGAAGCCCACATTAAATTATTTTCCAAGGTCAACATTCGAATATAAAATGCATTAGGCGGGTCCTTTAAATTCTTTTACATATAGAAGGCTTCTGTTGAATTTTACGCAAATGTTAAAAATTATTAGATAACAAAATGAAATGCCATCGGAGAATATACAGCCTTTGAAGATCCTCGGAACTTAATTAGACTATTTGTAATTTGTCGATGGAAATGTCAATTGGTTTGTCGGTTTATCATTACACCTTCAAAGGATATTGTAAAGTACTTAGGGAATCCCAAACCGAATCATAGAAGAGCAGTGGTTAATTACCATGTCTGTGAAATAAGTGTCCTCGGATTCGATTTCTATCGGCAAACACTTAATTGTTAGATCCGACTGATAAAGAAGCTAGCAGAACTTGAGTTACTTACCAGAGGTTCTACGATGCTTCTATTTTACATTAGAGGATAGTGATAAACGCTTTCCAAGATAGGTTTGAATGTTAAAATGACATTGTATTTTTGACAAAATCTCTTTGTCGGGTTCATCAAGTTGAATTTCAAGTTGAATGAAATATAGATGGATCAAACAGTCATACTATTTTATCAACGTGCTTTCATTTATTATCACTTTATTAAACAGTAGTTAAAACACGGATGCGCAAATAATTTACCGGCTTGATGCTTTTATTCAGATCTTTAATAGTTGTTTATTAACACATTCACTTATTTTGCACACTAATCACATTTAGTATATAACCATGCAAAGACTGAATATACTATTGTATATTATGTTGTACACAAGTATACTATTGTAAATTTTGTTTTTCTTTTATCCCACATTCCCCATCAAAAGAAATATATATAATTACTGATAGCACGAATAATCACTGACATTGTACAGTTAGTGGTAAGAAAATAAACTCTCTGGAATTAGTAAATCCTGGGAAAATTCGCGAAGGAATCATAAACAAATTATTAGCTAATGGGATAGCCACATAGGGCAATTTACCTACATCAGTTACATGAACAAATTTGATTTAATATATAATAACGTATTTACGTTACATTTTCTCAAAGTCTAATAGAGTTATTAAATAAATAAATCAAAATATTAACTTCAGATATTATGAATTTAAAAGGTACAAACGTGGGAATGTGTGACATTGCTCAATAGAATATTTAGTATAGAATGGAACTAATTTAAGAGATGTCAAAACTTATGTCGTGATTTTAAGGTCGATGTATGTTAAAAAGCTTTGCAAAGTTTTGTCCCGAACAAAAAAGTCTATTAACTATAGGCTCTAATGAATTCTGCTTTGTTGAAATCATGTAAATCGGTATCAGTCTGTTATCTTAGGCATCAGCACAGAATAATCAACTTTAATTAAGCGCATTCATTTAAAATTGACCATCTCACATGTATGCTTTTCTCTGCAATTGCACAAATATCAGCTAGGGCATAAAACAGGAACAAAGAAAATTTCCATGAACATAAAGATTTATTTTTAATGAATCCATTTTCAAATTAAGAAAAGTTTAAACTCTCCTTTGTTCAAATGCACTGAAAATTCTCAGGGAGCCCCAAATCACAGTTAGAAGTTATAGGAGCAAAATGGATTACTTTATCTTCATCCTCACACTGGCAAATGCTGTTCTGAAACCTAAATGTCAGTCGTGAAATCGATGCAAACTTTTATTTGAATGAGCATATTTTGTAATACGATACATTTCCTATAGTTCAGATGGAACATTCATGATTTTGACTGCGTGAAGACTTTTGCTGACGACACTAAAATAAAAGGATAAACATTCTCATATCTGTATTGTCATGATCAAGTAAGATGCTTTATAAAATGTCAGATCATTTTACCTCCTCAAACTGAAAAAATTTAGTTTGCAAGGCCAACCATCATTATTACATGATTATTCAATAAGGATTGAGTGTTGTGGACCAGAATTCGCTCATTATTCCAGATGAGTGATCATAAAATTTGACATATGAGACGTGGCTGTCCATAAATGCACGTTATCCAGGCGGATTCCTGCAATCGGGTAGGACTACTTGATGTATTGATTTTACGCTTAGTATCTTTTCGATCCTCTCGCCATTATCATCAATTAGACTTACTGTTGACATATATATATATATAGCATATGTATATATATGCTAACTTTGCGTATGGAACGGCTATTTCCAAATACGGTCTAAATGAAACGTTTTGCAATGCTTAATCAGAATTTTCGATTTTAAAATCTACGTTACAGCCAGTCCTATTGTTTCAGAAGCTAATAATAAATGTTTACTACACTAGCGGAGCTATGAGTGATCAATAATTCCTGAACTCATTCAGAAACTTTAGAGTCGAATTCTGGAATTTGAATTTTAAACATCAAGCAAACGGCATATGAAATATAATTATTAGTTAAAAAATATACTTAAAGAATTCGAAATTCAAATGAAACGAGATTGCTTTGATGGTTTGACGGTATATTTTTTCTCCTACTTCATCTGGGTACCCCTGTTGGACTCTTCTACCATTTTTTATGCAGACCCTTTCCATGATTAAAATCATTACACATTTTTTGCTTTAATTAAACTTCAGAATGCTACGTCAGTTTTCAAGGGAGCCTTTTTACTTAGTATGCATAACTCAACTTTACAGATCAATTTCGTCACTTCACTAGGTTCGAAAGTTTATGAATGTGTGACCGAATGGAATAGTCTTGAGCGACTAGTTAGAAGATACAAGATCATTTTGGAAGTGACTTAATGAGACATGGGAGATTAAGAAAGTTTGATTTAAATCTAAACAAATATAGACCATTGGAAGAATCGTAAGTGTGATGAGTGCGTTCAGAGCATGCCACTGTTGATTGAATACAATTCATAATAGTCACATACAAAAGCTGTATCGGCAATGTTATCAATGTATATGATGTCTAGACGTCTCTCTTAGGGGAGTTTATAGAGTTGACGTCTGGTCGGTAGGTGTCTCGGGACCAAGTCTATAAACAAATTTCCATTTATTGTTTTAAAAACCCACTAGTAAGTGGTTAAAGTGCAATAAATGATAATTACTTCCTTGAAAGACCTTTTCTACCTGCTCTGCACAAAGGCAGAAAGAGGGTTTCCCCATATAAAGAAAGTCATCGCCAAATGCTTTTGAAATGTCTGACTGTTCCGTGTTTTTTCTTGTTCTTTTTATTATGGATGATGTTGCATATGTTCAGAAGGAAATGGCTTCTATTCATTTAGCTGAAATGAAAATTTTGAATGAAGTTAAAATATACTGTAAACTAAGGTCTTTACCAGATGGCATCCTGGGGTAGCTTCCCCTAAAAATCTTGGGGGTGGGCAATTTGAAAAGTTAGGGAAATAAGTAAAACAAAGGAATTAAACTGTCAAGAATTTAGGTATCTGGACATCAAAATAGCAACTTTATTGAAGTTAATAATTCCTTCAACCCGGACCTTTCAAAATTGTAATCTTTTTTAAAAACTAGTAACTTATACAAACAACGAAAACTTCTTTAAATAGAATAACATGCACATGCATTTTCAAGCTCCTATAATTTGAGTTTCCTTCGGTACAACTTAGCATTTTTCTACCTTTAATGTCATCACAATTTAATTATAAAACGCATACTACATAGCTGCGTATGTATTAGTTAACGAAAAGCTTTATTATACCTTAATAGAAAAGTTGAGAGTTATCTAAAATTGATTAGATTTCAGAATATATTTTGTGACCACACTGCAAAAGCCGGGCCAAATTCCTTATGAAAACTTACCGAAGCAGAATTACAACCTCGGAAAGTGTTGGTGTCTTTTTCTGCTATTTCATACCCTTTTCTAGCCATTATCACATACCTTTTTCTTGAAAAAGGGTATTTAAACGAATTTGTTTGTCTTAAGGACTGAACTAAATAAGTCTGGAAGAAATGCATTCGCAGCATATATTTTATAAGAGTTTTAAAGATTTGTACTCCAGCATGATTTTGGTACAGATAAAATAAATTTGTAGTCACAGAAAATAAAAAAATTCTATTTCATGAAGCAAATTGTTCTTTTAAATAGGTCTAACAAGAAATTTTAGATATAGAATAAAATAGTTTCTTGTCCCCATCAAGCTTTAGAGTGAATTCTTTTACAACAGGTTTTCTCCTCTAGTCATCACATGTTGGTTGGTTCTCTTTAAATCTACCTCAGCGCTGCGTAATTCGTAACATAATTATATGATTACTGCGCACTTTGCTATAAACACATCAGCACCACGAAATTATATTATTCATCCTTTTCAGTTTAAACTATTAATGAAATATTTTAACCAAAATCACGGCATATTTTCATCTCTTTATTAGATAATATCTACTTATAGGAGAAATTACAAGGTACCTAAATTGCGACTTTTGCAAAGTGGAAGGGAGCATTCATGTTTTACAGAAAAATATGGAACTTGGTTTTTCTGGTATCAAACATATATTTCTACGTGCGGTTTCAATTGTATCGTAAGAGGAACACACGGAAACTAGTATTAACTTCTCTTCTCATTCATTCAAATATTCGGAAGACATGCTCATTATATAAGAAAAAGGTCTACATGGTGTAGAAAATCTATGCAAAATAAATGCTTTTAGATTATAATTAGTTTAACGATTACGTTGACCCTAAGTTGCATTCATTAAGAGTTACTTTCGTTTTAACGTAACCTGATAGGACAGTTTGATTTAGCGCAATTTAATAGCTCTGTAAGTCAAATATTATATGGTTATATCCATAAAATAGATTCATATCAGATAAAATGGGTTGTAATTGAATAAATCGATCTCGATATGAAAAAAGCCAAAAAACTAAAAGTTTGCCTTCATTTTCTTTATTTTGATAAGTTGAATCAGATATTGGGGAATTAAGAACATATATTCCTAAAAGTGAACTCTAACAGGTAGAGAACGAGAAACGAAGAAGAGAGTAGACACTTACATAATGAAAATGCAATAGTATTAAACATTAATGATGTGGAATGGATTGATCATTTGTGTCTGTGTCTGTCTGGCATTAATGTAGGAAAACGGAAAGTATCAATGACCTTTAGTCGGCTGCACACCCGTCTGACTGCCTTCGAGGTCGGTGTGATTTCATCCACCATCAAAGTATATCCAGGAGGCCTAATGGTCAGTTCACATGCCAGGATGCCGAAAATTCAGAGCGGAGCTTGTCTAAATTGAAAGACATTGTTTTGCACCTGTTTGGTTCACGCTTGAACAATGATTCTAAACTCCATCACTGATGAGAACGCCCACTGTCTTGCATTTTCAGATCAGGTAATTGCATGTGAATTAGTCGAAAAAAATTATGAACTTAGACGTGGTAGTGGCACATATTTTACATCAATGATACATGGCAAATGCCCCTTGTAAATTTGCAAAATATTTTGGCTTATAATTAATGTGAAGATAACGTTCATCACTTTAAATTGAATAATTTACAATGCTACTCTTTTTATATCATTTTACTTTATTATTTAAGCACGTTTTTGCTTGTTACTTGAAAAGAATATGCGTTTATGGTTATTCGATGAGTATAAAAGATTTTAAAAATCAAATCTTTTACTTACTTCAACCGCGTTATTATTATGGTTAATAAACATTTTCTTGAGTTCTTCATAGGAGTTTTGTTTATTTGCAGTGCTCTATAAAAAGTCCATGAGTTAAAAGCCACTCATAAAACCATTAACTAGACTTTTGGCGAATTACTAAGTGCATTTCTAGGTAACTTGTGCGTGATAATATTTTCTGACTCGCCTGATATTTATCTGATGATATCGATTCATATAAGTGAGTTCTTTAACGGAAATAATGAACGAACTAAGGTGATTTTCAAAGAAAATTAATCTTATTCGACTCAATAGTTGCAGTAAAGTTTAGTTTTAAGAACCAAATTAAGGAAAATAGATGGAAATAATTAAAAAATATCATTAATTGATCACCTCTAATGACTTAAAGGTATGATTAAAATATTAAAATAAAAGTTAAAAAAATCAATTTCGATTTCATTGAAGACTCAATATAATAAACAACAAGGTCTTTGTTTGCTCTAGATTTCAAAGCTCTGCAATATTTATAGTTAAATAATCATTTCGAGTTCAAAATGCACGCTTCTTTACTTGCTTTATTAAACGAGCAAGTAGGCAGGAAGAAAAATATGGAATTTTTTTCCACAAATAGATTCAAAAATAGTCTGTCGATAATAAATATTTTAACTTTGCGTTTAGCTGGCAATTGGTGGCGTGACAAGATGCTAATGTAGGAAAACACAGGACGCGAGTGACCTTTTATATATCTCGTTAGTATAGACTGGTTCGGAGGACCTTACGGCATGAAAATTTATGGGGGCGTGCTGATGATCACTTTGTAATCCAAGGTTCTCATTAGAGTGGTTGAAACCTATTAACTAACAAGACCTTCTTTATTTCCTGTTTAATTTGCCGTAAAAAGGTGATTGTAAACTATCTTGAATATGAGAAAGCAACATGTCAAATTTTTAGAATTTAAACAGTTTTAAGTAAATTTCACAGAAACTATGAAATTTCGAAAAATGCAAGAGCAAATGTGATTTTACTGTGAGGGCCATTCTGCAAGAACTGTGATAAAAACGGAAAGTCTAGATTAAATTGAATTTAATAGACTACCGCCAAACTTTGAGTGTCCTACGCTAAATAGCCAGTTATTTTCATAAGCTGTATAAATAATCTTGAAGTATATTTTTCAAAGCACAGGAACAGCTGCTCTTAAATGATAATGAATAAATGCTCTTCCAACAGGGCGAGTTTGTGAGGATTTTGCACATATTATTAAAAAATTTTCCAGCTCATTATAGTTTAATAAAAGTTGAAAAATGGAAAGTAAAAAATTTTCCTCAAGATGCAGAAATTTTTACATGCCATTCAAAGGCTACAAAAGAACCGTTAATCAGCTGAGTCAGGAAGAGTTAAAAAGGAGAAAAAGTGTTCTTCCGCATATTTACGAAAAAGTAGAAAAAATGGTTCAGACTTGAAAAGACTTAAAAGTCTCCTTTTTGCAAAAGGTGGTTTTTTGAAATAACATGACTCAAGTGTTTTCAGTTAGAAAAAGTAGTCATTATAAGTCCTCTTTCTAAGTTTTAAACTGGTTATTCATATTTTCATGGATAGTCTTGACTGGAATAAACAAGTTTAATCACCGTCTGATTTGACACTGAAAAATAATGCAATAAAAATTAAATTAAATGAAGCCGAATAAAGTTAAAATATTACATTAATCATACATTATCCATCATAGAGCTTAGTTTGAAAATAATAAACCAAATGGGGAGTTGGTCTAAAGTCTCATCGCCGGATTAACAATGAAAATCTCATAAAATACGCCCATGTAATATATTAAGCTTACGACCCAATGAAAGGCGGTCATTACGAATCAAATAGTGTCTAAAGAAACTTTCAGAGAGGGACAAGTATAAGGAAAGAGAGAACAACTTATAACCACACTTTATATTTAACAAAATTTTCATGTTAACCAATTTTTCTCTCAACGAGATTCTGGTTTGTTTTTTAATGTTAGCCAATGACTAAATGAGTAAATATATAGTGAAATAGCGTTTTCGACTCAGTTAATGGTGATTCTAAGGAGCGCAATGCTAGTTTTAATAAAAAGATGGGAAAGTTATTATTTTTTAAAGCAACAGATTTTACGATGGAATGTCAGCCTCGGGAAATTTATTGTATTTCTCATGTAAACAATGAACATATCCATCAAATGTTAACTAGGGTTCCTTTGAAGTTTTTCAAAAGACCGCCCAATATATTTTATATACAGGTAATAAATAAAGATTCACTATAGGAAAAATGTCACTTTTATTAGCCTTACGGACAATAATACTTTAACCTATTTTATTAGAAGAATTGATTTTTATTATATTAATTCAAAAAGGATTTATCAACTCTAGGTTATAGTGATATCAAAATATGAAAATTGTATTAAATTAGCTTTCAGTCCATGCAACCGTAATCCAGTACAAAATAATGATTACCATTTGAAGTTAATATTGTAAGCTCATATAAGATCGTTTTGTCTTCTCAACCATCAGAAGAAAAAAGTGAGTTGAAGTGGCAAGACTAGCACTTCTCCATTCTAAAATGGGCAATAAACTTAGAACATTGTAGACAACTGCTTCCGACGGTCAAATGAACAACTCATATGATTTTAAACTTCAAACCTGAAGTACATATTCAATAAATATTGCCCAAATCGAATAAAGAAGTTAAATTATAGGAAAGAGTTTGAAAACTTGGCGTCGCTCCTAGCATCTTTGGTTACCTCCCATTTATCACATAGTGGATTTTCTGTTGACTCCCGTAATTAAAATTGTGTCTTTCTGTAGGCAATAATAATATCATTCTATTAACTTCTTGCTTTACATACAGTTAATTTAAGTGAAATTAGCTTTGTATTCAAACAAAGGTGATAGAGACGTGTATTTTCTACACATATTTTGGACACTGTATCTCTTAAATGTCGGTGAGAGTTGAGTGTTTTAAATATCGTTGACATGGATATCTTAATTAACATGAAAATCTTACAAAAAATATAAAATAGGGGATATGTGAATTCGTTTCATATATGATCCAAAATATTAACAGCAAAATGTTATTTCAAAGTGCACACGCTAATTAAACTAAACAATACCTGAATCCATCATTAATAAAGATGGAAAATTTACTGCTTCGTTGATTAATAATAAAATGGAGTTATATATTCCCCTTTGTAAATTCAACAAAACACGTTGACAAGTATTGCAAAAATTTGTTAAAAGTGGCTTTTAAACTCTAACGGCTCCAAACACAGATAATTATTAGATATCAAATATTAGCAAACTATAATAAAAAAATTAAATCTCACTGAGGTTGATTGTGGTTGAATAAATAAATTCATTTTTAATCAAACTTAATAGTATGGAACAAAGTGTTGTCACGTTTTTTCTTATTATGAAGGTAACATTGAAGGATTTTGTTCTTCATACATTCATGGCGTTAGATAAAAATTTTTCCTTAATTTAGCATTAAAAGTTAGTCATACCGACGTGGGCCATTGCGCCGGAAGTGAACAACCAGAATGTCTTAATAGTTAAAGCCGATCACGATGGCAATAACTAAACATGCATTAACTTTAAAATGTCCGCCTAACCCACAAGCATGATACTAAATAGCACACTTAAACTCTATCCTATCTAACTCATTTATCCACAGCAAATATAAAGTTTCCTAAAATGCAATCAAATCTACTAATAGCCAAATTAAATAAAATTTTTAAAGGGAAAAAACATGTCAGTAATATACATTGAAAAGTAGGCAATGTTAAATTAGGGTGAAAAATCATATTTCAATCATGCAGATTAATTAGACCAAAAGAAAACTGAACGAACCTTTGTACACCAAAATTATAGATTAGAAAGAACGGGATATGAAGCCATCTGATTAACTCACAGTAATTTGACTCATCATTCCGTTTAGATTAACTTCAGGTTAAATGGGCATAATCGAATACAAAGGACTATTTGTTAATAGCAGCTTTCTAGGCAGCTGAAATTTGTCTTCATTCTCATAATTTCAAGAAGTCGGAAAATGTCAGAAGAACTGATTGGTGGCATTTTGATAAGAATTAATTCAGAGTATTTTAATAAATAGTTATTTTATTACTATTTAAGATTCCGCGGAACTACAAATGGAGTTTTTTAAAATTAAATTAGATATCGCAGATTGGAAATCTTTATGTGAACGATACAATTTAAGTGTTAAAACAAATAAACAGTAAAATGTTAAAGCTACCATTGCTTGCGCCTTCCCTAAAGAAATTCTCATGGATTTAATGTTGAGAGTGCAATGCATTAGAGTACCACGGGACCTTAGCTTTATATTAATCTAAGTGATGATTAATAGCTATGCACTTGAATCACGTAAATTTAAAATTGCTTCTCACACCAGTGCTAGAAAAAGTATGAATTACGATGAATATTGATAAATTTACAAAATTCATCAATACATATAAGCAAAACAGGGGGAGAGAAGATTCCCTATGAGTTAGGTGAGAAGCCAAGGCTAGAAGGGCTGATGAATAGGCCACTGGCTGATTGGATTCAACAAATTAATCGTTGCCTAAAATGTTTTTCCAACTCTGGGAGAGTTGTGAGACAGGTGCAAGGGCCGCTTGATAGCTAGTTGTCTGGCCATGGAATTTCCGACCACCACAAAAAGTGGTAAAGATGCTAAAAATTCACAATCCTTTCAGAATTCCCACACTTTTAGTCGGGGATACAATCAGAAGCGTGTAGATTGAGAAATCATTTTGCAAATTCATGTAGATAAACTGAAGTAGATCACTTAGGATAAGTTTCTACTTTCTAAATCAGCAGTTAGGGTACGTAATGTAAAAAATCAAATTAATGGTAATATCAAGGAAATTTAATTTGATCGCGATTGTGTAGAAGAGATTTAAGTGACTACTAGAAATCAAAAGCCACGTATAATTCAACTAATATCTAAGAAAAGTGTTAAAAAATTATTTTAACACCCCAGGAAATTTTGACTTTGGATATCATACATGCTTTTAATGTATCTTATTCCTGGGGACTCATTTATATTCTTAAACGGAAACAAACTTAGAGATGTATACGCATGACCTAATTTGAATTGGGTTTGGAAAAACAGAATGATCATTATAGTTGGTTGAAAAGTGTCTAAAGCATTCATTTACAATCGATATCATCCATGTTATATTAATTTTACTTAATAAAGGCTTGTTTTAATGGTGTATAAGTTTGTACATTAAAAATCACATTTAATAACCTAAACAAATGATCCTTTTACTGTAAAATTAGAAAACTTCAAAAGGTTTAATTGCCAGTTAGTAGAAAATAATGGGAAATAATTGTTTCAAAAAAGTAAAATACCAAATAATTTGGGTTCGCGTTTTGTTTACATTTTTTGCCGTCCAGTGAATAAGTGAAGACATTCGTGACGTGCCATTTGAAACTTCGCCCATCGAAATTCAAATTTGACGTCTGTCAAGCTTTGACGTATTGACGTCTCTCAGTGAATTACCAAGATCCACCACATCTCATTTCATACACTTTTTTTTAAATTTCATAATTTTCATATTAATGTGCAATTCTGATATTAAATATTATAATGGTCGTAATAAAATGCGTTCATGAGATACGTTAACAAAGCTAGAAATGTAAGACGAAAAAAAGCGGCATATGAAGTGTCAGAACCTTTAATGTCGAAGCTTTCTTATACTTTCGGAACATTTTGTACGGTGCTCATCTTTCTCCTTTCCAATCAAAGCATGATTATCTAACATGGTCCAATAATCCGCATTCGATTATAGTTAGTGCTCTTTGGCAAAAACCCATATAACTTGAAAAAAAGACTTTTTCGGTCACAATATCTTATCGAAGGCGTATAATAGAGATATCAATCGCAAGTCTTCAACCATGTTAGGAGAATTCCAGTGCCAATAGAAATCATTCAAATGAAGTTGGTAATTGTGTAGTGACTCCACCAATTTTTGTGAGGCATCTTGCCAACGGTGAGATTGAATTTGCAATTTTTCGAATAAAATATAGTTAATAATGAAATTTCCCAAATTGGTGCAAGGATATACGACATTTAACTTATTGAATTTATAGAACTAGTTAACAGTCTTATAGGGATTGTCAATTGAATTTGATGAGAATGGAAAACTAGAAATACTGAAAAATTTTATTTTAGTAAAGGATGATAAAACAGTTATGAGAGTAAGTAAATTAAAACACTGATCGGCCGCTCATGACAATGCTAAAATGGATGACCTCCTTAGTTTAAAGTTATTAGTTTCCGCTCTTATGAAAATAAGCTTTATTGATTAGTGATTTATTGGCTCCAATGTTAGTGTTCCATTGCTTGCCGACATCTCGCGACATATTTATCATTATTTTACCAACAGATTAGAATCTTTACTACTTTAACCACTCTATATCATGCATAAACTAGAAAAATGTTTAAAATCGTATTAACAGACTATCTCATTTTCACTTTTTGAATATTTGCTGATTGAAGTTGGAGTGAATAACAATTTATTAAGAAATTCTGGTTTATTTATCTTAATTTACCTTTCAAATTTAATTAAACAGCCCATGTGGACAGGGATATAATAAATGAGAAAAAAATTGCAAACAAGGAAGCAAAATTTTGGTGAAAATGAAAAGCAGTTGAAAAGGTTTATTGCCTGATTTATGATAAAGTGAAATTTTTAGTGTGAGAGGAGGAAAAGAATTCAAATCATCAATGTGGGAGGGAAAGGAAAAAACATATAAATCATTTCGATTTGAAATATTTTTTCTACCAGAGAAGGTCGAATTTAGAAAAAAAAATATTATGCGCTAAACAAAGATTTCTCAAAGAATTTTTAAAATTTACATTGCACGAAAAAGCAGAACTAAGAAAATAACCCAATCATAAGAAGAATGACCCAATCTCGATGTGTGCCTTGAGATAAATTAAAACCTACTGCCTCTGGAATAGAAGTTGAAGATACACTTTAGAACTTGTTCTTTCTGACACCAAGTCACAAATAAATTTAACCCGCATTTACTATTTTGAAGCTTTTAATAAATCCATGGAATCATGACAGACTTTTGGTTATTACCGTTTATTCTTATATTCCGTTTTGTTCTCCGGATAGATTTATTACTTTAAAATATAATTCGTAAAGATGAAATCTCAGTTCAAGAAAATTTATTGGATTCAATAACTACACGTACTTTTCGTTAACTCTCAAAATACTTAAAATTACCCAGGATATGTACTGTAAGATACATATATTACATACTCAGGGCATGACTTTCTTCACATTCGTGGATAAGTAGAGAATTTATCTTAAAAAACCAACTCTCCCATAGTTCTATCCATATTAATTTAATATGCAAACGAAGGTGCACTGCAAGTAGCGGTGCGTAATCAGGTTCGGTACATCGAAATTGCTGCTCAAAACGACCTCTTTTAAGATGATGATACCATGACTGATCTTAT
Source organism: Hymenolepis diminuta (assembly GCA_900708905.1). NCBI lineage: Eukaryota > Metazoa > Platyhelminthes > Cestoda > Cyclophyllidea > Hymenolepididae > Hymenolepis > Hymenolepis diminuta. The sequence goes on from CAADRB010000092.1 coordinate 220,929, forward strand.
AGTGTTGATGAAAAATCTAGATATCTAATATTAATGTTCAAATGGATTTGCACCTGCTGAAAATCCTTTAATAATTAAAATAAAGATAAAACTAGTACCATCCTGATTTTGCTTTTTAATACTTTATAACCTTCCTAGACTCCTATGATATTGCTCATGTCAAGGTACTATCCCCTGATTAAAACTTGAAAATAGACTATGATAATAATGATAAAGGTTGATATCGGCAGTTGATTTAGAGGCCTATTTTGCAGTGTTGAGCATGATTGGTACTTATGAATTATTAATCCAAGGATTCTTGCCAAGGCTGCACTTTAAGGCAACACTTGACCGCCTCAATTTGTTCGACTACATGGCGGGCTAAGGTCACATAAATAGGTCAGCACTCGAAATTTGCACTTTGCTTTGCAATTTAATCCTTAATTTATTCCCCCGAGAGAATTTTAAATGTCACCAATGAGACCTGATAGTTAGGATGCATTGCATTAGCAATGGCCATAAATTACAGAAAACAACCAAAGGTATTAAATTAATACCTAGCTCCAGCTGAATCGCTCTTATTCGAACGAAAAGTGACTAGATCAGTTTAATACAAAGACCTTTAATATAGAAAGTTCAATGTGAGAAACATCAACATAATCGGCATATTAATACTTTAATAATTTTCGATCAGACTTGTAAAAATAAGTTGGTTAACTTTAATTAAGAAATGTAATATATGAAATATATAAATGAAAGTTAGGGTATTGGTCAAAAGCGAGTAGACTTGAGGAAAATGCAATAATAGTGAAATTTGCATCAACGTTTAATGCTCGTTATATTGCTTTGAAAGTAATAATTTATAAATAAAGTTTGCAAATATCATAAAATAGATTCCACTAATATCATTGTCTATCATCTGAAATCCTTCTTCAGATTCGCACCCAAGTATTTATTTAGCAAGTTCTTTAAAATAAATCTGTATGAATTTAAAAGCAATTATTCCATATCAGTTTCCTAACACAGACGTGATATAACATCAGAGAGCCATATTTTAACATTCCGCTCAATTTTTAGACTCCGATAATGTGAAGAACTATTTTCCTATTTGACTTATGGACCTGTATCTTGTTCTAGCTCACATTAATAGTATGATCTGTAGAATCGTATTTTCATTCTTATGATTCAATTATGATTCTAATTTAATCAAATATTTATTGAGGTAGAGATAAAAGTTAAGAAATTTATTTGCATACCATATTTAAATTGCATTAATATCTGATGAAAACTTTATTTATAATTAATTCAGGCCAAAAGTTCCCTAATAGGTTAAATCTTATCGAAAAGCATGAAATATAAAATGGACTAAATGCGATATTTTATCATTTATAGATTTAAACAAGCATTCATCAGGCAAGAGAATGACCTATTGACCTAATTACTACCCGACCTCTGCAATTGGAACTTTACACCATGGAAGGGTAACCAGGCCAAGAGTGAAATACAAGACTAGCTATACATATATAAGCGTTTCCTCCCTACAAACATTCATATCAGAGAGCTTTGATCTTAGTCAGAAGTGTAAGAAAGATTATGATCCACCATATGGTTAAATACGATGCGGATTTTATAGAAGATCAAAATGAGCACTTAAAATTCAACTCTTTCATGTTTAAAGTCCATTCAAAATTGTTCCCGTTGTTTCATTATTATTTTCAAATGTGCGAAAAAAAGCGAACTGTAAAAATTACATTTAAACGGATTTAATCATGATTGAAATGGTTAATTTAATAGATGTTTGTTGAAACCCTTCCATTATTTTTGAAAAAGGATAATTTTACTTGATAAATAAGTTGGATTTAATTGGTGTTTTAAAGATAAGAGGGAAAGAAGAGGAGCTAAATCGTTTTAAAATTTTATCCGCTAGCTATTAAATGACCGACGGATGGCCTTTGAAGATGTGATTAAATGAACTTGAAGTAAGAGTGGGAGAGGACAAAGCAATTAATAAGCCCCCAGTACAGGAACACAAACTGACTAACCTCCTTTAAATGTTAATTGCTTGGAGAAAACAAATAAACACTAAACCTAATTTAGACTAAAGCAGTTACAAAGTACCTCCATTTAGACCAACAGGACAGAAGTAGAACTAGACTAGTGTAGCAAAATCAGTATTGAAGATTTTGATTAACTGCTTTGAAATGGGTTTCACCCACTACCGCGGCAAGCGATAAAGCCCAATGAAGCACTAATAAATGAGCATATCAATGCCGATTATTTGTTTTCTTTAACCTTATCGATTTTTAAACAACTTTTATTCAACCAAGTGGATAAATAGATAAAATATTAAAATTAAACTAATCTATTTAAATAAACATTTAATTTCAGTGAAAAGCCGATCAAACTGACTTAATATAGCTATAAGAGAAAGAAGATAAAGTAATCTCTGCAAAAAATAGGGCCATAAAAATGTTTGCTTAGATACGAAATAATCCACCAAAATAAACAAAAAATTGTAGCAGATTGCCAAATGAGTAAGAAATATGCAAATGAGGATTGAGCTGTTGGATGATCAAACTAAGATTATTGAGAATTTGAGTAAACAGCTAGAATGGCAGATAGAAACTGTTACATCGAGAAAGTCGAACAAGTCAGAAGTTTTTGGATAAGGCTTAGTTGTTTGTATAGGTTAATACTGGCCTAAATAAGCTCTATTGGAAACTGAGCTCCCCACCTGAGTTTCTCCTAAAGGATAAATTAGTAACCAAATTATCTGGTTTCTCTCCAGTTATTCTTCAGGCCATACCTTTCATCTTCATCTAGCCTTCATTACGAGAGCAAAGTAGAAAGAAAGGCTATACACTTATCCTCGACAAGTGATTACCTCAAGTTAGATGATAGGGGTGTCTGAGGCCATGTTTATGATCTTGGCAGGTAATCACAATGGGGACAAAAGCCAGGAAGCCGTGGTGAGGGGGAAAGAGGACCAAAAGAAATTTCTTTTATTTCTAGAAAGATTAAGTTTATTTGGCCTCTATACATCTACCAATCCAAATCAAGCTCCTATCAAAATATTTGATAAGCTCAGGGAGATTTTTAAGTACAAAAGTTTTGACTGATATAAAAGTTCCTATTTTACAGTCACTGATGTATGAATTTTGAAAAAAAAATATTAAATTTGATCCTATCGCTCATTTTACGTTTTCTTTTCGGGTAAAGATTTATCTGATATTTTCCATATGACAGTCGTTTTCCGTTCATTTGGTTAATGGAAAGAATAAATATTTTGAGATTCTGGGCCTTTTAGAAATATATCAGTTTGAAATATGATTGTGTGGTGAATATATGCTTTTTATAAACAAATGATATATGGCCTCTTCGGAATTTATAAATTTCCTACTTGATATAAACGATCTCCCATTTCCAGACATTTCGCATTTTTTTCATATATCGCAATAATCAAAGGATATAATTACTACAAATTACGAAGGCACTACTTGAAAATTTAAGCAAACTGTAATACCCTCAACCCATTATTTCGCAAGACGAAAATAATTTCTATCTCTATTTTACCTTTTATTTAAAATATCTGAAAGGTTATCTTATTTAATAACTATGAAAATATTCAGCAGCATGAGATCACATCAAGCCTCTGATTTTTTTAACAAAGGCCCAATTATCGACTCCAAACAGTCAATTCAAATCAACAGTTAAAACTCGCACTACTTGAGGTTTACTCAGGATAATACATTACCCATTTACATCCGGTTTTGAATGATGACCGTCATAATTATGGCAGATAAATCAGAAAAGTTGCACATCAACCCCCCTCCCTAACTGATAATTTGCCATACACTTATCAGTATTATTATTATTTAAATAAAGAAAATAAACTAAATCGAATCTGGCAGAATCCATTCAATCCAATCCAATCCATCTGGTAGAATTTATGCATATTCGAGGCAAAGCTAATTTAAATAAGAAAGGATTATGTTTGAGTAAATTAAAATGATACAAAGAGGGAGCAACTAAAATTGCATAGTTCAGTTGATTGAGACGAATGTAAAAATAAATTTTTGTGGGGGCATTAAAATGGTTTAAATTGGATATTTATACAAGTGTTATCAAAAAACTTATCGCGTTTCCTAACTTTTAGACATATTCAATTCTTAATTTATTTGAAGAAATTTATAAAATGCAGAGATATGAACTAGATATAAAACAGTAAAATTCTTTAAACTTGGGTTGAAATTCTTGATTGGGCGATAATTTAAAGTCTATTAAGAGGAATAATTATATGTCGTCGTGGGTTTTTGAACTTCTAAAAGGGGTGTATCGCGGTCTACCGCACTATGAGGATCTAATAATATTTCAAGAAAACCCGACTATATAAATTGCATTTTAGGTCAGTTTAAAAATTCAATGGATGCTCAACGTCATCCAATAGGATTTTGCTACTCTTCATAATAACATGCAATAGCTGAAGAAATATTTATAAAGGAACAGTATTCAAGAGTAAGATATTAGTCAGCACAATCAATTAAAGAAAATTATTTTCAAAAATATAAATCGTTATGAAGCTTCGGAGTGAAATTAGTAAGAAATCGCTGTTGAATCTGTTAACACAATGTCCTTTATTATATCTTTCACAATAATTTTATCAAATCATGAGATGCAAAATGAAAGACATTTAGTGCTTTTCTTCAATTGAGCAAGACCTGCGTTTAAATTGTTAATTTTTAAAATAGTGCAAAAATAGAATTACACCAATTGGCACTATTATGTCGAAGATAGTAAAGCGGCAGAGATTTTGAACTGTGATATGTGTTGATGTTTCAGCCAGTAAGTAAGTAATGGAAAATGCTATTGAGGTGGGAATAGAAGATCTCTTCTTATATTAAATTGATTTTTTAACACCTTATTAGTTAAAGTCATAAAGTTATGAAGAGAATCTCACTGATAAAAACTCATGTCTTTGTAAGCCGGAAGCGTTTGTATAAATAATTCAAAACGAAAATAAAAATTGAAATATAACATTTAAGAAAAATTACACACTTTCTTATACCAAAACCAGACGGATATTTTTTAAAGAAACTCGAAATGTTTACAAAATATAAGAGAAATTTTGGTACAATCGGTGGTTTAATACATTTATTGAAATACTAGACTAGGCTTGTGGAAAATGTAATAAGCTTGAAATTTTAACTTTAACAAAAGATTTTCCAATATTACTGATATTTACTTGACCAAATTGCTGAATTTGGTCCCCTATAATTTTATACTAATTGTGGAGAGGTATTAAACAGCCGCTGTGACCTACACAACTTCTAAAGACGCACATATGCAAAGTGTTGGACCCCCCAGATTTGTTGCGTGAGAGATCCTGGTCCAAGGGAAAAAAGTGAAGATAAACTATGCATAGACGGGAAATGAGTACGTGAGAATGACTAATTATGGACAAAATGGCTCATAATTCTCTCGCTTTACGTAATTTAGAACACCAAAGGTGAGTAAACTAAAGTGTTTTGATTTAGTTATGTGTGCTTTCTGCTACTAACTTAGAAAGATAGAGAATTAAATAAGATTAAGATCGTTTCAATTTAAATACAACAAAAAGATGATAAAATATTTGAAAGACATTAATCTTACATTAATCGCCATCTTCCATTTTATTTTTAAAAGCCTTATAATTGAATATTGTAGACTTTTTGTTATTAAAAGCATAAAAAACTGATACGGTGGTTTTGGAATTTTTATTGCAGACATTTTTATTGGAAAACTTTGAAGACCCATTTGATCGTTTCGATTGTGAGTATCCATTAACCGTTTAAAAAATTAGAAGTCATTAAGTTCGCTAGCTTAACATGGATCCCACGATTTCAAGATAAGAATTTACAGCAGTGATAATTCTTCTTTTTGTTTGCTTCACAAGGCGCATTAGAGGCTTGAAACTGTAACTGCTAGAAAAATAATGGACCGAAAATGAAGAAGAGGAAGGAAAGTAAATGGATTGTCACGTTGTTCAAAATTAATGGTAATTTTTCAATAACAAAAATGTTCCCTTTGCAAAATTAAGATGCCGGTATTCCTCATACAAATGGAATATTCTAAATAAAATAAAAAATTTAATAAAATATGGAAATTAATTCGACTTGAAAATACAATATCTTTCCACAAGAATAATATAATTTAACTCATTTCAGGGCATTAAAATCACCATTTTCAAACTTTGACAAACACATTCAAAATAAGAAAATTATACTTGAAGATGCCTGATAAGCAGTCAAATTCAAAAGTAAAGAAATTTACGTTGATTTTGTTCACTGAGTCCCCGCCTCTTCCCTTTCTGCCTGTCGGCGCATAATTTTGCTTCGACTCTGTTATTTCGAGCACTAAGCATATTTTTCCATTTTATTATGAAATGACGGTCATTCTCGCATTATAAATTTTAAAATTAGGGTTGAAAGTTCTGACGTCCATCGGTGATTATTTGGATACAAAATATGTTGCATTTACATTCACTTATGGTATATCATTTAGTAAATTTACTTCACTTTCATTATATTGATTATTTCCTTTAATTATAGTGTTTTGGTTTTAACATTGCCCCGGTAATGCAGCTGTCAATGAAGAGCATGTCACTTCAGACGTCACAAGATTAGTGTCCATTAATACACAACTAGCAGTCAAAATGTTTAACTGTCGGGTTTACTTTATGTCAAAAAAGAGGAGGTAGAATGTGCGTTTTTCGGAGCAGTGCTCCAAGATACTTTACTTCTACCAAAGACAAGTACTTTTAATAGTTGTTCAAGTAAGCCTGCTCAATAATAATTCTTATAAATTCAACAATAAGGTGATATTTTAGTTCCTAATCATCACTATTTAAGGCTTTTAGGGATAATCTCGTACAGGAATGCAATGATGCAATCAGATGTCCGCTTGTCCGATTAACTATTTACGTTAACTATTACTAGTAATAGAAAAATTATAAATAACGTTACACCTAATTATTTAAATACGAAGGAATTGAAGAGAATTACATGTCTTTTTATTGGGCATGATAGTGGGACTGAATCAGAAATTTATTTATTAGATCAAAAGCTTCCTCGCGGAATGCGGGTACCAATTTATAAATATGAAAAAAGTTAATAAAAATGATCAGAAATGAAAAATAATTTATGGAAACCGCTGTTAAATATTTAGGCCCACAGAGGAACATAATTTTTATTTTTTGGTATTCACTGGGCTGTGATCAAAGTTCTAACGAACTCCATATCTTGTCACAATTATATTATATATTTAAAAAAACGGGCTTCCGTCATTGGGTTTCTATCATTCCATTTCATAATTTTTATTTTAAGAATAACATGGCCAATAGCGGATTATATGAACAACTTTTGTAAAAGTCTTTAACATATCAACACAAATGGCCTTATTTCATGCTTAGAGATAAACGATGTAACACGCGTTCGAAACAGATTGATGTAATTTTCTAACATCAGCTGAAAATTTTGATGGAATTTTTCAAAAAATTATAAGCGGTAAAATATAACTACAGTTATAAAGATTGTTCTTATGATGACAATTATATTATAGAAATTATTATCAAAATAATTACGGTTACTCTAGTATAAATAACATTATATATCATAATACTGTAGAAGTTAAGAATTTGTTTAGGTTGCATTACTTTAATGTTTTATAAAATAGTTAAACACTATTTGTTATCTTTCAGTGCTAAATATTCAAGTAACTAAAGCAATATTACTGTGCTTTTATTTTTTATAATTTTTGGGTTTTCTTTTGTAAAATTACACGATTCATAATTTTGAATATGGTTAAACTTAAGTGATATAAGAATTAATTTGTTTATTTACTAAAGTGTTTCCAGTGAACAAGTTACGAATTTTAGGTAAATTCTACCGCAGCATACTTATATTCATGAAAAAATTTTTGAACTAATAATTCCCCGTTATGACTTAGAAATAACCTGACTTATGCCCCGAGGATGCTTCCAAATATTGAACGCCGTATAATCAGATATTAGATTGGATAGGATATCGTTCTTGTTTTAAATTCTCATTATAACTTTAGTGCCAAAATTGTAAGTTCAAAAATTTAATTTGATCAGAATATAAATTGTAACAGTTTATAAATTTAAAATAGCCGCTTCTGAAATTTCGAACATGCGGCGTAAATTCTTGCCAACGAAAAGAAAAGAAAGATATTTCCAAATGTATATAATAGATTAGGAAGCGGTAGCTGGAACGATTTCAAGTAAATTAAAGGCCTTGTTTCTATGTATCCTTATTTCGTGAAACATAAGTTCTCATGATCCTTATCAGTTGGAATTTCAATAGCCGAATAAGACAGCTATTACTGTAATTCCACTGTATACATTAGCTCAAATATTTCTTCCAACTGCCAATATAAGAACAGGTTTATGTTATAAAAGTTTGAGTTATCTGGAGTTGTCTGACGATTAAATATGAGTCCTAATTGGCAATGCTTTAGATTAGGTATTAGAGTAAAATTTGGGACTAAAATCGAAATTAGCTATCTATTTCAATAAATTCCTTTCTAATGAAAATTATTACTTTTTTTTCAAATATCATCTGTATTTACTCTACCTTTACCCATGCCTAAAATCAAATTCAGGAACTGTTGTTGGGGTTTCCGTAATGTTCACTTTCAGTGTAAACAAAAGTCAGAGAAACTTTTATTTTGTTTGGTGAACGACTAATGGTCTTATGTAAAAGATGTTTATGCAGATGCAGTAAAATCCTAATCTGTGATCTTTTGTTATATAGTGATGTTATGTTCAAATCATTAAAATCTAATCAGTCAGACTGCAGGCATCTTCGGGCCTTTCTCAATTACTTTGAAAGATACTGCAGGGCTATCAAATTATCAGAAATTAGATTAATCAAGTGCATATTTAATGGATCTTTCAGACACGTAAGGCGAAACGGCATATTGCAAATTCTTCTATTTAAATGAAACCAAATATATATACATGCAATAAAATATACGTAATTACAACTATTTAAAAAGAATTTAACAACCAGAGAAGGTAAAACATCGCAAATTTAGTTTTGAATGATATCCTTTCGGTGAAATTAAAATTAAAACAAAGTGTCTATAATTGGAATATAACATTTAAGTGATAAACACTGCACTAATTAAAATCATTTGTGCTTAATATTTGGAAGGTTTATCAAATTTGACTCTTGAAATAATTGCGGGGTTATTAACAAATGAGTTCATTTTAGTGGTAAAATGACAACATCATTTAAAATAACTTGACGCCGCTTATGATTTCTCCAAGCTTATTAACCTAAACAGCATCAAAGTCCTTATAATTAATTCATTGAAAATGTAAAAATTTATTTTTTAACTAACTTAAATTTTTATTTGTTAATAGCGACAATAATCGAAGAATAATTTAAATTTGTATTTTTCTTAATAAAGCTCCGGCTTTGAGTTACAGATCTTCTTCCTATTAAGGAACAACTATAATTATGTAAATTTATAAATAATTTTCCTTGACAAAATTATAATTTTTTAGTCTTTTCTTTCCAATATTATTGAAAAAACGTATCTTTAAATTTGTTTTTGTGAATTAATGTGTTACGCTATATTGCACGCAGTTCGATTTGAACTGCAATAATTGTACCCGATAACAAAAAGAACTTGTATCTTCCTTCTCCCCTGGATGAGGTAGCGGCTAGTAGATCATTAAAAAAATTAATTTCGTTGCTGCACAGATATAATATTCAAGATTAGTGATGAAATTCAACGGTAATGTGACTCACTTATGAGGTATTTTCCTATTTCTCTTCCTTTTTTACTGTTTTTAAGAAAAGCGGTTAAAAAGAAATTTCGTGAGTTAATCAACAACAGCCGCTGAGTTGAATAATTACTTGCTTTAAAAACTTTATTTTTAGGCCACTCTTGATGTAAATAAGTTCAAAACAACTTTCTAGAGTAAAAGACGGCAAAAAATTTTCACAAAGATAACAAATAAATTACTGATGGGAGTGGTTATTAAATTACCACATGGACGATTTTGTTTTAACACTATATAAAATAATTCATTTTGGGCACCTAAATTTAAGGCTATGAATATTGTGTTCCCCTGTATTGTTCTATTATCTTGATTTGAACTGAACGAAAAAGGAATGTGGGAAGAAGAAAAATAGTACACATTTACAATTGAAAGGAAGCCAAGTTAAATTTTAAGCGGAAGAAAGTGATCAACACAATAATTCAAAATCCACTATAGAGCTGAAATCTGTGCATGGGTTTAGGTTTCTTAAATTTAATACTTACAAAGCAGTATCTGTAATAAGTTGGACAGTAAAATTATGCATTTGCTTCACACCTGGTTCTCTTCTCATGATGTTGAGCCAATCTTATTTTAATTAGGTTTAATTCTGTAGATGAAACTTTCACGATGTCGAACTGTACACAGCAATTTGTTTTTACTTTGCTCCTCATATCTGTCAATAGACTTCTTATGTAAGTAAAAAAGGCGTGCTGTTTAAAGTTTGTTAGACGTTTTAAAATACTACTAGAATTCCGTCTCCGTGATTTGAAAGGTACCTAAAGATATGACTTGCCTATTTTAAATAGGAGTTAGCTAAATGCTGTTGACATTGTTACTCTAAACTAGCTACAGATGTTTCGATGCTCACTTTTATTGCAAAGATATTATGAAAATGGAGTTCTCTTTTATTCTATGCAAAATTGTAAAAGTGATTTTCTTTTATAGAAGTATTCTCTAAAAATTGGCAAAAAATATATGGAACTCATATTTTTGTGAATAACATTTAGCTGCGTATTAAATTTGATAATGGTTCAAATATTATCATAATATTAAATTCGAAATATATTACAGTTTTTTAAATTTAAAGCAGCACCGTTACTTTATTTACTTTAAAATCATTCATTCATTTGGGAAGTTTGTTTTCAACAATTGAAATTCGCAGATTTTATTGAGTGACAGTCCAGAAAAATGCCGTTATAACATTTTCACCCTATAAATTGATACTAAAAATTTCTGTATGTCAAAATTAATCAAAACAGTTTAATTTATTGCTTTAAAATAACTGAAGTAACCTTTAAAAGGTTTTCTCGTGAAATATGAGAAAAAATTTGATGAAACGATTTTGAAACAGACCTCAGAGTCTATACTTTACGCTGCATGTAAATAAAGAATGACAATAGCAATTAAATAATTAAACGCTTCTTCGAAAAAGTTCGAAGTTTGGATAAATATAACGTAAATAAAGGGGCATTGTATTAAGGTTACAAGAATATCCTCATATGGATATTGAGCGTTGTTTTAGTAAAGTGAAGCAGATCAAGACGTAATGTTTCACTTTACTACAAAACTATTAACCAATATTTTAATTAAACAAGCGAGCTCTTGATTTACAAAAAATTATTTTAGCATAATTTTTTTGCATAGTTGGTTTTCTGATTTCGTTTGCCTAATTAAAATAGTTGACATAATCTCCAATCTCTTTATAACCACAGTTTATCGAAATTTTAAGATAACTCTCAGTAGAGTTGGTTAAATAAAGGTAAATGACTGTGATCTAGTAACTAGTTATTTCCTGTTGGACAAATTTTCATCGAAATGTTTCACAAATTACGTAGTTATTGCATATAATAACTATGATTCCAAATGATTTATACAAATTTAGATAGGCAAAGTGAAATCAAATAAATAAGTATCGTTTGTAGATTTTTAAACAACCATCTGTCATTAAATGACACTAGGTTTATTGATTTGTATTCATTGTTGATGAAATAAAGAATTCACACCAGTTATTTTTTGGTCTACTTTTGAATGAAGAACACAAAAGTGTAAAAGTGAATATAGAGAATTAGTAATTTATTAAATTTACCGAAACCTACTATAAAATATAGTCAGGGTTCTTTTAGTAATCCTGAATCTCCAATCTGTGTGATTAGGTGTAAAGTCATCGCATGGACTTGTCAGTCTCTTATGTCCAAGAGATTAACCAAATTGGGTCTGACTGTTAATAACTAGTAAGGAAAAAGATATCTATTTGTAATTTTGACATATAGAAAGATTCTGACAGCAAAAACCTTTGGCTAAAAAATGTTTTAATTGGTAATCAGTTGATCTGACTGAGTGAATTGAAAGAATTAAAGAATTTATTTGATGATGACGTCAGATGGCCTGTTGATAGATATATTAATTTATCATCCTCACATTCCGATAGGTCTATAAGAAAAACAAACTAATATTTTCTAACATGATTATTAATTTAAGATAGTGTGTCTGCAGGAGCAAAAATGTCTTTCTTAAATATCGGAAAGACGACCATTTTATGTCTAAAAAGTTGTTCTTGACAAGATAAAAAAATTAATTTGATTATCAAATCAACGCAATTATTTTGACTCCGATTAATAAAAGGACAGGAAACGAATATACATAATTGTTGAATCACTAAAACATCATGTCTATTTATTAATTTAATTTGCTATAGTGGTCCATTAAGAAATATTTGAAAGCAGCATATAGGTTTAAGGAAATTTTGAAATATCATGAATGAAGCGTGGTGTTCTGAATCAGATGGTTTTGCCTAAGATTTCCTGAAGTTTCAATATCTCCCTCATATGTCGCATTCCTATCCACCCCAGACAATTTTCTTTTCTGGCTCCTCAAGTTCCTGTGCTTTAATGAAATGTCTTTAACTAATCCAGTCACCCCATCTGCGTCTATCTAAATGTGCGATAACTTCAGTGCATGTAAATTCCCACCCTGTCATCCCTATTTGGTTAAATATTTCGACCAGTTTTTATCTCATACTGAATAGACTACTCTCTGCCTTCCAATTTTTCTATTAGAATTATTTCTATGTTCAGAAGAAGTAATAGAAAAAAATTAATAGCTATTTAATAAAATTAAAACTAACGTATTAACACTCAAATTTAAACAGACTTCTAAAGTGATCAACAGCAAAAGATACTATATCAAAAGACATGAAATTCATTGCCATTTAAAATGAAATAGACTGCATTTGAGTAAGATCTCAACAAAATATTTCTAATATATGAAACAAACTCTTTTTTAGCCAAACCTACCCAAACATCGTTATCAAATATAAAGAAAGATGATTTTCTATAAAAAATTAATATATGTATTCAAGAAAAAAGGTGCCGAAAGACTAGCATTAATTTGTCAAAAGAAACCTTAATTTATTAAAAAATTAAGTAGGCCAGTAAAGTCGCATGGTTGATTTCGCAATTTTTGGAGGAGGGTTGACACTAAACCGAAGCTAAAAAATCTCACACAAAAACAATCTCGTGAGTTGAAGGTAATTAAATTTAATTAATTGAAGAAAAAAAACTGATTGCATTGATAAATGTTTCCATAATGCAAATGGAATGTAAAATACCTTCCCATATTAAAAATAGTATTTTCACTATACACAAAATATTATTGAACTGACAATTACTTGGAGGAAATAAGTTTTTAACAGTATAATTCCAGTCTCTTTCTGCTGCAAAAGTTCTCGATAGAAACTGAAATACTTTAACTAGTTTGAGTTATCCGAAATAAGTTAACTTTAGTCACATTTAAACATATCTCTGTAATTTCATGAATAATGATCCATGTTATGGGAAAACGTTACTGTTTTAGTTGAGCACAGGAACATTTAAAAATGTTTATATATAAACAATTTTGTACCATATTAACGAGTGATGATTAATTACTGATTTATTTGTTTTTTCATCAACTGTAGTTTTCTAAATAAAATGAATGACTGCTTCTATTCGTAGGCTCTTAATCTTGAACGATTTAAAGTATGAACATGTATACATAAACAAATAAAAGGTTTCTGATTTTATTTATTTGTTTTTTGAGAAGATTCCCAAAATAAAATTCACATGCTTTTACTTATACCATAACTTTTTAGGTGCCCCACTTAAGCACCCACTCTTTTGTTATTACTGACAGTACATCAATTACAAACAGAAAGAGAAAGTTGTGCTTTTTATTAACCGAAGTGTATTCACGACGTATTGTTTCTCAGTTGGAAACATTAAGGTAATTTTTTTATACCTCGTGATTTTTTGCATCTAAATTAATGAAAATAGGATTTCAATGTGTAAATAGAAAAAACTTTACATAACACAAGCGATAAACAGCCTCCAGTCCATTTTATATTTGCACAGTATTCCGGAAATTATTGCTCCCTTTCCTGTGGATAACAGCAATTCTAGAAAAAAACTACTTTGTCCGTTGCCGTTACTGAGAAAACTGTAGAAAAACACTATTTTAAGCGATGTAGATCTTCGCCCAACGAAAGCATAAACTGAATATTTAGATTATCTTAACAAATTTAAGATATGCTGAAGAACGCACTTTTTTGAAAAATTATGTCTCAATGTGGGCCTTCTCTAAAGCTTTGCCGTTTTAATTCGTAATTTATATTAAACAGAACTAAAACGTGTGGTCAAAACGATACCCTGGGAATCAATCATGAATGATAGCAATTAATGAAAGCAAAAGGGCACTTTATTGTTATTTACAAAGTCAAATAGAAATCAATCAAATACCTAAAATAGATTTGCAAAATATTATTAATGGGCAAATTTGTACATTTAAAGTGTTTTGCCCTTATTTTTTAAAAATAATTTTTGAATCGGATCATGGGATAGGCAAATCGAGTTTCTATAAATTATCAAACTGTAAAACTTGAATATTTATTTGTTTTATTGCAATTTTGCCTTCATTTGAAATAGATTTTTTATTTTGAATAATCTTCAGTTTGTAATGTGAATTGAAGTGAACTTTTTAACATCTTAAACTGAATTATTTTATTCCCCGCTTATTACTACTATTTCAATTTATGGGGCAAAATTCATTCATTTGTATGAATGAAAAATGTATCTTATGAATATAAATATATATTTTGTAGTATATACGAGTTTAACAGGAAATTTTGGAGACTTTTAAAAGTACGATTTGAACGTGTTTTTGATACCGAGGGATGAGCTTTAATTCAGCGCAATTACTATTTTGCAAAAATACACCGGTGCAAAATCTTCTCCACCCGATATTAATACAGATGATAAACACCAAATTGACAAAAGTTCATTATTTTCTATAATATTTACAGTAAATTGAAGTAAAAAGTAAAAAATAAATTAAAATTTTGTTAATTAAGTGCTTCAGCAATTCCAGAAATTAAAAAAGGTTTTAACCCGTAATTGACGATGAGCATTTCAGCGCAACTGAAAAATTTGATTTTCATTTTTCTTTTCTCTTGGATGTCAAAATAAAAATATAGATGAGTTTGGCCTAAATTCAATATAGAAGCTAGGGAACAAAATCGATAATTCTACCGTAAAAAATCTAAAATTAGGATGGCGAATTTACTCCACAAATAAAAAGTGTTCAACGTAAATTTAAAGACCATTAATAATGCGATATTGATGATCTGATTTTATTTTTTACTTCTTCTCCATAGACTTTCCTTTAATTATGATGAACAACATTTTGCTATCTTGCGTTTAGATATTCTTTAGGTTAACAAGATGTTAAATGTGTTCCCTGATATATGTCATAACTAATGTTGGTATTGAATTTATGACAAGCTTAGTGACAATTTATAAGTTATATTAAGCTCATTTTCAAAGTAAATAAATATCTTATATTATGAATGGCCTGATGCTTACTTCTATACGTTTAAATAAGTTGATTGAATGATTCACTAATGTTCAGCAAGACTGTAAGATCTTGTAGATCATGTGAGATCGTCTTACCATCTTGACCACTGGGAGAAAAAATTGAACCGATGCAGCAAGATCGACGCTTCTTTATAAAAAAAATCGGTCAATGAGCACAGGACATTGCATTTAATGCAATCCGGAGACTATTCATGAGATCTAAATGTTGTAAGGTGAACTACTTGTTTATTAGACACTGTACAAAGCAAATACAACATTCAAACGAAGTTGAACTCCCCCTAATCATTTATTGGGTTTTCCGTTAACCAATTTCAGTTGCTTCCAATGAGCAAATTTGTATCACTGCTGATTTTAATGACAAATATTAACAAAAAAGTGCTCAGTCGGAAGATTTTATTAAAATTTAGACATTAATATTTAACGCTGCATCCATTTCAACCTTTCGAGCTATGTTTAGGACTATTTAAATTGAATATCAAATTTGAAATTGTTTATTTAATTAGAATCATTATTATTATTATTATTATTAAACCTTCCTTCTAAATGTGTGTAAATTGATAAACTAGTTTGAAGGTATGAGATCATTTGGCCTACTTTTCGACAAATTTCACGCAACATTAGCTGAATGTGGGTGGTGAGTGTGTTCCTCCTAAATGTAAACTTAAGTAGAAAGCTGGGAGAATCGCTCATTTGATGAGTGTCCAACCTACTCCATTAATGCCTGGATGATCTGTATGACGGACAAAGAACTTGGCGTAACATGCACTCTGAGATAATTCAAAATTTTCACGTATGATTTCCTGCAGTATTTATTACATATAGCGCACAGACTTTCCGATTTCGTTAAAAATAATGACGGGTGAAACGAAATGATATCTAAATATATGGCATACTAATAAATTTAAGAAACATAAAATTATAAAAATTTTCTCTTAACTGCAAATATCAGTTAATCAATACATAATTAAATTTTAATTGAAAAATTCAGGAAGTTCTCAAAAATCTTAATTTTTTCTTAAATAAATGAATGAGAAGTTGAAAAATATAAGGACACCCTACTCCTTTTTATGAAACAAATGAAAAATTATAAAACAACATTTTCTAAAGTAAAAGAGGTTTGAAGCCACATTTAATATAAATTTAAAAAACTAACAAATTTAATATTCCTTCTGAGTTATCACATAGTTATTAAAATGCATGGTAACAAACAATATAAGCTAGATTTTGACAGATTGCTGACGTCACCATTTGTTTACCCGCAATTAAATATTTAGGAGGGGTAAATTACTTAAATCTTTTCTGTAATCATATTAAAAGTTTAATATTGAAACCCAGCCCCGTAGAATTAAGAAAGAGTGAAAAATATATTTGAAGTATTTGAAATTTATTTGGAATAAAATCAACCCCTCTTAAAGGCAGTGATTCAGCTGTTAAATGTCCAGTATGGATAAGTCGTTCTTAGTTGATAAGAAAATAAACTCGACTGATGAAATAGCCTTTTCCAATAGTTATCCACTCATACAACGCATAATTATGGTGATGAATTACATTTTTAAGTTATTTTGCTGGTTAAGTTTAAATAAACTGACTATTTCATCTAACATGGCAAAACACCTGCAATCAAATGTGTAGATTCACAGTGAAAGAGTAACTATATCTCAGGAGAAGAATAAATGAAAAGTCATTTTGACTTTCGATCAAGTCTTTATAAGGTTTTTAATAACATCATATGATTTTACTATACCATCTAGCATGGAGCATTATATGTTTGTTGAAATGCAACACTTAATTGATTTATCACCGTAGATACCAAAAAAAAGTATTAACGATAGAAAAAAAATAATAGCAGCGGTGTTTTCTTAACAAGTAATTTTACATATTCAGATTTGGTATGGAAATCCAATGATTAACAATACGGTACACGAACGACAAGGCTCACGGGTTTCCCTTGATTGTCGTTAATATATTCGATTAGATTTCAGTACATCTTCCTCTTTTGTGCATGGATTTCAACTATCGATTTGTCCTGTGTAGAGGCTTTACTGGGACTGTCAATGAAAATTCGGTTATCACCAGCCTCCGCAATTCCGTTACATTTTTTGGCCTTGAGATATCCGATTTTCGTGGTTCTAATTTATTTTGTATCTATAGTTCCTGATTTTGAACTCCATTCTGATGACTATTTACGACAATAGTTCGACTCTTCCACAGATGTAGACATTTTGGGTTGAGTTGTCTTTCTCTAATGATCTTGAGTAGTAGCATCTTTGGAGAGAAAATGTAATTCACTATTTGGTTAACCGTATCCATTCGTTATGGTCCATTTTGACCATTTGTGAAGAACGTTTTCTTATTATAACTTCTCCTTTCTCATGCTCTGAGGAATTTTTGAAATTTTTGACATTGTCCTTGGATGCTCTTTCCCTCGTTTGAAGGATCTTGAGGATTTTGATTAAGTCACTTATTATTAGTGAAAGACTTGCTTTTGCGCGACAGCATGAATCCTGATGACATGTTTTAAAATACTGTTTACACAAATGCTGTTTTATTTGATGGAATTGAGCAAATTTTCATTTTTTGCAAAACCTACAAGCGGAGGCCTGGACGGTGGATGAATAAGCCATTTTTGAGAATTTGATCGATAATGATAGGTTGAATAACTGTTGAAGCTTTGGCTTGTCTGCAGGTTATTTCAAATAGAGACTGTGCCCTCATTTACATTCTCTATCCGATGGTACTCAGTATCGACGTCTAAAAGTGTGACGTCTGGACCATTTCTGTTCATTTTTGGTGGCCGAATCAAACATCAGCTTCTTGCGTCGATGTAAGACTATACATATAAAATAAATATTTCATTACATTGATAAAAATATTCTGGGGGCCGAATTTCTCAAATTGGATATGATCAAAACATGAATGTTACATCCAACAGTGATGTCTGCTTTCCAAAATAATTGGATGATGATTTGAGAGCTTCATTAAATTTTAGAGCCGTAGGCGAACCACTCATAACCAGTTGTGTTAAGCTATCACAGGAGGGTTTGGTTATCTCATCATCCCATTTGTGCAATAACTCATCTTGCTGATGCATCCAACAGTTAATTTAAAATGTTTCATCGGTTATTTTCGTTGAGCAATTTTGAATTAGGAATAATTATTTGAACGCGAACAAGAATAAAAAGGAGTGAACGTATGGCCCATTTCTTCTTTACGCAATTAATGTATCTGACATATAAATATGCTCTGACAAAAAATGAAGTGAATTATTTTCAAGAATATAACTTTTTAAACTTAATATTATAAGTCAAAACTCGAAAAGTATACTAAAATGCAAAAAACTAACCACGAAGATTTTCAGAACTCTCACTTCAGTGCATTAGAATTTGGAATCTCTGTATCCTGTTGTTCAGCTCTTATATTTTATGCGATCTTTAAATAAATGAACTTATTATTACCACTGTTTGTTGAGGTTGAAATAAAATAACAATGAAAAATTTGCACTGAAATTTGACCAAAAATTATATACCTGATTTGGAATATTATTAGTTTAGTGCCTCGTAATAATTCGTTTTGATTTGGTTGTTGCTCAAATCAATCACAGCCAAGGCAAAAATTTGTTCCAACAGCCAAATATAGGAAAATCAGACAAGCCTGAAAGAGAATATTAAAGAAAACGAAGTCAAGTACAATTTTTCAATGAAGCGCCGGTCATTTTAGTCATACTTTGGTCACAGACAAAGTTAAAACCTGGAATCCTGAAAAACAAAAACATGAGGCAAAACTCAGATATATGTTCACGAATTATCTTCTCAGAAAAGAAAAGTGATTCACTGATTTGTATTTTTACTTATAACAGTGTTAAGTCTACAATAACTGCAAAGTAGAGGAGGAAATCGAAGAAAGAGTGAAAAATGGTTTTCCAGCACTATCACCATGATGTGGTGAACACAGTATCCGACCGCGGTCTTGACTCATCTGGGGAGTAGTGATTCTAGTTTGAGATTTAAATTTTTAAACACGAAAAAATACACTATAGTGGGGAAAGTTAAATGGCAAAATTTTGAAATTGCTTAATATGGCTATATACGCCATTTTCTTTTGTTGTTGAACAAAACGGGATGAAGAATTTCGCTCACATCCTTAACTCCGAAACTTCTACTCTTAACGTTTACTAATAAATTCACTTGCAGTCTTGTCATGTAAATTTTAAATCAGAATAATTTTCTTTAATTTGTTTTTTATTAACTATTTTTATTTTATAATTTATTAGTCTTATAAATCAAAGTTAGGCCTAAATATATTATAATGTTAATTACCACAGCAAGTAGGGTTAGCAACTATAAGCCATGAAGGAACTTTTTCTAAGGCAAATCACTGATCAACAGATTATGTCAAAATCATTTTCACTGTTTTCTTATTTACTCTCTAAGTCTCAAACAAACATATATCCCAGATTTGTTTGCCATCTTTCGGATAAAAAATGTATGAAAACATGTGAAATATGAAATGCATCTTGTTAAATTGTGAACAAGGAAAGTGTTTGAACTAATGAAATGCAGTAATTTAAAAGAGTTAGGAATAAGTAATTCGCCGATATCTGACATAGTGAAATATCGGCGATTCATTTTCGTTCGCTAAATTGCATTGTATATGGTTATCAAGATGAGATAGGAACACCATAAAAATGAATGTAAGAATATGCAAAATAGGAAGACCAATGCGAATGGAATATTTTACAATAAAGAGGTAGCACATCAAAGTGAAAGATACCATCTCGGAGAACGTATTATGATATTTTCTGAGTAGAAGATTGAACATAACAAGTTATATTGGTTTGCTGGCACTACAGATCCGAAAAAAATATTTGGCAAATCTTTGAGAACGAGTAGGAGTTATTAAATAGCAAAATCTCTCCATTGGTGGAGAAAGAGATTAATAAAATATATTTTCATGCGCTCACTAATTGCTCGTTAAATGTAGTCAAAACAGAACAAATAAATAAAAATAGCAGAAAACATATTTGGATAAAGTAAAATTAATCTAAAGGATAACAAGGATATCAATTGCAGCTACTGACTGAAATCAGAACCAGTGGGTAGTATTAAATACATTCTATACTTCGACAAGCGATCCTTTAAACTTAGTACTCGGAATTATAAAGTTATATAATGCTCCTCTTGTTGCCTAGAAATATCTATTTTTATTAGAAATTTGTCTTTACTTATCTGACTATAAGCTTTATCCTCTAGATTTTGGGAAAGAATATGGTGATGCTTGTACGCAAAAGACAAGGCTCTTTCAAAACGTTTTAGCTTTCTCTTTAAATCACCTTATTGCTTCAAACCCATTAAACCAGGCAAACAAGTCTACATTCGGAAAGAATTTCTCACTTGCACAAGTATTTATGGTCTCGAGAAGGCATTTGATTATATGGTCTGGATAAATCTATCTTTAATTATGACAGATGAGTCTAACACTGAAATTAAAAAAATAATGCACGCTGTCCCAAAAGATAAATAACGGAAAAAATGAGTTTGAGATGGTCATTTTGTAAATGAGCTTTAACAATGGACTTAAAAAGATGCAAAGAATTAAAGAAGCCTATGGAATTGTATAGGAAGAATAATTAAAAAGTTGAGAAGAAAATTAAGGCGCGACTAACCAAATCAACATCTTCAGGTGACATTTCCTGGGTTATTTCTGCACTTCCGGTGTTCAAATGTTTGGAAGAAGTAGACGATGACTCGCTCTTATTTTCTTAGTAGAAAAATAGATGCATTAAATTTTCTGTTAATTGAAAATATATAATGAAGTCAAATCCATGGTAAAATTAAAAGTCTAACGGTATAGGTGTTTATCGTTTCGAAATCAAAGAGTCCGATGTGTCAGCCACTGCCCTTCTTAAATAAGAGCCTTAGTTCATTTGTGTCCCTCTTCTCTTCCTCCTTTAAGTTAACTTACAGACATATCTAACGTCTTTTCAGGAAACTTGTCTTACACTTCTAATATCTTTGAATTTAACCAACTTTCTTTAATAAGTGTATGTAAAATGTGCTAAAGTGTAATGGAAGTTGCGATAAAAAGCATTTCTGAACTGGATGATGATTATCTAACTTTAAGTGGCAAATTTATAACATACTTGATTGCAATACCCAGAATGACTACATGAAGATCAATTAATGTAGATATGACAAAGAGTGACACTCGTGATGAATGTTGTAAGTTAAAGTAAGTTTCTTAGAGAGATTTCGGAATATCTTGCCTCTTATCAAATTTATGTATGAAAAATACTCCTTCAATAGGTTGAAAGATAAATCGAGTATACCTAGAGACGTTTTAAATTAAGTAAATTACTAGAACTCAGCAAAGTAACATAGTTTGCTATATGGCAACCGTAATACCCAATCTGACAACTGCATATCGAAGTTGTTCTTATTTTCAGAGGTAGAGAGAGAAAATACTTTTAAGCATGACTCCTCTATGCGATTCTAAAATTGTTCTTTGGTCACATTAGACATGACAATATCACGAAGCCGCAGTGATGTCTTTGTGGCCCTATGACCCAAATCCCTATTGTCATGTCTGGACGAGTCAATCGGCTCTTCTTTTTTTCTATAACTGTTCTGTTTCATTTAAAAGTTCACTTGTACTCATACTCTCACGCGCGTCCTCGCCCAAGTGACTCAAACTATCTTTGTATTTCCACTCACACACAGACGCACGCTTGTCAGTTATCCGCTTGTACGCTCCCCTCTCATTTCTCCTCTCTCATCTCATCTCTCCCGCTCTCCATTCCCCATCATAATTTATTCAATGAACTTTGACCTGCGCAACTCTTTGTGTTCTTTTTGAAACAGTTGTCAGGTGCTAGCTAAAGTCTTGCCTTCTACGATGTTAAATGTGGTTCTGATGTTTTAGTTCCTACAATTTAGTGACACCATAAATTGATGACCTTGGTTCTTGTTACTCAGTAATTTCATTTAGACTGCACCAATTTTTTGCGAAGCTCTTTCCCTCAATCAATCAAACATGATAATGATTGATTAAATTTGGAAGATATTCAAATCCAATTTCAGCATAGATGTCTAGCTGTGTGTGGGGTCGGAAAGCATTAATAATTATTAAACAAGCATTAAATTTTCTGAATTGTTAATCTGCAATTTAGTGCTTCGAACTAGAGTGGTATCAGTTATTTGCAAATAATCGCTCGAATTTTACCTTTAGAAGTGGAAACTCGAGATAGGAAATCTGCTACAAGATGGAAAAACAAATGAAGTTTACAAAAAATTGCCTATTCTTCCTAAATTAAGCAAATAAATAATACCTGATAAAGGGGAAATCTTTTATATAAATACTCAAAGTAACACGACTCCTCTGTCAAAAACTAATGCTAACAGATAACTTTTCATCTTAACTAGAAGAAAAACAAAGGCAAAATAGGTACCTAAAGGTTATTTAGATCAGCATGGGCATTTACACAAGTTAAATGGGCTAAAATAATTGCTTAAATACAGCATGCTTCTATGAGGGAGAGAATTAACAAAAATTGAATTTCTGTTTTAACAAATTATTCATAAGGTGCAGATATGATGAAAAGTTCTTGGTTAAAAGACTTTTTCTTGTATTTTTGTACTTCTAAGGTTAGTGATAATTTGCTAAATCACAGCTGCTAACTTGAGATAATTAATACCACTGACTAAGCAGAACGCCTTAGTTTTATACACAGCGGTTTGTTTTTGTTTACTTCAACAAGTCATATTATTTATTTTTTCAGGGAAACGGACTCCAAGGTGTGATTTCGGCGAGTGCGGCTTGATACGCACTTTGATGTATTAATTAAAAGCCCCTCTCTCGTTTTCCTTACAGTACATGATTTTAGCGGTGCATACACCCAATTGGAGGTCATTTAAAGATTTTCCTTAATCAAGTAGGAAATACAATGAATGTTCCTTTGGACAACTTAGAAATCCCATGTTATCTCTTACTGAATTAAAAATAATTTTGAATAATATGAGATTGTGTTCCAGACTGCCGTATTTAGAAAACCTACATTGAATTATTATCTATGATTTATCCTACAAAAGCGTCTATTACAGACGGTTATTGGTAATTAATATCTTACATCTCGGGATATTAATTTAAGAATTTTTATGGAACGTCAATTGAAGGTTCAGAAATACTTTTATTTTACTCTAAGATTTCAGAGGATTTCTTTTTACATTGGAAGAAATAGATTTAAATGTAAAAGTACTGATCAATAGTCTATGATTCATAGAAACAGTTAAATATTCAATGATGATTTATGCTTTAATGAGACTTGCACTCTGTGTTGGAAAGTTTGACTCATTCCCATACGCCATAAATTTGTAAATTAAGTTCTATCTGTCTAATAAAGTTTCTGACAAGCCCAAGTCATAAAATTAAGTGCATAAACTTCAGTTATGGTTCGGTCAGTAAATCAAGAGGAAAATAGCATGGCGAAAAGACTGTCTAATGCAGCATTCTCAAAAGGAAAATATACGATATGATTGGGATTCAATCCTTTTCAGTTCAAATAAAAGGGAAAACCAATCTATGCAATCGCTTTTAACGCCTATTCATTTCCTAAGTAATAAACTTGATAACGATTTAAATTTTTTATAATAAAAATATCAGTGAGTTTTCTTAACAAACCACCAAACAGATGACGTAAAAATCTTGCTCTCAAATCTCCCCTAAATATATTGCGGAAATAGAATATGAAAAAGAAAAATTATGGAGTCCATATCAGAAAAAAGATTTGCAAATAGGAAATATTTTAAAAGACTTTCGCTATATTAAGGAATCGTATCTATTGGAAGCAAAAAACCTTAGTGAATCAATAAAACGTTTCCATATTCACCAACCAACTTGAAGTTTTTTATTAATTCTTACATTATTAAAAGAAGGATTAAATATTAAAAGCAGAACGATAGCTTAGCTACTGCGAAGTAAATAATAAGACTTATTAAGAAAGCACCAAAAAGACTGCAGAGAAATTTTACTGCTAAAATTGTTTTAGATTTAACCTTGGAAATGAAATCAAGCTAAGATGAAACGATGATTTTCACAGCTGTAGATGAAAGGGCTAACACACCCCTACTTATTCAATTTCTTCGACGGTATAAAAGTAATGGAAACGACTAGACTCCTGTATATAGTTAAATGATGTGAAAGCAGTGTCTTGTAATGGAGCACAGATACAAATTTGTGGACCCCATAAACATTAACTTGGGTGTGAGAAAGGCTCTGATGATAGTTGAGAAGACATAATTGGTAGACTGCTTGATGTGATACAAATGGACTAGGAACGAGTGCATGGGAAGGTCCTTAATTCATCTTCGTTTGTGTGCCTTAGTTTTAATTACGCTGCGACCTAACAACCATTCACAACCAAGTAGGTATTCGATATATATATGGATGCAATCTAGGACGAAAATATGAGTAAATAAGCTTTTACTTACAATTTCATGGAAAGTTAATTCAAGTTTTACAAACCTACCGAGTTGAAATTATTGTTATTAATTCATTATAATGTTATTGAATTATATACAATGACGGATGGGAGTTAAAGAGAAGTCAATATGAACGTAAGTGCGATTTTCGAATAAAGGCAAGCATTTCATTATGAAATCCAATTGCCTGTTGGAACAACTGCCAAATTATTGAAAGAAATAAAAATATTAAGATGTTATTTAAAGTAATAATACCACCCTTTGTAAACACTTTAGAAATTAGACACTGTGAACTCTGTTAATCGTAAGTTTATAAATTTAAATGTATAATATTTGAAAAAAACATTCAGTTTGTATAAGATACAGATGAATATGTGCATGGTGCAGTATACACAGATTCTAGGTTTATAATATTCATTTATCATAACTTAAAATGCGCTAAAATGGACTTTTAGTGAATGTATATTTTCCAATCGACCTGGTTGATGCCCGTTATAAACAGAAACCTGCAGATTGTTAAATATTTCTCATATGTGTTCACTGAACTTGAATTTTACGTTAAAGGACTTCTAAGCCATTTTGTTCCGGAAAGCGTCCATCAAAATTTTCTATAGGTAACTTTTTTTAAAATTTTGAAAAGAATTAGCCGAATATTATTCTTCCAGTCTATCTAACTATATAGGTTAAAATTGTACTAATTAAATCTGGATTGACAGGAAAAAGCCCTATATATGGGAAACTTCAGCCAATCAGGGTCGACAGAAACTAATTTTTTGATCAAAATTACCTTAAAGTGGCTGAAAATTTCCCTTTTCTTATAGCAATATTACGTGCATTTGAGCAAAAGCAATTAAATGTTTGCTTTAAAAAAATAAGAAGCAACTGTCTAGAGAGGTAGAAAAAAAGTGTTTACTGAAAGAAGATGGTCAAAAAAAACTGTCTTTCTACTGAATAAGTCTATCTGAGAGTACGAAATTGATATTTTTTCCGTCCTTTACTCTCGCTTGCCTCATTTTCATAGATAAATAAGAAAAAAGCGTTTAGAAATGCACTAAAAACGATCTCAAGACACTCATTAAACTATTCATAGTCTTCTTTTGCAGTATAAATCTATTTATTTGCGAATTAGAATTGATCTGTTTATTACTGGTGTCATTTAAATGATGGAGAATGGTTAAGCATAATTGTGTTCACTGCAAAAAAACAAACATGATGACTTATTTTTCATTGAGGGACAGCATTTATTTGGGCTTATTTAAATTCTACGCATCACGATCGCGCGGTGTACTCAGTCGATTGTTAGATTTTCCCGGAGGTAGTAAATGATAGCATTTTCTGCTCTCATTTCGTACGTATTAGTCCCGTTCATCTAGATAGCTTTCAATTCAACTGCAGGTATGCAATTATTCTGTAAATACATTTCATAGAGTATCCTTTTAATTATTTTATTCAAATCCATTCTTCTATAACACCTGGGCAAATCCTTTATTTAAATACAGGTTACGAAAAATGTAAGATTAAGCCATGGTGAAGGTTCAGTTGTGATGTTTCAATCATTTAAAGTGTTAAAGGTGTCTGTTTGATGATCTGAATAATTAGCCTTCTCGTCAGTGGTCGTATTAAAGTCCGGATTTGAAAATGGAGTGCATGGCTCTCAATATTATATTTTCTCAGAGGGGTTAAGCTTGGAACTTTCGGTCGTGAAGTCAAAAATATTTATAAAGCACCATTCGAAATAGTTGAGCTTTAAAGAACTAATTTTAATCGATTCATTCGAAAGCTTTTCATTTGGTTCAACTTGACGAGGACTTCGGTAAAATTCTCGGATAACTCGGTTTCTATGATGAGGATTTGCATGAGCTTTTATTCTTTATTTCTAAATTTGTGGAGTTGCTAGACGGTATAAACTACTTTAATTCAAAATTGGACAAAAAACATAGCTTTTTAACTATTTCTTCGTATAAATAATCTTAAACATAATATTTTCTAGATCAGTTGGTCTAATTTTACATTAAATTAAATTGAATCTAGCGTATTCACATAGATGTTAGCTTTTTCCCTTTTCTAAGAATCTCATTAATAATTATTTATTTTAGCGATCGAGGATTTATCAAATTCCAAAATCAATATTATTTTCATCATGCCACCTTTATTTGGTTATAAAAACTGAATCCTAACCAGCTATAGACAGTCATTTTAATACCAGATTAATGTTTCTACGTTCGATTAAAGTTTGAGCAGAAGTAGCATATATAATAGTTGGTTCATCAGGGTTTCCCATAGATTATCCCGTAACGCGTGTTTTGGGAATTGTATAGCTTTCACAATATCATCCTGGATGACGCACATGGAAAGCTCATCTGCCTGCTTAAAAGATTAAGTTGAATTCATCATTTTACCGTAGTTTTAATATTTCAGAATGTAAAAATTTAAACTGCTTAAATAATTAGTAACTGTAAGGCGCTATCCATTCGATTATTTCATTAAACTAAAACCATCTAATAGTTCTTTAAAGGCAAAAGCTTTAATCCTCACGAAGCTAAATTAACAGAGCATTGATTGTTAATAACATTTGAATCCGATCTTATAGGTTAACATTTTAAATGCATTGATAATTTTTCGAGGAATTCAATTTTAGTCCATATTAAAGGCAAAATAGAATGGTTGAAATGTTGGTTGAAAACGCAATTAATTATTATAATTACGTTTCACTTGTTTTCGTACTAATAAAATGTATTTTTAAGTGAACTTAGCAAACAAGGCAGTTGAAAAATGACATCTGCGAATTTGAAGATGAGGAGGAATAAATGTTTGCTTAGACTGGATTTGCCCTAAAATTTGCCTAAGAGAAGTTGTTTGTCTACATATCTTGCAATATTTTATAAATTCTCTAAATCAACAATATGGCCTTAAATAATCTGTGCATTTATGATATGATCTAACTAGTACTGTGAAATGTTAGAGGGTCTCTAAGAAGATAAAATTGCAATATTCCAAATAGGTATGATAGATAGATTAAACAAGATAAGCAGAGCCTATAAAAGGAGTATTCTTTCTGAAGTATGATTATCTTAATAAGGCTTATTCATAAGGCAGTGTTTGCAAGAATTAATTTGTTTTACATTACTGTACACATAATGATATTTATACATTTCCTCATTTTAATAAGAATGAATTTACCGAATCTGATAAGCACCATCTGCCAAATTTCTGTTTAAACACAGCTACGGTCATTGTGTATTATGTTAATTTTGATAGCAATAAGTTTACATTATTTATTGAAGATCTACAATATTTACAGTTAATTTGATGCTTATTCATTCATGGTCATTAAAAATCTCCTTCGTTTAATAATTAACAACTTTAAGGAAATAAATGTTCGAACATGCTGAACTTATGCACATATGTTCCTCCACAGAACTCTAATGGCTAATGTCCTCCGACTTCCCTACATTAACACTATTTAGTAATCGATCACGCTTTACCCAAATACGACGCTCTCCCATGAAAAAGGAACAAACGCCATGTGTATTTTTCCTTTTTTGTGGCCTGTTACAATTCAAGTTCCCTTTTTCTAGTTAAGATACATCTCTGTCTTTTCGTAGATGATTACTTACGAGCAAGACATTTAACAACGCAATATGGTGAAAACGACATGTCTGGTTATTGAGTTTAATACTATATCGGAGATGGATAGATTGGTTGTTTTCTGGGATTGAACCAAAGTTAAAAGGAAGCATATTTTGTCTAAACAGTTAAATTAGAGCAACAGTTCATCTCACATTAAGTGAAATAATTTGCTCCCGTTTAAATTCTCTGCATTGGAAAATATCAATGTTTGGTTAAGAAAACTCCCTTAGAAAGGAGACTACGTTTAACATTACTTTTCCGTGTATTTAATTCAACGGTAAATTTCCTAAATCCCCCTTTGACTCAATCTTAAAGGCAGAACGTTATACGAACAGTGGTTATTCAAACTCAATTCTATCGATAAAGTTGACCGAGTATATCTAATAAAAGATAAGCTTACATTTTCGGCTTTTTAGTACTTAACTACATTGATGTTTCAATGATACTACAATACTAACATTATATTTAAACAGAGCCACCTTATGTAGTGAATTACCGGCTCTACAGCTAGATCTTATAAATCTATGGGGATGTGCATGAATTCCAATCAATTAAAAGTAGAAATTTATAGTCTATTAAATATACAACTTATTAATTTTCAATTCTGATAAATTTCTGTTTATAACGGAATCAATTATTAAAAATGAGAGTACTCAAGTGTTAGAGGTTTCTTTATTTATCCCTACTATTTGTCAGGTTGATTATTTACTTCAACCCCGAATATTCACATTCTGCATCAAATCCAGAAATAACCAGATGTTAATCAGATTACTTAAGCAGAATGATGAAATCAGGCATATTTCTAATTTGTTTGTCTTTTTTAAAGAAAGTCTTACAGCGAAATGTTTTAAATAATTGGTGTTTATCTGTCAGAAATGGCTTAACTATTGTTTAAGTTTTGGAAGTTATCTGTATCCTATTGATTTTTCAGACGTACATTGTTTTACGCCGTTTAAAGTAGAAAGATGGAATTATCTGCCACCTGGGAGGGAAAGAATGAGAAGATGAGTGAAATAAAATAAGAATGAGAGTGAATTAACTCTTTTTTCAATAACTTCTACTTTTTTTCCGCTCGAAAGATAGGATAAACTAAAGGAGTTAGTTCTATATACAGTAATGAATTAGATTTCCGAAAGATGTACTCTTTTTGCAATGTTTTCATATATAATCTCCCAATCAGTTTAATTTTCATTGGTCTAGGTTCAGTGAGATGAATTATGCATATTAGCGGTTACATATATAGATTGCCGCATCGTAGTTTCATATCTAATGAACGTCAATAATATTTTACTTAATTTCGGTGCCAGCTTTTCAGTTAGCATTCTGATAATATCCGTATTTTCTAAAACAGTGTATAAAATATTCAACATTACAACAAAACATAACAGTTTAACAAGAATACATGATTCGACTGAGGATTTTCTTATTGGTAAGACCTTCAACTGTAGTTCACATATTATTTTTGATTTTCAATTTTGTCGGATGATTGCCCATTTCGGAAATTTTTTAGATTGTTTTTGGCTAAAATAGCCCAGATATGTAAAAGCTTAAAAAGCTCAACAGAGCTGAACAGAATCCGCGGTGCGCTTTCTGACTTACAGGTCTTCTCGGTCTCTCTATGTATTGCGCACCTACTGATTCACAGCTTTGCCATAATTCTCAGCTGCTTTTCGACAAATAATCACTGCGTATAAAATATCACAACTCCAAATGCCCCTGCACAGCACTACACCTTTTTATGTCCTTCAATTCTTCATCATACTTTTTCTCCCTTCCCCTATAATTAATTTACAATCTTTTAATATTTTGTTCTACTAGACTCTTGATCCTCTCACTCGGGAAAGGCTGCATTTCTTATTAGGTTTTAGAAAGGTCATAAGTTTTTAAAGCGTATTTCAAGCCTAAGTTGGTAGTGTGATTAAAACAGCATTAATATCGAGATTGTGGCTACTTCAAATCCCACTCCCAAAATCATTTAACAAAAAAATCCTTTGTGTTGTTTGAATTATTTTGATGGTAATACGCATTTTCCCAAATAGCTTGAAATCTATTGTCAAAATATCAGCTTTTTTTTATAAGAAGCTATTTTTTCACAATATGAGAAGGTTAACTCAACAGTTGTTTTGTCCTTTTTTGTAATTTATTCGCTTGCTTGTTCATCAAAATAAGAAAAGAACTCTGCTTTTGACAGCCGGCCCAAGGATGAAGCCGATGGTTTACGTCGATAACCACCCGACGTTCTTTCCTGTCGGAGTTTAACTCAAAATTGAAAAATTAGGCGGAAATAGTTGAGAAATGGTGATAAACTGCAAAAATTCGTAAATAGAAACTGTGAAATAGCCTAAATTCGTTTGCCCTTCATAGAAACAGCCAAAATTAACAATATTTGTAAAACACCTTGAATTATTACCATAGCTGTCAGTAAATGAACGTTAGAATAAACAACTCATGTTTAGTCAGATTTTCTGATAAAAATTAGAGGCCCAGAATAACCGTTTATTTTTTTCAACTTTCGTAAATTATCAGCGAAAAATGCAGGAATTCATTGGTTTGAAACATTAAAATTCAATTACTTCCGGTTCCGCCAAGTTCCAACTTAGTGAAGTGAGTTAAAATGCAGTAATATAGAAATAAAAAATGGGTTTAACATTTTAAGACCCGAATGTATTCACTGTTTCGAACTATTAATGATTACCTTGCTTCATTTATCGTGTCATTTTGTTCTCAAATAATTTGCGTGAATCAAATTATTTTGTGTTGGAACTTTTATGCTCTTTGGACAGAACAGAATAAATAACCCTAGTTCTAAAATAAAGAGGGACAGAGGGATATGCCTGCATAGGAGAGAACTAGTTTTAATTTAAAATACAGATCAAAGCATAAGAATACATAAATGCATGAATATAATTCTTCTATTATAAATGTCTCTCATTGCTCTTCTTCAAAAGAGTAATATGCTTTACATTCTTTGGCCATATTCATTTCATCGTTACAATCCACGAATAACTTGAATTATTATCGACCGAATGACTTCCATTGCGATTATTGGCAACAATTTTTCCATACGATACGTATATATTATTTTGCAACGCCCCGGAAGTACCTTAATCATTGTACCTCTAACTGGAATATTTGAACTTACGAAATAACTATCGAGTGATAATTGTGATATACTCATTGACTAAACTTGATCGCTTAACACATTATATCCCTTGGCAGCATAGAAAAATCTTGCAGTATGAAATTATTGAAAGGAAAAAAAATAATCAGATGCACACTAATTCGATTTTAATTTGATAAAAAGTGAAATTATAGTGTAATTTATATAATACATTAAATGTTTGTAATTTGATCCAAATATCTCTGATATTCGGATCTACAATAAATGACCAAAGGGAAAATCAGTGGTAAAGAACACCACTAAAATTATACTTAATTAGATTACTTAGAATCTGCGTAATTACAGTATATAATATGTTCTAAAAGGTTACTTAAATGGTATAGGCTTAACTTTAAATTTTAGAAAAAGTGAGGGTGCCACAATTTCCATAACAAACTGGGCACTAAAATTTCTTTCAATGTGTTTAAAATACCTGAAAAATACCGGAACTATGTCCTTCTATATCATAAAACAGGAAATTAATGAATGATGGTGTATGGAACTGTAATTTTAGTAAAATTCTCATACTTAAACAAGAGAATAAACAAGAATTAAATTCGTAATAAGTATCTCATTTATCAAAAATAAATGACAACTAATGATAATAGTTATTTAGTGTTTATAAATTATGATGTAGATTTTTATGTGGCTATTTTATTTTCATATTATAAATAAGTAATAATTTGACTATGAATATCGCGGAAAATTATACCTTTATATAGCATAAACACATTGTGCATATTTCAACTTGTGTAGGCTTTTCAGAAGTTAGCGATTAGTGATAGAAATTTGAAGCAATCAAATTTATTACTTTCCTTTTTGTTGTTATAGGCATCGCAGATCTTATGCAATATGAAATTTTCTCTTCTGCTTACTGAACTAAAAGGTTGGAACTTTTTTAAACTTTAACATGACCTAGTGTTCACAAGAGCTATTACTTCGCTTGGTAAACTAGGTGATGATATCTTCTTTGAATGCAATTGCGATGAGGCAAATCATCTCATTTATTAATCCTCTTTCAATTCAGTTGAGTCTTCGGTGTGTTAATTCAACTCGTTCAGCATTTGCTGTGGTGTCATTTAAGTGCTGCTTCTTTGAAAATAATTCCAAACTCACAGATTCTGATGTGCGCTTCAAGCTAAACACGAAGGTCCTCATATGAATTTATCTATTAATTGATTTTTATAGACGTGTTGCAAGGTCTTCAAACAGACCATGGCCTGGGATAAAACCTTGCAGCAATGTAAAATACGTTTTGATAATAATAACGACAGACTTATTATCCAGTTCTTTCAACGATATGGTTGTTTAGTTTTTTGGAAGTAGTATTTTTCTTTAGGGATAGTTAAAACTTACAATCTTTCAGTTATTGAGTGTGACAGCCTCGAGGCTGTCTATGATATTAAAAATTCAACTTCTCAAATTGCTATGTCTTCGAAGTAAATATTCGGTTAAATATATTAATAATTTTTTTAGAGTAGCTGGTGAGATCATGCAAAACTTTAGGCAGAACCAAACAGAAGTTACCATTAGTATGCAGATTGGTGAATGCATATTTCGAAATTACGTTGAGGAATCAGGTAGCGTCTCTGTTTAATTTATTGAGATTCATTTGTCAATTTTATGAAAATTCGAAGGTGCTTTTTCGGCTTTCAGATATTTCTGCAGTCAATACACATATTCCTGTACCTGCTACTGAGTTTGAGGCTTATCGACTGACTGAAGAATGTAATATCACTTTTTGCCAAAAGGATTTCCGGGTAAGCCTACTGCTGTGTCCTAAATTTTAATATATCCTGTTAGTACTTTACGCTGAACTAAACATCCTCTTTCAAAATTAATAGTTCTCCTAATGGCTAACAGCAGCTTTTCTTAAGGTAAAAAATAGCCTATTTGTTGGGTAATACCACGTGTATCGTGGACAGTCTTAAAGGAATGAGTGGGAAAAAGAGAGGTAGGAGCAGAAAGACGAATAGGGAATTGGAAGGGAAGAAAACAGGCGCTAGAGATGTGAGTGGGAACAGAGTTATGATAAAAAGGCCAAATTAAGTTATGCTAAGTGAGGTCGACTGATTTTGCGTTCCTTGTTCATCAGATAAACAACTCATAAAAATCATATGAAAGTCAAATCGACGCTGAATTATACGTCAAGATATGCGTTTAGTAGAATACTACTGGCCCACCACTAGCACTTTATTGCTCACTGGGATGCGCATAGTAGTTGATACCTGCGGTGTCTGGGACCCACAAAGTGTACAAAATCCCACATTCACAAGTTTGGCAGACTAAATTATTCTATCTGGTGGCGTTGTAGTTGGACTAAGATTTTGTTTGCCTGCTATGAAATCAAAGGTTAGCCGGAACAGAGTAAGTAGACGGTGAAATTTGTTAGTTATAGAGACCATTGTTAACTTTCTGAACGGTGGTGGCATTATTCCTAATTTTGTCTGTTTTTTATCATTTCTTAGGCCGCTCTCTTATTTGGTGAATCCATGAACGCTCTATTGGTAATCAATTGCAGCCAACCTGGGAATCCTTTGATACTAACGTTTACAGATGAAAAGAATTACAAAGCACATTTTGTCCTTTCCACATTGCCTCGACCCTACTTTCCAAAACGGGTTCCCCTTAATTCAACAATGCGACCGTCCGGAGCTGCGCCGCCGAATTCTTCTGTTTCATTCCTGTATATCTGCTTAATGCTGCTACTTATTTCTTTACGTAGTATATATATATATAAGTAGATATTACCAATAATTACAGCTAACATAATAGCT
Source organism: Hymenolepis diminuta (assembly GCA_900708905.1). Taxonomy (NCBI): domain Eukaryota; kingdom Metazoa; phylum Platyhelminthes; class Cestoda; order Cyclophyllidea; family Hymenolepididae; genus Hymenolepis; species Hymenolepis diminuta. Next base: position 255,683 of record CAADRB010000092.1, read on the forward strand.
GCTGTTAGTATGATGCTTCTTATGGAGGTCAGTGCTATTCTAAGGGCTTTTCTTTTTTAGTTTGAACTTCTAGAGCAAGATTGCGAGCAGTCTTCTTTGCGTAATTAAATAATTTTTTTTATTTTTAATTTCCATTACTAAGGTTTAAAGGAGTATTAACTGTTGCTATTTCGCAAGTAAAAGTGACGTTTATTTTCTTAATCTCATTTTTGTCAGTCATTTTGCATGGCTTCAGTTACACTTACAACCCTCTTGTCACAGAAAACTTCGTTCCTTATGATTTGAAGAGTTTAGCTTTCGAGGCAAGCGGGTGAAAAGTATTCTGTGTATCAATTTTCAAGAGCAATAATTTGCATTTATTTTTTAGTCTTCCGTTTGAAAGTCTTCTCATGGGATATCGGCGCCACCTCTAATTTAGAGTTACAGAATCGCTTTTCCTCACATATTTCTGGTAGATTTTAAAGCGGGCTGATGCCATCTGCCTGTATCACAGTTCCTCTCATTTTTGGGTAGTCTAAGGAATACATTAATTCAGCCTCCCACTAATTTATCGTTTTTAATTAGCAATTTGGACAGGAGCCGTCGTCCAGCAAATGGACCGATTGTGATGGATACAATGACAGCCCCAACTCAAATTCTTCCTTCCAGTCCCGACCTTTCGAGCACTATGATAACAGTAAGTAATTATCTTTTATTCATGTAGATGTTCCCTTTATGTGATTAGCTAAATCTCTATTCTCCATTAGGCTAATACACCGATTCCAGTACGTGAACACGAAGAAGGTAGACCTCCTGCAAAGAAGGTATGCAAGATTTCGGGAAAATTCATTCTGAAACTGGGATTTCTTGCAAAGTTGCTAGAAAATGTCTGTAGTTCGCGATAGTCAAGTTGCTTCAGTTAGTTGCCCTCATAACCGAAGTTAGAAATACCTTTCTACTTATATTATTTAAATAGCGTGTAATGTTTACATATCTTCTTCAGGCTCGCTCAGTACTCTTCGCTTCATTCACGGGTGGTGATACTTCCGGGGACTCATTCTTCCGTAATCCGCCACCACCGCAGAAACCTGAACGATTATGTGAAGACTCTCTCGAAAATGCGGATCTTGATGATTCAACTATGATCGGTACGTCGTCTAATTATGAAGTGGCAGCAGCTGCTTGCCGTGTTACAGCTCGTCTGGCTTCTGACGTCAGAACAGCAGCTGTTTCTGGCTGGAATAATGCGGAAAGTTTGCGAACTACTACAATTACTCGGAAATCTGGGGCCACTTTGCTGGTTCCTGATTCTGACGATGAATCTTAGTGGCTATTTATGTATTTTCGTGTACATAAAATTGCTTTTAACAACTCATTGGAGATCTTCTATTTTGTTAAATAAATTTACATAAGAATGAATATGAATTAATTTTATCACAGAATGGCTAAACCCGGGTCTCTGCTAAATCTTTGTTTAATTAAAGAAGGGAATAGGTGAAGAAGTTAATTTGTCTAAGAGATGTTTTTAATAATTACAATGTGTATACAGATATTCGGGTGTCTAGAATGGCTCTACGAACAGGATTTAGTGGTACGTTATTATACATATCCTCTTACTTCATTCACACGTGATTCTGCTTACACCCCAACTGCCAACAATTTGCACTGTTCCGGATTGTCATAGTATATACAGCCATAGTAAGAAATCGGCACGATCAATTCGAGTTTCAAATGAGCTGATGGTTTTAGGTAATACCAAAATGCTGAAACTCCCTGAAAAAAGTGAAATTAAAATCGTACAAGAAATCAAAGAAAGCAAACAATCATTGAAGTTGGTTGACCATATTTTCGGCAGAATGAATAAGTCAAAGTCATATCATCGCCACCACAGTAAGGAAGTACGTACATTTCAGCAAGCGTCCTTCATCACACAAATCCAACTTCAATTTTGCGAATCTTATCAAGAGGCGCCGTAGGCATTTCTATTGATGTTGGTGTAGTGGGAGAAGAAATTAATTCCTCCTGCTCTTTGCATTCCCGATAGTTCTTCCACATTACACCCACCACATCTGCAGCTAGAATATCACCAACATTAAGAGCAAGCATTCTTATCAGGAAAACTCCATCCTGTCGTAAATGAACATCTACGAAGTGTTGAAGTTGGGTCCGCTTTCCACGTGGTTCCACGAGTCGCTTAGCCTCGTCTTCCACTCTGCAGACTCGAAGGAATCTGGCGATATAACGGTACCTACGGAAGGGACTGAGCATTCTTATGATCCAGAGCGTTAAACTTATTGCTGTAATAATGATGAGAAATACAATCCAGAACCACAGAAAAATGTAGATCTTCTCATTGAGCATATTGATAGGAAGAGCGCACTGAGCTGTGTAGGCGTTCTCTCCACCAACCAGTCGGATACTGGGTACCCGGCAATAGGATACACGTGGAAATAATAGGGTTTGTGGCCACTCCTGACCTGACCTTATGTATTGGGCTATTGCCCATCCGAAGGAATAACCTTGTTCACTTTTCTCTGAAGCAAAAAATGTTGAAAAAGCTCGTTACTGAGAATTTATTAAGTGGTTTTTCAGTGGTTTAGGTAAGTGCATTGTAAAAGCCCGTATTTAAGTGAAGTTAGAAACTTCAAATAAATATGAAGCACTTAAGAGCACAGAGATGATTAGTATCCTTATTTTTCATTAGATATGCTTACAAGAGTCGGCCGAATCCGAACATAAGCTGATGTGTCGAATGTCTGAGAAACACTGATTTCAATGCATTTAACATTGAATGCATTGGAATTTAGTAAGGATTAAAAACCGCCTTATTAACACACTTTATTGTACGCTTCTACTTTGATGTATCGTAAAAACATATTTCATGGATAATTTAGGAGACTTTTAACTACCCGACCCTTTTAGGAAATAGATGAATTTATTTACATCTTCAAATGTCTAAGTATTTAATGACTATATCTGACTTGATGTTTGATCGTGTTCATTAAAATTTAAAAGTGGACCTTGTCTACACGTATTTTAAGACCTGTATTAGTTAATCCCTTCAGTGGAAATGAAAATCATATATTTCTCTATTGTCATATACCAGAATCACACACTACAATTTAACGACGAAAAGGAATTCAAAATGCAGAAAAGCCTATCACGAAGACTTACATGGCTTTTTATTCAATGTACCAGGATGTGAAAGCTATGCATTTTGTTGACCAATTCATATTATCAATACGATCTTTAAATAAACGAACTTTCATGCTCCTCTAGCATACTGCTCTTAAGACGTAATAATGAGATAAGTGTTATCGCCCTATTATATCAGTCCCATGTTAGCGTGTTCTGACCTATGTGCTCCTACCTGAGATACTCCTATGTGACACTTTTTCCTTATTTGTTCCCCTGCTGGTTTCCATGTACTCAAGATGAGTGCACAGTGGCCCTAAGAGATGTTAACTCTGCCCTTATCTCCCTTGTTTGAATATCCATTACATGAATTATTTTCATAATAAAAATTAGTTCCTGTGTATACAAATCTTTGCTCTCTTCTTGCTCTCAGATAGTTCTAGACCTAGATATACTTTTAAACGTTCAGAAGTTATAATGCATATCACATAATTTTTCATTTTACAAGAAATGAGCTTGCTTCCGCCAGAAAACCCTAATTAATCTGATTTTTGATTGCCAAAAGCTGATATGATACCGATAAGTACCGAACAGGGCCACAGAGTCTAAGCAAATCATATAGTTGGGCACAGAAAGTTGGCGCCCAATTCATCATCACCTTTATTAATATAGAAGTTCGCATCGTTCGTGAAAACTCGACAGGATAAAATCTGTTATAAATCGGGTGGGGAATTAATCTTCAGACATCAATCACACGATGAAGGCATAATTTTTATTAACAGTCTTTGTAAAATTAATCATGTGATTTGGAGTCCCTGCATTTGCGTACTTCCTCCCAACATCTAATGGTCAAATATATCATAGCGACTGCATATAGTAATATTATAAAAGAATGTTAAAAAACAACTGTCGTTCAAGAGCCTTTAAACCAAGTTCTGACCGAACTTAATGTATTGTGATATTTCAATTTTAGAATATAACAAGAAATTAAAATTGAATATTTTATGAAAAGAAAGTATCCAAGTTTCATTTTCATCTCTTCGCGAAATGTTTACTATTGAATTGACATCTGTTCATCTAAAGCCTTTCTCATCAGCACTGATTAGTACTGATTTTCACTTGATATAAATGACCAAACACTAGGTATTTATTTTGAATTAAATATTGATAAAGTGTACATATTAAATGGTTCTTGTGGTGTTCTCCTTTGATTTTGGTACATCTTTGAGAAAATCAAGTGAAATTTATGGGAAAATGGAAAGTAACAGCCTCTCTTTTCTTTTGTATCTCAAATAGAAATGAAGAATGCAAACAACTTCAAAGTTTAAAATAGCTCAGAAACGAATTCTGAAATTTGAACCTCGGAACTTTAAAATGTGGTGTAATGAAACATATCCGTTATACAAGATCTGGAGAATCTGATAAATCCACATACAGAACTTAAAAAGTAAATAAACTATTTTGCCGTAAATCTCTTGTAAAATTCGGGTTCACAAGCAAGACTCAGGGGTGCAGACTTTATGTTTTGTCTCACAAAGAGCAATTCTCGCAAGGATTCCCTAAGTCTCTCGTCAGCCTCATCAGTATGTGCCGCTTCTGATAGCTTAGTGGCTATAAGGGTCAAGACTGGCATCACTCTAGTGGTGCTTTGATCTCTAAATTTCAACAAAATTAAGGCTTGCATTATTATCTATCATATTCTAGAGTTTTTCAGTAACTGCACTTCTATCTTTTCTCTCTATTTCTGAGTCAGCGGTAGCCATGCGGTATGCAGCGGAATATGAATCATATGGATAGAAACTAGGCTTCCAAGCAGTGCAACAGGTTTACTTTACAAAAGCAAATACGAGGTTATATCATAATAATGTGAACTTTAAAACGATAGGATGTGATATCCTTTAGGTTGAAATCACTCACATTAATGAATTCAAAATTTGAAGGCAATGAGTTTCTTTTGATGCTCTAACTTTATTCTTTATTTCTACTTAAATGCTCTTTTCTAAATCCCTGTTAGAAATTCGCACTCTTTCTCTAGTTTAAAAGCTTTCTGAAGATGAAAAATTACACTTTACCAAGGGTAAAATAGTAATAAAAAAACATGCAAATCTGACTTAAATCACACAAAACATTTGCACATTACTGGTAAAGAAGAGTTGAAGTGTAGAAGATGTTAACTGAAAACCAAACAATAAAAATCCGGTAATGCAAATGGATGGTTTGATAATCCATTAAGTGAAAAGTAATAAAAATAGAGAGACGTAGGGTGTGTCCGTAAATTAGTCTAAATTAAAAGCAGGGCATCTTTTTAGCAGTAAAGAAAGCATAGCTAAAGTGAATGCTAGACAGAATGTTTGTTAAAATGACGTATGTACTTAAATTAAAAGAAACTTATGTAGGTGAAAGTGTTTACCTTTCCTAATGTTTATTTTAATTAAAAATATTTTAAGTGATGATTCAAACTGAAAATCTCCCTTCTTGACGTATATTTGCAGGTAGGAAAGTAGGAGGGGAATAATTTATTGTACCGTTCAATATGTTTTTGAATGCTTAAAATATACAAGTCGCAGAAAAAATAATGGCCGTATTATCACATTGTCTGAAATATTCAAGGAAATACAAGCAAGTCTATACTAAGGAAGGCTCTAGCTTAGTAGATGTCAATGTAAGATTGAGATGACTAACTGAATTTATGCCCCTTTTATTCCCATGAACTCAGCCATCACAAGACAGTATGGAGACAGAGTTGTGATAGAAGACTTTAATATCTTTAAAAGAAAGAGAAAAGACTACAACTATGTAGCTAGTCGGGACTACAATTCACAGGGCGGGTGACTGGAAGTGGAATAAATCTAGAAATTGTTTAAAGTTGGTATGGAAAAAATCATGCAGAAAGATAGACTAAAGAAATAAACCTCATTATAATTGATAAACTGATAAGAAAACGGATAATCAAGATGTATAATGAGGTCACAACAAATATTTTATACATTTGATAATTTTTTAATTGAAATGATGATAAAGGTATTACTTGTTTGATTCCTGAAAATATCGTTATTTCTGAGAAAAGGCTGCTATATTCTAATGGGTGGCAAATAAGCAAAATCTTATATGAAAAAATTGTTACTGCATTACTGAAGTATAATAAATTTTTGACAAAAAACATCTTTCTTGCCTGTAACTTGAAACGTCGGAAAGGTCTTTCTAGTGCTTAAGAGTTTCATTAAGATGGGAAATAGGATAATCTATTATCTCACTGCCACCTATTTCAAGATAACTGGTGCTGAAAGAGGTAAATAAGGAAATTTATTTTTTTAAGAAAACCAACAAATATAATTATTTTGGGACCAGAGACCAGTTGTCTATACCCACCCAATGTCCCTCAAGTCCACTTATAATCTATGCAGTTAACATGAATTTTTACTTTCCCCTTTTAGGGTTCAATTTCATTTTTTTTAAAAATGTTCCTCACTTCTATCTGTAATGAGTATTATTGAGAAGAAAGAAATGGTTATTTCGGTCTATAAAACGCGACTATGGTATTAGGTCAAAAGAGGTCATCTCTATGAGAACCTCAAGTCACAAATTCTCATGCCTTTTCCAGTATTTTCGTTCTTGTCTGATTAATTGATAATCAAAAATGACTTATTAAAACATTAGAGTTTGAAATTTAATATCTTGAAATACCGTTGTCACCTTATAATCGCACTCGGAAAGGTTAGAAAGGTACCAATAAGCGTGAAGCTCTTATATTTCTATTGATTTAACAGGGCAGAATTTATCAGAATTCACTCAAATTGAACTCCTATAATCAATCCGAGTGTCTGGAGTAGAGAATATGTTGGATATATTAACTCCAATATCTTTACTATTAGAAAAAAATGGTATGAGCAATCAACTGTTATTAAATAAGCGCCGGACGCATGAATTCCCTTAAAAAGCTTGTAATTTGAGCATACGAATGCGAAGCAGTGAACTTTAATTTGAAATAAAATTGCGCATCCGGAATCAAAGAATTCAAACGAAGCAGGATCCTTTTGGTGATATGACTTCTCTGCTTTTTTACAATACACTCCCCTTAACTGAGCTCAGGTACCATTTCAAAATGAAAATTTTTGAAATTTTATGTTTTGATATAGGTAATAAATAAGATCTTATGGATAGAGTAGTTTAAGAAATGCAATCCATTGAGATAGTTATTTAAATCTTTTCAATAATTATCTACAGATTGGTATATCACATAAGTACTGACATGAATATTACATCAACTGCAGATTGAATACGTGAATTTACTTTCGGGAGAAAAAATATAAGGCTGAACAGTAGTAAAAACGTAAAAATATTGTTTCTGAAGTATTTCCAGACTGTGCTGCTTGAACTTTAGCAAATTAATGTTGGCATTCGAAATCTGCATAAAGTAAGAAACGTTGAGGTAATTGCTATAAACAGTTTTTCTGTATCTCACAAGAATATATGTTAGAATAACCTCCCAAAAAAGAAAATGCTATTTTTTAAAGAAAAAGCCAAAATCTTTATCATTATTTTTTATGATAGCTAAAAAGAAATTTAGTAGTTATAACTTTTAAATCCAAACCACATTTAACGTTAATTTCAATCGAAATATCAAACTTTTAACATTTATGATATCCATTCTTACCTACTACCTTCGGCAGAAATCGAGTTTTGCCTGGTAAAATTCAAAGTTGCATAAAAATAGCAAATTAATATATAATTAATTCACTTTACATTTGTAACATAATCAAAATTTCTTTAGTTTCATCAAACCACTTACCAAAGGTATACTTTGGTTTTCCCTCTATAACAGACTCGATCGTAGCGGGTTTGAGATAGTGTCCAGTGAAACCGAGAAACACTTGGATGAGATACAACTGCAGGGCTGCATTCAAAATAATGAGAGCTTTCAGTATCATGTACGACCAGATTAGGCGAGTGCCTAGCCGCTTGCTCATAACGCAGATGCCAAAGTTGTGATACATTTTATCAACGACTCTCGCCTGTTTACCCTAAAATGGGTAATGAACAATGACTTATGAACATTTTATACAATCAAATATTCCATTATTTTTTAATTCACCGGAACAAGAGGCAATTTTGAAGATGTGATTAAGAGAGAAGTGTTTAATCTTTAATATAACGTTTATTAAGAAGAGGGGAAAAGTTAAATTAGGAGGTGTAAATTCTAGAACCAATTGTGGTCTGGGCCACTCTGTCCTTAAAATCTTCGTTACTTGATGTTTATTTGATCACATTCATTTGGAGCTTTTCTGTCACCTCTAACCATATAGGGAACTGAATGAATACAGGAGAACATAAACTGAAACTCATAAAGGATAATGCTGAGGAAATGAAGTTTAAACTATGATATTCTTATCCATATAATACTAGACTTATACTTTTCTAATGGTGAAAGTACTTATATACTCATATACTGTGCACTTAACATGGTTGAAATTCGATACACATTTACCAATTGTTTAAATTTGAAGACCATTTATTGCTGGTGTAACAGAAATTTTGAAAGCAAACATAGTACAGCACCCTTTTGGACTATTAAGAATAAACAAATCGTTCTATTTCATTCTTAAGTACACGCTTTTGTACTTCAATAATCGAGATTTTAGTTAATTTGGTTCCCACTCATAACAAAACACAATCAAGCTGATATGGATTAAAGAAAGGCATATGTTGGTAAATGTCCTGATACATCTAAATATTTCCTACTGTCTTTGATTAATTTTATTTAGAGCCATGCGATATGGCCGCCAAATGCTGTATTCTAGACAAAACATTTACCATATAGTAAGAATAAATATTTTTAGTGAAAATAGGAAATAGATCTTCAAGAATAATGTTTTTTAAGTCCGCCAAATGTGTTGAAATTAGAATGCGAGGCATACTATTATAATAATTGCTACATTCTTATAGATTACACATGCGTTTGCCTATACTTAGGAAAACGGAAGGGAGATTTAGTCTCCATAGTCTTGAAGAACCTTTAATAGAGAACTTTGTTAAAAATTTGGCAGGTTTTGAGTATGGATTTTGCTTAGCAATAACCGTATATATAGTCTTAGTTAGAAAAGCAATTATAAATAACATTTTAAGTGAACTGAATAATAATTGAGTAATTTCTCCGGCTAGAAGTTGCATTTCTATGGCAACAGAGGTATCTGATTTATAGTATAAAGAATAGGGTAGAAAAACTTCAAAAAATCGATTGTGCCAAAAAAACATAGTGATTTTTAACTTTTAATACTTTCTTTGTTATTTTGGTTTAAATTATGCCTTTCTACCGTCTGGAAATATAAACTAAGGAGAAGTTTACTTAATTAAAGATATATGCGTCCACCATCCCCTTTATTAAATTTTTTCCTAAATTTGTTCTCAGACTTACTCGACGTGGACATTTGTGATTGTCTAGCATATCTTCAAGGAATTCAGCAACACGTTCAACCTCCTTCTTTCGATCATTTCGAGTTCCAGAAGCAGCTTTTTTGGCAGCTTGAATTAGGGTGAAAATATCGCCGCTAGCGCGACAGTTGCATATTATCTCCCAGAGTACATTGGGCAGGTAGAAGGAGATGCATTGAAGTCCCAGCATAAATGGTATCCATTGATAGTAGGCTAAGAAGCACAAGCACGTTAGACAGTTGTGTGATGCAGTGAAATATTACCTTTTTGAGGAATGGATATTCTCGCAAAATCATTTGTGAGTTTGCGTGTGGATAAAGCTCACTCAGGATTTCTTTAATTTCAAATATAAGAGCTTATCTGGCACCAGTAAAATAACATTTTGAATTACCAATCGTTAGAACTAATACTGAAATTAAACCCACTGTTAATTTTCGAACTAAGAGTAAAATCTTCACAAATAACAGTCGCCAAGTCAATTAAGATCCTCAACAAAATGCGAATTTGAAAACCTACTTACCAAAATGAAATAAAAGTTTTTATTTGTTGTAGAAATAAGTTACTGAGTTTTTAAAATGTAAGAATAAGAATTATTATTTGAACCAAGCTAATTAAATTTAACATTTTAAGTGAAACATATTATATAACCATTAAAATAATCAGGACTAAATATCCATGGAATTTATCTATAACAGCGAGCAAAGTGTACTTCATTTTACTTTTCTTCAAATATGCAATCCAGATTATTCCTTGTCTGAGAGATATAAAAAGTATTTATTGATAGTGTGTGTGCCGGTGCGCGGTTATTAACTTACATGACTACTAGCTCACGACATCGATGTCATTCAGTCTATATTCGGGGATGTGGATGGCCACCCCACTGATTAATTCTAACAACAAAATGGATGATAGAATTCGAGGTTCTCATCAAAGCAGATTAATAATATCTACTCAATCTAAACAGTGGTAATGCTTCATCTAATGGACTTGGGAAGTAATTAGTGATAGGAATAAGTTGTCCAAATATATGCTTACTAATTCTGCGATACTTGTCATAAAGATTCCATTCTTCCGTTGTAGTAGGCATCTCTTCATCAGGACGAAGAGGTATTGTTCCATGAACCCAACAGTAATCTGTGACGTAATTCTTGAATTCACTTCCTGATGGTGAGACTGGGATATAACAGGAGATTGAATTGAAAACGTATTGCTTCATCGAGATGAGAATAGTACAGAGGAGTAGAAGAACCACAGTAAAGAGATTCAGTCGATCAGCAAAGTCATCAACAGAGAGATTACTTCCCTGTTGGATAGATCGAAAGAGATCTATAAATTCCTTGCCCACCATGATGGCTTAAACGTGAGAGGGCGATATGGGTATGCAGGTTTGCTATGTAGATGCAGATAAAGAAATGCAGAGAGAGAGAGAAAAAAAAGGACGATTGAGAGAGCGAGAGAGAATTTGTTTTAGGTCAAAGTACCAGTGTGAGGTGACTGGATCAGAGCGTTCTGTTTTCTATCTCGGAGCGTAGGCTTTTGTTTCTTTCGGGACCTCTTATGCGCACACAATGCGTGACTCGCTGCATTCACGCACGCACTCAATCAGTTTGTAGTCTTAGCACACAAGCACACACTCACTTTAAGTCCAGATTTGGTATGTGCTAGAAAGGTGAAGTGAGGTGAGAGGGCACTCATTGGTGCCCTCTCTTTGCCTTCATGGCCTGTTTGTACATGGCGAAACGCATCAAATGAAAATAGGGCTACTTCGTTCTCGCAAATTTTCACATATTTAGTTTATGTAATTTTCTTCTTTTTATTATTAACTGCCATCTGGTTATCCACAAGTATTCAAAAGGATCATAATCTGATCTGAATGGAATGCGAAAATGGGTTAATAAGATAAACAAATTTCGGTTGATGAGCATGCTGCTCTGCTTATTTAATTCAAGAAACAAGTAGGTCTTTTTGAAGATATGACACGTTTACATACTTTTTATCACCAAATTTTATCACCATATATTTGTCATATAGCGCTAAGACATTTTGAACACTAACTCGCAGAATTCGATTTAACACAGTAAACCTTCATAACTGTTATTCAATGCAGTTTCATTCTTAAGGCCAAGCAACTATTGTATATGTTTTAATGAGCGTACCAATAATCACTGTAAGTTCAGACAATTGTAAGTACGTAAATAATCATGAAAGTCCTGGCTTCCAGTAATGGTGAACTCTGTATTCTTTTCGTATTCAGAATGGCACTCCGCTTTATCTTTTAAAAGCCATAATTATGTTGAAAACGCTGTAACCTAGTATTATCATTAGGCCGAGCATAAGAGAATTGAGATTTACTTAGCACTTAATAGCAATAAAGTTATAGTTATCTTATTCCAGAAACTTTCTGAATAATATCAGTTTTGTCGTATTTTAAATGAAACAAGCAAGTAAACGTGCAGTTCGAACTTGTTAATAAATTCTTACATTTAAAAGATCAAAATGAGAAAAAAAATATTGATGAATTTCGTTTACTAAATACCTCTAGTAAAATTAAGTAAATTAAATCGGGTATTGTAAACGAGGCTGCCTTTGAAAGGGAACTTTTAGGATTTAAAATTTCTATCGCTATAAATACTGTTTAAAACGTAGTACATTCGGCGAGACCATCTAAAATCGATCTGAAAAATAATAGAAAAGGGATCCCGAAAAAGATCTTAAATAATAGGTAATTTATTATATCAGCGATGTCCAAATTATATCCCAAAGTAACATTTATTTATACCTTCCAAATTAACACTTCTGTCTAAAATCGCTTAGGCAAATAGATACATTTTAACTTAGGTCCAATTTCGGCAGTAGAGTCACTTAATTATTTTGGGCTGAATCTTTATTTAATAAGGCTATATTTGGTGATCAATTTTAACATAAAATATATTTTTCTGCACATTATACGATGGATTCTACTTTATACCGTTTAATTTGAGGATTAACATTCAGAGATTATCTTGCGCACTGTGTAAAGAATCAAATAACTTACCATTTTAAAGGTTTTTATCAGTTATTGATAGAAACTCGACATCAGTCGTCCCTCTGAAGCTTTAGAATTGTTCAGAAGGCATTTGAAAGGCATTGCTAGTTCAAATGTCATCAATGTACGCAATTTTATAAATACCTAGAACGCTCCTTTTAATATTATTATGCGAATTTATAAACAGGTCCCCAAAGCAATAGGATTTATATATTTTCATAACACGTCCCTTGAGATCTATTCATTGTTAACTAGGGGTATTTTTGATTTAATGCCTTTCGGGTTGATATTTGTGGTAACTTCTGCTCAAACATAGTCTTTCGAGAGAGATAATAACAACTTTTTGACCTTAAAACAGGACATACCTTCACACTGGAAGTCACGACCTGAAAGGTGCTCTGTTTATAGGTGACCAGTTAAGATTTCGTTACATACGAATTCTAAATCTAGGACATAATTGGGACAAATCAAAAAAATTAATGTGCTTCTATTGATATGCAAAATGAGTTTTTGAGACGAACAAATTCAATAATCCTAGGTCAGGCAAATGTTATGGTGGTGATAAATGAAATTAAAAAATTGTCAGACTTACACCAAAAAATGTCCATTGTCATGAAACTGGTGACCAACTGGGTGGATTTAGAGGTAGGTTTTCACTCCAAAATGCCCAGATCTCAAATGAAACCTCCTGCTCTTCAACACGTCCGTCAGCTGTTCATGAAGGGTTTGAAGTGTCAAACCACTATGGTGACTTGGTTCAGATTTTGTTTTATTTCTCCATTCTAATTTATTGTTGTTATCTTAAATGGCTTATTCTTCTAAACCAGTAGTCCACTTCGTTCTGTTTGCAGTTAACTTTTACGTGTTTTACTATTTGATCAAAATTTCAGACATGATATAGTTAATTTTGTTTTAACAATGATAAAGCTTAGAGGAATAAACTAAAATCGGCCGTTTTATCCATTCACTCTGTGAAGACCAATAGTAAGCCCTTAGATATTTGCCATTTTGTCTGGGACAGCTAATCTCTATACCACTTTTAGGAACGTAGGGTGAGAGTTTCACTTCTCCATTAGCCTTTTGAATTCTGCTTATTCTCGTGGTATTTCCTCTAAAGGTTATATATAGTGTATCAAACATAGACAGTGCCTAGATTCCCAAATAAAGCACATCGACTGCACTAGCATTTTCCAACCATCTCATCCATATAGGTCTTCATCAGTCTTATTTCTGAAACTTTCATTAATAAGATTTTGTATTTAAATTCATGTTTTAGAACTGCCCTATGGAGAGACAACATTATATGATAATTATTAATTTCATGTGTTAATTTAAGTTAATAGAATGATAGTAAAACGTACTTGGAACGATAAAATACGACGCATTTGACTATACAACAATCTGGCATATTGTGGGGAGTTACAAATATATGGGAAATAGAAAACTATATTAGAGTTTTACTTGGCTACAGAATATATCCGTCTGGAGGTTTGAAGTGGAGAAAGGTTGAAGAATCCTTCCTACAGCAGAAGATAGGCTTCTGAAAGCTTTAGTACTATCAAGCACTTGTGGAATTTTATTCAAATAGCAGAGTTCTATATATTGGGAATACCTGATGTGAAAGTGATACATACATTTAACTAATCCATGCATTTTCAACTAGTATTATGAAGTGTTCATGATAGAGACGGGTGTAACTGTTGCCTCAAATTTACTTTTAGAGAAGTTGCAACATAATGATATCTCACTTAAAATTTGAAATTATACGCATGTATGTCAGATGGACAGAAACCTTTTATGCTATTTCGGCTTATGCCAACAAATGGTCGTTATTTCTATAGCCTTTCAGATTTAAAACTATTTAATAAATATTTGAACAATTACAAAATAAATAGTCAAAGAATACTTTATTATTCATATACAACAAAAAGCATTGTTGACCACCGCTGGATCATCCACTTTAGATTCAATTTTTGGAGTACAAACAAAATAAACGGGATCTGATTATGAGATTTTGTGCTAAACAATAAAGAAAATTGCTTAACAAAGCTTGTAGAGAATCTATTGTCAAGTGAATTAAAATAACTGTCTATTTTTTTAAGAATGTAATTTTGCTTTTCGGAAATAAAGCAGTTAATCGAAAGGATGTCCTTTAAAGAGGAGTATAATCTTTGTGCGCTGTCCATCAACATTTAAGGAAAAGTTAATGAGCTATTATTGTGATAGAACAATGTACTCATAATACTATTGTCCTTAGAAAAGCCAAAACTTTTAAAATCTCCTATCTTGGTAGTGCATCAGTACATGAAAAACAGCAAAATATTTCAAAAAGGAACGAAAAGGAATGTTGACCAGAAGAGTACAGTGGAATCAGGATATCAAGAGACTTATTTTAATAAAACTCTGAAATCATTGATGCACCCGCTTCCTCCCAAATGACTTATTTGACGTTCCAGCGCCATTCCTTCAGAGATCGGTTTTTACGATTTGATCTCTGTGTTTCTGGATGAGTTCATATATACAAAATTAGAGTTTTCTGACGAGTGGAAAAGACAGAAGCTCGACCATACCACTTTCATCAGTTTGAAGATTCTTACATTAATTAATGGTTAAATGTGGCCAATGCTGGCATTTTAAGCTTAGCAGAGCGCGAAATTGGAGATCATCCAGTGTGAATATAAATTGAATGTATTTTAAGGTTTGATATTTGAATAAAATCATACACCTTAACAAAACAAAAGTTTTGTTTTGGATATAGTTAAGAATCAAGCTCAATGCATATATTGTGAGCAACTAGTTATATGAGCAATTAAATGCTGTTTCCTCTTTGCTCTCAACTTTTCTTTTATTAAATAATGGCATTAAACCCATTATTTATTATATTATTATTCCTAGCTGTAAACCGATTGGTGCACTCGAAATAGGGGTGACGTTTTGTTAATACAGAAATAATTTTTGTAGCTTCTATCAGAACAATCAAATCCATTTATTATTTTGCTTCAGTCTTTATTATGCATTTTAAATTAATGAATTAGACGGTAATTTCACTACCAGTGGTTAACTTTATGAAATATGTAGTGCACTTCTAATATAAATATTGGTTAGAGTACTGATTTTAATTAGCGTCAAGTTATCCCTTTTCTGGAGTGTTAATATATAGTAGTTTATTGCTAATACCGTTTGCCAAAAGCAAACTTAAGTCTGGTCTGTCTGTAAATATTAGATTTTACTAGATTATTACCTTGTAAATCTAAAGGTGGTAGAGGATTAATTACAAATATTGAGTCAATTTGAGTATTTTTTGTAAAGCTCTATAGGGAAAACATAAAAAGGTAGATCTTTTCTCTAGACCAAAGAAAATTCATTTAGCTTCGATGCAAACTAAACACAAATTACAAACAGGGTCGAGTATGTAGCTTGGTCCCAAGAAAGACCTCTATTTACTTCACTTTCTCCCTAACTGAATAAGTATGACATTCAAATAAAGTGTATACTTTCTAGATAAAATTGTATGGACAGAAAAATTATCTATAGGATGTGTATAAGTAGATGAAAAATACAATCCATAGGTCCGGAATCTAGATCAGTTGGGATATGACATTTGTGGTTCATAATTTAAAATAGGTTGGTGTTTAAACTGCTGATTGATTAGAAACACAAGAATAAGTAAACAAAACTCTAGCGCTGAAAAATTATGACTTGATGGACCTTTCAACTTTATTAAACAATGCAAAGAGAAAAAAATCAACAAAATAAGAAAAGAATAGTTAACTCCACTAAAAAAGTACAAACTACCAAATTGTATTCATTTTCACTCAGACACTGAACCCAAACAACACAAATCTATTACAACTATCAATAAATACTGATATATAACAGAATATTAGGAAAAGTATAGAGACTTACATTTGAAATTAAATATTCCGAGTTCTAGAAAACGCTAGAAAGTCAACAATATTAAATTCAAAAGTTATATTTGCAATATAATATCGTTGCTAAAAAATTATATGTTTTCTGAACGTGGTCCAATATTCAAGATCAGAATAGAGTGAACTATATGAAACACAATTCTTTATTTCCTTCCACTTCAAAAGGGCTAATATTTAATGTCTCTCCTTTCCATCTCCCCTTTATAAGTTTAAATTTTGATTCTTAGCTATCGCATTCCCCGTGTGGGAAAGATGAGGATAAGAGGAACCTGATCAAATTTTAATTTGAAAAAGCAGTTGATCTGATCCTGGTACGTAAATAATGTAGAGTTGATCTGAAACCTTGAGCCTCATTACTACTGCCCTAAATCTCTTTGAATTCAACTTTCTTTTCCTTTCTACATGTGCGATGTTTCTCAAATTTACGATTCATAAAATCTTTTTTTCTGATTTGCCATGTAAAAATAGGATTGTAGATAAAACATGTTTATTTCATGTCATAGTTAATTTTTTTTCGAATGATAGTTTTGGCTTGAATGGACCAATTACCGAATTATATGAATATCGAGTCATCTCGCAGTAAGTAACGTGAGATTTACCCCGTAAGGACGTTCATATTGGAAGTTTTCCACTTACTAACTTTCTGACTATTTTCTTGGAGCACTTAGCTTCTAGAAAAACAGTCGAAAATTCCATTTAATATTCTATGGAAGGATAGAGAATGATTGACAAGATTAAACTCTCATAATTTGCCACAATTCAGATAAGAATATTGAGACTTTCCGGATTTGTATTTATTAATTTGACTATTCAAGTAATCTTTATTTATTAAAATGCATATCAATGGGTGGAATCAACAGATGTCAGGATGCTAATTAATGATGAAACCTGAATATCTCTCTGCTGATGTTGTAATTCAATCATCGAAGTGTTTATTAATCCATATTATACAACTAATTGTCTTAATCCCGCAATTTTAGTACTCTATGCAGGGATTCAGGCATTCAATGGTTTTTTTGGCCATTGAATTTGACTTAATCCACACCAAGATAACTTCAATTTACCTTTACTTGATTTTGGGAAAGTAACCTTTTTTTGTAGTTATCAATGAACAAAAAATGAACATTCAAGTTATTCAGATTTCCGTATGGATTTGAAGATTTTAGTCTAATGGTCATCGGATAAATAAAATTGTCCACTTCAAAAGGTAATTTGAATCCCATTATAATCACAATTATGACAAATTATCACGAAAACGGCTATTTGGCCTTACGCCATTTCAAATCAATGTTATTATGTGAAAGGCCTCATGAGATTTTGGATCCTCAGTTTAGCTCTAGATGCCTATCATACTTCCTCCTAGTGGACTACCTCTCGACATTCAAATGAATAAGAAAGACCGATAAGGAAACTCAGACGCCCACCAAGTTTTAAACATCTACAATGAGTATTTGGCAGGTACCAAACGCCAGGAACTCAACTTTGTTGTCTCCCTTGTAAAACCGATGTCTCAAGCCGATCCCTGCCTTAATTCTTATTCTCTGACTTAACTATAAAATCTACATAATCTGACAGAACATCTATATTTAGTATTTTCAACTCTACCCTGTATTTTCTTCTAGCGATTTCAGCTTAATTTCAATGAATCTTGCTCGCAACTATTTTGTGTATTTTATAATTTGTTTTGCAGTGAAGATGGTAAGAATCAACGATGAAGAGACTGTCACTGTAAGCCCGACTGTGAGAGATACTATGCAATATTTATCATTTAATGCTGTAGGCAAACTTTCAATAACCCCGAGTGATATACAAACTGCTTCAGCTTAAGATTCAGTGCTGAAGAAAGCAACGGAAATATGTTCGTACAGGATGGCCAAAAGCAAAGGGCGATCTTTTACAACTTTATAGACAGCGTGGTAATCTGTCTGCTGTTAATTCATGATTAATATTTTGCAGATCGTGTCGTGCAGATTCCTTCAACACTCAAGCGAGCCATATTATAACAGTTCCATAGAAGTCATCCAGGTGTTAGCCGCATGAAGTCTCAAGAGCATTTGCATGCCAGTCTAGAGTGAATAATGAGATCGATAGAGCTGTCTAGAGATTTTTCAAATGCCAGCAGCGGTTAGGCTTCCCCCTCTCCAAGAACCTAATCCCTGACCTCAAAATGCAACTTCATGGTTCCACATACACTCGAAGTTAGCTAGATCTGTCAATAAGCTCCCGTATACTGCCGAGATAGATTTGCACCCAAAATGGCCCGAAACAAGGACATTAAGGTCCACATAACTCTTATGTCGATCAGCAGTCTTCACCACATATTTTCAACTCGTGGACTATTGGTATCGATAACGGCCCTGCTTCAAGACTTTCAAGACTCACGTCTACCCTCCGCCGTGTTATTCCCAATCAAATGGTCATAGAGTGGGATTCATTGGCACCTCTGAATCGATCACTTCAGGAGTCAGGCTGGCATTAGGCAACTGAAGAAATTGTCGAAGCGTTTCTTTTAATGTGTCAAACGACGGCGCATCCAGCTTCAAATGGTCACAGTCCTCTAATTCATCTTCATGCACCAAGAAGACTCTTGCAACAGATATATGGAACATGGATGAAAAGCATTATAAGGGCTCGGCGAGGTAGCATGCTATAGAAAGTGGATGTTGATGGCCAAACTTGCGTGTGTCATCGAAACTAGATTTCCCTCTGTGTACGCAACACAAAACTGGGAATCAGCCCTCCAGATATCATCCAAGATAACTCTGTCCTACCACAGCTTGGAAATAATAGAGGTCCGGAAATCCAACTGATCAATCAGCAATACTATCGTTTAGAGCGTTCCAGGAAACACAATAGATTCAAGGTAGATCCAACAGTCAAAAGTTACTGTAGAAAACTTTCCTCGGGAAGTATTAGAAAAAATGGAATATTTTTATCTAAAACAAAATTTAACGTAATTTTCCGTTTATTATGTAATTGTTAAAATGTACTAAAACTGCGGGTTGTTGGAATAATGCGGAAAAAATAGAACAGTTTGTCTAATCCCTTGTTAAAATTCAATTCTGGGAATTATGACTATTTGGAGGGCTTCTAAGACTAAAACAAAGGCCAATCTGACCATTCCTTAATTCGGATAAATTATCTTAAGTTCTCTTTCAACCTAACAAACTCTTCTACTTATAGTGAACCAGTTCAATTGTTGATGGTTAGATATTTTCTCTAATTTTAGGAATATATATTTTGGCTTATCCGACATGATAAAAGTAGCTGAAAAACATCATCGCAGAAGAAAGACACAAACAGCCATATTCATGATTGAATATAATAAATAAGTGTTTCGTTGTTTCAGTAAGTCATTATTAAATTCGTCATTATTTTAATGCACATTTCTTTATTTAAATTTTGGAGAATTACTTACAATTATTATATCCAAATAATATCCGATATTATTGAAACGAGATTAGAAAATCTTATCCTGCCAGAAATGAATCTCAAAAATTTTATTTTTGTTACCATGTCTGCACTTTCTTAGAAGGTGAATATATGGAAAAGTAAACAGCAGACTGAAATTTCAGCTCTGAAAAGAGAACAAAGTTCACATTGAAATGCCCACGATTTTTGCAACGCCTTTTAGCACAGCATAAATTACACTTTCTCAAAGTCATGATTTATTATTTATTGGGCTTGATAATTTAAGCCAACGCTCTTATAAAAATAAGTATTGTTTTAATCTTAGCCCCATTGGTGAGACGAACAATTTTATCCATTTTAATTAAGAGAACTTATTCTGGGATTGAAACAGGACGGGAATAGGAAGGTCTATCGGATAATTAGCATTCCTTTACTTGAATTCTGGATGGATTGAGGGGTCAAATTTCCCCTTAAGGAAAACGTTTCACATTTCAAATTTCGTTACGTGAACTCTTGATTCTTAAGTAAATTTCCTCGGAATAATTCAAGTTAAATGACAATTGATTTAACTAAGTAATTAATCATGTCTCTTTGATTCATTTATATCTTCCTACAGTAAGGCGTAGATAGATATGATTGGAATGATTTTAGGAAATTACAAGTGTTAAAATAATGAAATAAATAAAACATTAAATATTTGGTGTTTTATTGAAAATTTGAATCTATGGAGATATTTCATTTTAAATTATTTCGATGCAAAATTTGAAATTTACTAGAGAACTTATATATATATATATAATTAATAATTAATGATTTACTTAGGACATGAAAAAAAGTGTTTATGTATCCCAAACTGCTAACATTTTAATCTCATACCTACAAACGATTTCACTTGATACAGTTTTATTATTAAATCTATCGGGCAATTTAAAACGTATCAGCTAGAATCTGACAAATCCAATCCGGGATTCAGTTAACTAATAACATATATATATATTTATTTATTTAAATGAATTATTATTTTCCATTGTAATTTAGTAAATGCTTCTTTTTAAGGTTCAATAATAGGACATCTTAACATGCGTAATGGTAAAATAGTCCTTTAAGAATGAAGCAATGGAGGGATCAAACAGAGCATGCAATCAAGGATCAGACTTTTTGATTCCTTAAAGCATTCAGTTGCTAGCTTTCTCAGAGGGACGTTAATTAAAGCTTGCAATATCTGAATGTTCCGCAGGCCTTGTTTCATGATTTGATTCATGGGTTTCTGTTCAGGAAATTTGGAATTTATAGATCACTTATTTTTTTAAATGTTCGGCTATGCCACTTTGAATCATTAATATTTCCTTACATTTGCAGCTGAAATCAATAGATTTTGCTTTAGATCTCTAATACCAAGATTCTTTTTTGGAACAAATCGTTTCAGCGGTTAATGATCTTGAAAGAAGGTCTAGAGTCCCAAAGTTTGAGTATCAATATCAAATTTCTTTTCAAAACGTTTAATCTTGACTTCTGAGTATAGATTAAGTTAATGAATACATTTTACAAGCATTCGATGGATAACGTAACTACTAATTTGATGTTTATACCGAATAATATTTTAAATGTAATTTTATCCAATGGTAAACTGAGGAGAATAAAATATAACTTGTGCAAACCGAATAAGTAAATGCGTTTTATTTTGACGCCCCTCTCCCAAATTCTATAGATTAACTTCTTTATATATTTTCTTCAACCTGTTCCTCTTTATCTTCAGCTCCAAATACCATCAACTATCACCTGCACTTCATTTACATTCTGTTTTTAGTCTCTCTTTCACTATTTTATTTATCGTTAAGTAGAAATCCTTACTAAGTCATACTGAAGTTCTAATTCTTATTTAAAAAGTCTCATTCATCTATAACATACGATCTCCCAGTTTTGTTTTGCATCAGTTCAATCATGCATAATTTCATACATTTAATTTTCATGACTTAATTATAGTGAAAAATCATGAATTGGAAGACTAATCTCGATTCAACAGCAATGGATATATTCTTTCGTTGAAAATGTACGCAGCAGCTGTTAATGACATTATAAATCTGAAAAAGATCCATGTTTAAAAATATTATTCTCCTGGCCAACGATTGTTGGACCCCGCCTTCTAGCACTATAAAAACGCGAGAAAGAAATCAAGTTAAAAGCATTTAAACCATGATTTACAATTATTAAAACGTCCCAATCTTGATTTTAGACGGGTTGACGTTAACAGCCACCGTGTTTACGTTCCACTGAAGCACACAATTCTTCTAAACCTTTTACTGAAATGTTATTAAGTAGATTGCAATAATCACAGGAGTTCCTTTAAGAGCATTTAAGTATTAAAGTGAGTAAAGTCTAAATAAATGGTATCTATAAAAGCACTAAGATAACGGGGCCATTCTACTGATTAAAAACTTGATACGACTACAATAAGGTTATGTAATAAAGATGAATATGATAATAAAAATTTACCTGGCGATGCATTTGAAAACTTGCAAAACACTGCAATAAACATTAATAGCTGTTAAAATCTTTAAGAATGTAAAATAGTTTTGAATTTAAGCAAATCTGTCCTGTATTAACTTTGAGATCTTAAGTCATCATGAGACCGTGGGACACATTTTGTTAAATTGTGCATCAAATGTACAAGGAGTTGTATTTCATTCGTTATAACTAAATAAATCATGCTTCTTCATAGTCCTATTATTCCTATTATCATTTATTATTCATTTAATATGCGTCAATGCAAAGCAAATAGCTTTACAGTAAATTATCATGCACATTAGAAGCAATAATTATTTTACAGACGTCTATTTGGTTGGGTCTATCATGCACAGAAAATATTATTATCAATAACAAAGATGATTTTATTTAGTTTCAGTACTAAGCTGATTAAACAGTGTTACAACTTTAGTTGAAACACGAAAATGATGTAAGAAACGAAATTCTATTACCAAAAAGGGGAAGAATTTCGTAATGGTCTTCAAAAAGAACATATATTTTACATTGGTACTTATTATATCAATAGACCGTATTTTGTCAGAAGCATCAATTTTATTTTTTAACCTTCGATTCTTCTTTCATAATTAATTCGCAGAGAGATCTGTCTTAAATTAACTATGTAAAAGTCAAGATGTGTAATAAATCGTAATTAGTTTTGCCTTTTCCAATAAATTAGAAAGTGAGAGACTTATGTATATTTCCGAATTAAACATATCAAATTATTGAATTTGTTGGTTCCAAAGTGTGAAACATCCAAGCCTGAGACATGTAGGATATGTATGGTATTTTCTTTTGGATTAGTTTCAATAGATTTTTAGTTACAGATCAGTCTGTTTTTAGTATTTCACACTATCATTTAATTCGAAACATGAAATAAATCCGCAATCCTTCTGATAATGGAGGAAAGTATTCTTTCATTCAGAGAATATACGTATACATTTAAGGAAATAATACTTAGCAATGCTTTCGCGAACAGACGCGGTTTTAATTACTCAAAGTGGGGAGCTTTATAAGCTTTGAATTAAAATAAAATTATTACTATCATCTTTACCTTTGCCATTATTATTACTAATTATCGAAAGAAAGGTTTTATGGTTAAAACTTCGTGAAAGAATCGGAACGATTAAAAAATAAGATGGCCCGACTGCGAACGAGAACTAAATTGCTAATTTACACTTGAAAATATTAACTTATGCCAAATTGTTCCAGCTTTTAATTTGTTTATATTTCATTGAATGGATCTTTTGAATAATTCCATGCTTTAAAGCCTATTATTCTTGTGGCCAGTCAACAAATAATTGTGCCCTTTTCTCGTATCAAAACTGAAACTACCTAAGATATTTAAAGTCACCAGGGCTTGCTAGATCTCGTTTAAGTAAAACAAAAACCAATCAATTTAATTTAATGAAAAAAATATTCAGATATTGAATAGGATGAGTTGATGCAGTACTTGGATATGAAAAATGAATAAGATTATCACTTCGATGACCTTTATTAACAACCAGGGTCACAATTTTGAAAAGTTAATATATTTTCTCAAAAGCAATTAAACCATGCCTCACAGATTTTATTAGTAATGATGTCGTATTTTGTAGATTTGCAAGTTAGAAAAGTAGAAAGTTAATAAATTTTTAATAAACCTTGTTCATCTATTTTGTTTTAAAAGAGATGCAAAATGAAACACTAATGGAAAAGCTGGAGTTTAGTTCAACCATTTTAAATTAAAATAAACGAACTAATTTGCTGAAATACTTGTAAATGATAATTCACTTAATTAAGCACTTTATACATAATCATTTAAAAAAATTTAAATAATAAGTAATACTATCAATAATTCTAAATAATACACCACAAGTAACTCAGAAGGATTTTTCATCAAATAGTTTGAGGAAACTGTCTTTTAAAATAAAATTATTATTGCTACAAAAATCAAGTTCCAAACAACATTAGATTTTTAACGATCAGTGGCTATTAATGAATATTCTGCAAGCATAAAAAATCTGCCTTTTCAAAATAGTCGGCGGAATTACTTCTATGTCACTGTTAAGTTAGGTCAGAGTAAATTAGAGTACGCATCTCTTCTGTATAAAATAGAGGCAAATAATTCAACTTCATAAGCTTTGACTAGACAAGAACTTTTCTCACTGCATACGAAGTAATCCTTATTTAAATTTTGTCAAAAAATAAAAACGGATTATTACCTTAAATAACCTTCAAGAATTTCATTTACCTCTTCTTGACTGCCACAATATACAATTAAATTAGAACGGCACGACCAACTGCGGAACTGAATCAACGTCCAAAACCACTTCAAACTCGGAACCCAATCTCTTTCACTTGTCTGGGAGTCAATCCATTCAATGTTGCTCTGCTATTTCAAAACACATTACCCACGACTAAATAGCTGTATTGCCCTTCTCAAACGAGGAAAAATAACTGGGACGTCTTGGCTAATTGCATATTTTAATTTGCTTGTCAAATCGCTCCAAAACCGAGAGTGCAACATATCATTGCGAATAGCAGTGACGTCTCGATGCAGATAATTATGTCTTTTCAGTGAAAACCAACCAATAATTTCAATTTCGGATGCAATATGACTCCTGTGAAGCCACAACTTCCATACATCTACCCAAATTTTTCATCCATTTCTTATTGAAACACTTCACTGTTACTTTTATTGAATCGCTTTTCATAACACAAACATGAATAATAACGAGCATATATGATCGATAATAGAAGCTTTGATGTTTGTGGAGAGTTAACCTTAACATTAATAAAATGGAAATATTTCAGTGGTTATCACTACAACTTAGGTATATAAGAAAACCACTTAAGTAGGTTTGGGTATCTACGTCTTTCGCGTGGGAAAGGCCCAATGGATTCAGAAGTTGATTAGACCAAAGTGCATCAAATATTTAAACTGTTTTTGATTTGGGAAATGACAAACTATAAATAATAAATACAAGATAATAGCGCAGTCACCTTCATTCGGATGCTGCCTCTGATACACTTTCAAATATACCAAAACATTTTTCAAACAACTGAATACAAGCCGATTTGTAGGGTAGCAGATTCTAAAGGAGATTTGCAAATGCTGTTTCATATAACTATCATTGCCTTTGTTATTACCAATAAGGAATGAGATATTAGAACTTTTATGTATTATATAAAGTCTGCATTTTCTCTCGGCCAAATTTACGTTCAATGGGAAGCCGTGGATTGCTGATTGAAAATATAATGCAAAAATAGTGATGACACATTAGACACCATGAATTGGCACTGTTTACGTGATTAAAAGTTGTGACAGAGTACTGTCACAGCAAATTTAATTTGGTAAATTGAAAGATGTCAGCTCAGACTTGGCTGCCAAATGTGATCATCAAAATAAAAGATTAAGTGTTATGTCATCAAAAAGCTTTATTTATTTCGAGTCTGCGGTGGTCATGACCGGGAAATCGAACGAAAAAGGAAATTTGAAACGCAAACTACATTTAGCCAAGGCGCACAAAACCACGTTTAGATGCATATCTATGTTGGAAATCCGGAAATGAGCGACTCAACTCCTCCAGTACAAGTTGATCATCTGATTCATCTCGAGAATCGGCGTTGGGTAAGCCGTCATACAGTGGTCTCTGAAGTCGGACGCCACTGGCCTGCGGTATCTCCAAAAGAACCAGGCAGAAACAGACCAGAGAGAGAGAGTAAGCAACCTTGTTTGTAAACATTTTGACCTATCAAAGGGGACAGGAAGTTGAGTGTAACAGTTGGCATTAAATACTTACTAATGAGATACAAGACGAAACCAGTACATCAAAGCTTTAATTCGCGGTGTGACAAAATTAAAATATACCAACTTTAATCTAAATTCAAAATACAACTAAAAGCTTAATAGTTTGAAATTTCATTTCACATATGAGATGCACGAACTCGCCTTAAATTGAACCCCTGAAGATAAACCAGGATTTATCTCAGGAGATGTGGTCTTTTATATCAGTCGGTAAGGTGAAGGGGGTTGGAAAAATCCCCTTTTCCCAAGTAGTTGATTGGTCAGTCTGATAATGCGCACGCACAAGAACGTTCCAAAGTGCAGAATATGGAATGGTCGGGAGATGCTTTTTGATGTATATCCTACGTAATCCTTTGAAAAATGGCATCACAAATTTAATACTCTCTTAAGTATATCTCATTTATTAAAATGAAATTTGAAGGTTATAACAGGCAACCAGAATGATAATAACTGACAATTTGAAAGCAAAAGTGTGTTTGAGAAATGATCAAAAAGTGTAAAGTGATTTTTTGTGAGATAGGGAGAAGAAATGGAATATGCGTAAGGTCTCGGAGCAAGATGTCTTTCACATACCCATACGTTGTTTCATTGAAAACCGTAATGGTATTGCTTTTAATGCATAATTACTTCATTTTCCTTACAGCAATATCTCTACGGTTTCAGGTTAGTAATCCTGATACTGTAACAGGTTTTTAATTTTTTGCAAAGCATTCACAACAGTCACCGTAAAACAACTAGACAATTTGCGAATTTCATTGTGGAAGGCAACTCAACCCTGATAATAAAAAAATATCAAGTTATGTATTATAAATTTCTTCTAATTTTGACTAAATTGTGAACTGACTGGAAAGTGATTTAAGAGTACTAACGGAATACCTAGAATCGCGGTTTATCTGCTTGAAAACCTTAGTTATATATTAGGTGGTTAAATGAATAATTCTATAGCCTAAAGCGTTTATTAATAAATGATTTTTTAACAAATTTGTGAAATCGGAAATATATAAAATTTATGGATTTTTTCAATTGTCCCAACAACTGGCTTCCGATTTTTTTATTCACAGACATTCATATTTAGAAATAGTTGAAAGATACAGTTTTTGCATTTTTTATTTATTAATTAAAGTTAAACTTAATATGGTGCAGGCTTTATTTAAGTCGGCCTCCAAAATTTCGGAATATTTTATACCTATAAATATTAAAACACCTTTTAAATAAAGGTTTTTGCAATTTGCTGATAAATGCATTGTAATGCGCGCATAATAATAAACTAAGGCTATTCAGAATACATCATATGCGGAGAGCTATAAAGTTGGTCACATTCTAGCTGAATCCGATCACGTATCTGTTGAATGAGACTTAAGCATGGAAAAATAGTCCTCTAAGCTAAGCCTAACGTAAAATATGTAGAACATTACAAAATAAGAAATATCAGACTGCCTTATCTTTAACTTAAACGATATTCAAACTTTTAAATATCATCAATGCCAGATTTATTTATTAAGCCAGCATTGGCATTAATAATCAATATCACTCAACGGGTCATTAAAAAGCGTACTGCGTCAATGAGCCCACTCAGAAGGCTTTCATATTTAACGTTTTTAATTGAAACTTAAACACCCAGTTGCACCTTAATATGTGAAGTTCTTCCTACACCTCATTAAATTTGTATCGATCATTGATTTTGGATGAATTCACTTAATTAAGCTTACAAATTAATTTGTTTTCCTTCGCCGGGAGCAATAATATTAATAATTTACAATCAAATTATTAAAAACTGTTGCATAACAATAGTGTGCATACTTAATTTGGAATAATTGAGGTAAATCAACTCACGTAAATTACTTTGATATTTTGTTATAATATATTAAGCTATTCTGATAAATTGCTGCCTTCACACTTTTAAGGAAATAATTGCTTACTACTTATCGACAATTTTGATAAAATTTTATGTACCCTTGAATTCTTTTAGCTTGTTCAGACAAACAGAATTAAAACAAAATGTACACAAATTACGTGCTGCAACCAGAGAAGTGACCGAAATCCGTTTTAAAACAAATGTCGATCCTAGTAGTAATGTTATCAAGGCATTTTCTTGTCATTAATGACTATAGATAATCACAGATTCTTTTATATGATTTGATTGAGGTAACTTTCATAACAATTAAATAATAAAATCAGCCTGACGATTATTTTAGTTTGGCTTGAGTGAACATAGTTTACAAAGCTTTGCTTGCTTATAATTTTTAACAGTCTCATCTTTACACTGTAAGATACCAAACATCACCTAAAATAATTTACCTTTTAAACCATTAAAGAGTGCATTTAGGCGGCTACGTGGCTCATTATGAACAAAATTACCGATCAATAAGCATTGAAAATTATTGTTTTATATTAGCTGCAACCCAAGAAATGAATAATCACATTTGAATTTCAAAACTGTAACTTTGCTGCTAGCAAATATTGTGCAATCAGAAAACAATAGTTAAATGAAGTGAGAGTCTTTGACCTTTTCGACATTGTTCTCAGCATAATTTCAAGTCCTTCTACATTATCAGTTGATGGAATTTCTGTTAACCAATCTCTTTCAGTTAATTAATTGCAATTTTAAATGTTGAAATCTTTCCATTGCTCAAGATAATAATGATAAAGAAAGTAAAATAATGGAAAATACTATTTAATTCTTTATTTTTTTATTTAAAAGCTTCGAAAGGAATAGCTAAAAGGTAGATTTAGTAATAAAATTGCCTCTGTTGATTTCTTTTATGCTTAATCCCGCTTATTTTTAAACTAAATAAAATATTACTATATTATTAATTTATTGGAATGTATATTGATTTTTTTCCAAAATATACAATTTAAATGTTAAAACTGGCATTAGTTTGAACTGGATAGTAAAAATTAATGCCGAGTATATACATAACTATGCATACACGTCATTTTAACCTCCATTTAGGTATACGAGAATGTTGAGATGAAATACTGCTCACCTTCCATTAAATAGGTTAAATCCTTGTGGTTGGCTTGTCTTATGTTAATGAATTAGTATATCGTTGTTCTACTACGAAAATCGCAATTACTATTAGTAAGTCCAAAGCAAGGATATATAGTATATAAGTTAGAGGAAGCAGAACATTAGGCATAAATGAGGGAATCGAAGAGCAATTTTCTGCAGTACCTTGTCTCAAAAACGCACTTAACAATTTTGTTCTATTCACACTCAGATTAAATCCATAAAAGCATGGTTTTGGGTTAATTACTTCAAGTGTATTTTAAGTTTCCTTACTTTTTGGTTTTTACCTATGATCATTCGATTTGACTTTCTCTAATGCTCCCTTTGATATATCTATTTTTTAGATTTTAGGACTTAATTTGAAGAAAAATTTTTAAACTGTATTGGATGACGTCTTAAGGAGAATGTTAGATCTATCCATCTTTCTATAGCATACCAGGCACGTAGGTCATTAAAATTTGAATTAAATATCACACTACAAGGCAAAATTATAATTTTTCAGCATGAGAATGCCGCTGACATCGGTTAATCGTAGTAAATAATAAAAATTCATTGAGAGTAAAGTCAAAGTATCAAGCAGACTTCATTTAATATTTTAATTTGAAATGTACGATTTTTAGTTGATGGGAAATTTACGTTTCAGAATTAAAGCTTCATGGATTGCTCCCTGGATTACTGAATCAAATTCTAGTCCATAATATTCATTGTTTGTTAACTGATAGATTTTCTTGCCATTTCAACTCACTTTATTTCCCAATTTTGAGAAAGTCGGGTGATCGTAGATTTATTATGCAGGATTATCTGACCTCAACTTAGCAGTACATAGATATTTAAAATTCAAATTAAGCATAATTCATTCAAGGCTAGGTTTGTGTTGTATTATTACCATTATTGAATACCTGCTAGTTAGTTACTAATCCCAAAATTGTGAAATCACCCTGAAATAAAACAATGACCTTTCAGTTAATTTTCTTAATACTTTTTACATCTATGTATTGTGCATACATACTTATGATGCTAGGTCTCGAAGGAAAATATGCAGAAACAAATTCGTCCCGATAGCGCGTGAATGTTTGAAGTAATTAAACATCCACCATTACGGAAGATATCTTGGAATTGTCAGTGCACAAAACCAAATAAATTAAAATTACTAATTTCGAAATATTTAAAGATATATAAACAACCGAGTTGATTTAATCAGTCATCATTGAAAGGCAAACTCCACTCCAGATCAAGATTAGCACTAGATTTCTCTATTTCAGAGCCTTCTTCTTCGTGTTCTAATTTAAGATTTTTATTATTATCTTACGTTTGCTTTAAATTTATACAACGAACTTTCTAACTGAAAATTTCTCATTTGAACTGAGTATTGAATGAAAATCAAAAATAAGTAGAAAACTGTACCCTCTTTCTTTACATTAGACGAAAGACAACCCCTAAATCCTCTTTAAAATTTGCTTAATACACCGCCGCACTGATCACCCTGTTAACTTTCGCTATTCGACTAGACGATAGAAGCTTATAATGTATATTTTTTAATTTGTCTGTGAGGGTAGAGAAGAGGAGAATAATAGGATGATGACAGGATGATGGTTGATAGGTTGAGATGTGAAATTAGTGGTTCTGGGTGTACAATGTGCACTTCGGTTTCGAAGTGTCTTGAGCTCAAGTCCTAGCTGCCAATTGCGTAATTTGCCGTACCAACTATTATTTAACTACTTACAATTTTAATTCCTCGAAATCATACTACCAATACTTCCCTAGTGTTACAAAAACAGTATGATAATATTTAGAAGCTATATCAACGGAAGGACCGATATATCGGGATTCATATGTTAAGAGTCCTCTGAAATGAACCAAATAATGCAGATAAAATTGATCTCTCGTTTACTTTACGTCATTAGTATCATTTCCGTTTGAATGAAATCTGTAAGAGTACTAATAATTTCCAAATCTTATAGTGCATGGGAGAATATTTAACGTGTTTAGATACCAATATCTGTCTCTTTCCTGTGCAGTATTTAATTGTCTTGCATTTGATCAAATATTAACATTGCCTTTATTATAGAATTGATAATATATATAAATAATAAATGAAATTTTATAGATCAGTAACTTTGATTTAGACTATGCCAGTGATAAAAATGTTGTTAAATTAAATATATCTGTAAGAAAATTGTGAAAATAGCAGCCTTTAATTATGATATTATAATAAAAATACTTAATTTCTCACTTGTTTGCTTATTTACATTTTAAAATTTATCAATAAAAGACATAATAATATTCAAATAGAATGATCGATTTAAATTCATGTTTCTTCTAATCCGACTTTCGGTTCAAAGAGTCGCTATAAATTTCTTGATGAACATCTTTGTACTTTGAATTTCAAAAGAACCTCAACAATAAGCATAGGATTCAAAAGTCTAATTTACTTAATTGAAAATTTAGTAGTATCATTGTCGCTGAGAACTTAATTTATTCAAATAAACACCATTTTAATTAAACTTTTCTTTATGATAGTCAAGATAAAAGAGTTATGTCATCTAAACATAACTTTATTCATTTCGAGAGATCTATAATGAATCGAGGACCATTAAAAAAGAAATATTCATCTAGCCAAGGCAAAAGGAAACCACGTTTAGATGCATATCGAGGTTTCAAATTTGGATACGAACGATTCAACTCTTAGAATAAAAGATGAATGTCTGATCATCTTGGGAATCAGATTTGGAATGGCCGTCATTCAGTGGTCTTTGAGGTTGTACAGCACTTATCTGTGGTTTATCTGTGGATCAGACAGGAATACACCCGAGATAAGAAAATTCGTTTGTAAACATTAATAGTCTGCTAAAAGGAAGGAAAATGAAGTATTAGATTCAAAAAAATTCTAAAATATATAATAAAGTAAAAATAGTTCGATTAAGTGGCATTTAATATTAAGATATGAATAAAACGCAATGTGTCATAAATAATTGAGGTATTGAAACAAGTATAAAAGTTTAAATGTCGATCTTTTATATTCCGATCAGAATAGGGAATATTTTTGATAAAAATGGAGGAAAGTACATAAAGCAAACTTTTATTTCTCTGTCTTAGCTGACATATGAAATATACCCACAATTTGCGTTTAGATGGGTTTCGAAATCGATTAGTTCACCTTAAATTAAACCTCGGATCATAAAATTGGCTTCACCTCAGGACGCGAGGTCATTTATATCGGCTACTAAGTTAAAGTGGCTGGGCAAATCCTCTTATCTCGCATATTTGATTGGCCAATCTGATAACGCACAACACATGACCGCCGCCTCCCCTCCCTCTCCCCACACTCCAGATCACAGAATTGAGAATGAATTTGAGATTAATAAATTTAGTGTATATCCAGTGGGATTTTTTAGAAAATGCTAGGTTATTTTAATAAGCTGCATCATTTTCCATGTTTTAACGGCAGTATAAGATTAAAATATATAAAATAAGATTTAAAAAGTGCGTTTTAGAAAGCACTTTAAGTGCAATAGTACTTGCCAATGAAATGTAAATTATTAACAATCACACGATATCAATTTTTGTATTTTGTGAACGCAGTGTTGAGAATTTATTGAATTCACAAATTTATATTGTCCAATTTAATACTTCTCTTTCATCTGAGATGAGAGTAATTAGCGTATCTTTCCTCTATTAATAATGTTTAGAATATATTGGTAATCATTACTTGAGTCCCATCTTGTTATTAGTCGACTAACAGAAAGTAGCATCCAAATCGAGATAATATGATATTTTGTACTCTTGATATGCTGTGTTTGTTCGATATTCGACAAATAAACTGTAATTTAAACAGCTTACTATCTAAAAATTTACTACTTATTTTGTCGTGAATGGGTAAAATGCGTCCGAAACCACTAAATGGTGGGGAATAGTGAATAGTGGTGAACTTCAGATCTATTTTTCAATTTCACGTCAAGAACCAGATCTAAAGGTGGATCTCACTTTGTCTCGAACCATAACGTCTGGTTATATTTTAAATAATAGTGGACTTTTCTTAAAAGATAAGGCTTTCTTAATGCGCACAATTTTTTAGAAAATTGAATTAACGGAAATTTGTATAAAAAACAAACTTTTAAATTTCAGTGCTCTATTATTGAACGGAATGATATCTTATTAAATCTTCAAAGTAAAATCAAAGCTACTACAAAATCAGACATTGTGAAAATTTTCAGTGATTTTTTGACATCAGCCAACATCTATATTCAGAAATTACTAAAAATTTCCGGCAAAACGAGTTTTTCCTGCATTTATGTCATGTAATTACAAAATTAGAATAGTTATTATATTATAATTATCTATGCAAATTTTTAAAGAAGGGCAATTTAAATATGGCTGGATAGTTTATAATAATTACACATAAAAAATAAACTGGAAAGTGGAATTGCCGAATTAATACTCGTTTTCATTAATTTTACTGCTTATAAACTGAATTATTGACATTATTATGCGTGATTCAAATTATACTCAGGCCTTTATATATGTGTTTATCGATAAAGATAGTGTGAAGAAGATTCGGCGCGTGAGATTTAGGATATTTTACTTCTCTTCTCAACCGGAATAATATAAATCCCTGATTTTTCGAAACCGCTGTCAAGTAAAATTGCAGCGAAACTAATTTCAAAGTAGATGATAACATTCTAATATGTAATTCTCCAACCACCGATGTCAACAATCAGAAATTGGTACCCAAACTCCTAACTAATCGTTGTATCCGGAGGACTGAAAATAAAACCGCTTATGAATGATGCTTACAATTTATTGCAACAAAACAAATAAGCACAATATATCCTCCATATTTAATAATTCAAAGGATTGGGATCCCGTGAGTTAGGAGGCCATATGTTTAGTGTGACCTGATGATGAAAATTCTCAGCCATCCAGTACTGAGTATTAAGAACTTTATGAGGTAAAACCGAATCTTGTTGGAGAACATAGGGCCTTCTTCCATCGGCTATGCTATCTTTCTAAGGTAGCTTAACAATGGTGTGAAGAGTCTCCACATAGACATCTGCATCTGCATTGACTCTAAGGCCATGTGAAAAAAAAATTATGGTGTCATGATGTGCCTCTCCCTCATTGCTAATAACAACACCAAAAACCATCACTGCTGCAGGAGACTTTGTGCACATAACAATTTGAACTTCAGCGGGGCGACCTATCATTTCTTCTATTCACTACTTCATTCTAGTGGCAGTTTTTTGTTGAAGAAAAACCAAAGACGCTCCTTTTCTAGGTACTTCAATTTGATTAAAAGGCCCTTTGCTCAATTCCTCCAGTTGTTTATGTCGACACAAACTGTCCTCGCCTAAGAACGTATGAGATTTTTATTCGAGGTCTTGATGAACAGCATTCCTTATATGCTACTGTTCCTTCAGACACCTAAAGATTTTTGACGAGATGTCGCACATTCACTTCTCGGAATTTTTATCCATCATGTCATGCACCCTTCTGACAAACTCTGGTGTTCCCAGTGAGTGAGTGTCTAAGGGAGTAGAGAATTGGCATGGCTTTTAACTCTTCTACGTGGAAGACAATCTATCTCCATTCTCTTCATTCAGCAGCTTCTTTTTAACTTTGTAAACGAAGGATCTGACGACTTTCTGAAAGCAAGCGATTTCTAATTCCTGTGTTTTGCTTTAATAGACACTACTGCAGCGTGTCTTTTCATTTCATTACTGATAGCAGTATCTGACATAAGATTTTTTGACATAAAAAATGCATTATTTATTATCCAGTTAGTTTAAATTACAAAATATAAGTGTCCTCAGATACTTTACGCTCCCTGTATATATACATTCACCAATTCTGCTTAACATTCTGCAGAGTTTCTGTGACAGTTAATAGAAATAGTTTAACCGATGTACTATTTTTTAAATATGTGACATGAATCAAATTGTGTCCTTAAATAAAATAGACTGATTCTTTTAACACATACTCTTCTGCCTCCGAAGCACTTAAACACACCCCTTTCAAAATATTTGTAGACACCAAAAGCCTTGTATTTATTTTCATACTCAA
This sequence comes from Hymenolepis diminuta, assembly GCA_900708905.1. Lineage (NCBI taxonomy): Eukaryota > Metazoa > Platyhelminthes > Cestoda > Cyclophyllidea > Hymenolepididae > Hymenolepis > Hymenolepis diminuta. The sequence continues at coordinate 290,971 of CAADRB010000092.1, forward strand.
AATAAGCGTGTAAATTCAAATCTTACATAGAAGTAATTTAAACAATGAATATCACGTTAGTCAGAAGCCCAACACTGTTAAAAAAATTTGGAGGTTCTTTCTAATCCATCTTTCAAAATGCATTATTTTGGATTTGTAATGTGAAACACAGCAGCTACCTATACGTGAACAAAAATCAAAAAGTATCTTTGGACTAGAGATTAGTTTCAAGTAAGATTAAGGTTATTTGTCCTCCATGTAGGTCCCCGTAAGAAAAAAGTCTAAATCTTCTATATTTTTGTTTTTTCATTCTGAAAAACACATCAATTTTAGTTTATTCATGACAAAAGTGTACTTCTTAAATTGAAGATTGACAACTGAGTAGCGACACCGCTCCAATATTTACTATTGTGATAACTTTTAATAAAATGTTTGTCTCCATCAATGCCTAAAATAGTAAGTGAGCTTTTCATATAGGGAAAGAGAGCCGAAGCTAAACATATATAAAGATGCATATTATTTACTAATTATAAATACCTTTGATTTTACCACGTCAATAATAAATAACTTATACCAATAAAGCAAATCAAAGGGATAGCCATTGATTCTTGAACTGATTTACTGGAGGTTTGCAGTAGGTAGCTGATAGAAGGTATTAAGATACCAGCTAGTGTGAGGCTAAATAGATTAGCGACTTGCCATTTCATTATAATATTAAAACAGGAAGGCATTTATGGTATTATGCACAAATCCCAGCTCAACTTCTACTTTAATCAAAGTTTCAAGACCGGAATAGTGAAAATTTACTTCTTAATTCTTTAAGCAAAACAGTAATTAATAGCTGTACATTCCTTATTAAAATATTATCTTTAATAATGCATATGATATGAAGATTGTCTAAATAAATACATTTTTAGATGCCAACATTTTTCATATTGTTGACAATTTTAATTATAAAAAACTGAAAACATTGTGTGAAATGAAATTTCTGATGGGACTGAGATATTACATTTACATATGTCGTCTTCATACAATTAAAACATGTGCATTCTCTGCTGAAGTACATTTTATATCAAGATGCTGGTCACTGAAAAATGAGCTTTGTTCAATTTTGAGGGCGAAATGTCAATCCCACTTTTTCATTTACCTATTGTACCCTTGAAGATATATAATTCATTTTATTTTAAATGACTTCATTTTGGATTTAGTTTCCAGAACTGATATGCATGAAATTACGAATACTTGCTCGAAAAACCTCTGATTTGAGGGAATATTGAAGAAGAACGATTCAGTTATTAATCATTCTGGTAAATCAGTAATAAAATTTGATGTATGAATTGATTCGTTTTGCAACAATATACATAGATCCCCTTTCCCAAATAAGCAATCACTTCCAGTAAAATAAAAATCTAGCACCTTTTAGTTGTAATTGGAATATAAAACATCTCTAATTATTTTTAATGAAATAGGCAAGTGATTTGTTAGTTTTATTTTAACAGGTTATAATCTAAAAGCGAAGACTTGATTTTGAGTGACAATTTTATTATAATCCAAAGTAACAAAAAATTTTACACTTTTTATTTGTGGGAAGCCGCTGATATTGGTTGACAGAAAATCTGATAAATGATGGAGGGAAGGATATGAAAAAATGGTGAGAGCAATGTTAAGGTATCAAAGGGTCTCTATTTATTTGACTTTTGAATTTGGATTGCACAATGTTTAATAAATGGGTAGCTTACGTTCAAATTTCAAAATTCATGAATCAAATGGATTCCATCAAATGTTTCCCCACATGTTAAGTGCTTCTTGAGAGGCTTTTTTAATCAAGAATGACTAGTCTTGAGCTCCAATACGTTATTTCATCCGATGACTGAGAAACCAAAATGATTTTACATTATTTTCGGCGGCTTAAAGTTTTATCATATCAGTGGTGAGATAGCTGGAATATTTCAAGCTAACAGACTTGCGTAAGCAATGTTCTCTCAAGGGGAAAATAACACATGGGCTGAAAAGTCCCGGGCCTAACAAAGAAAACTGTTTTTGGTTCAAAATTACCTTTATTCATTAACGTAGTCTCCATCAAGAGCAACCCAATCATTCCAGCGCCGCTCTAACATTTCAATACCACTTTTGTAGAACCATTTATCTTTTGCCTCAAAATAGGCCTCAGTTCCAGCGATAACTTCCTCATTCTTGCGAAATTTCTTACCGGCGAGCATTTTTTCAGGTCTGCGAACAGCCGTAGTCACTGGGAGCCAAATCTGGCGAATACGGTGGATGTGGGAGCAATTCGAAGTTCAATTCATGTAGTTTTGCCATTGTTTTGATTGACTTGTGACATGGTGCGTTGTCTTGGTGAAACAAAATTTTCTTCTTTGCCATATGCGGTTGTTTCTTCGCAATTTCGGTCTTCAAACGCTCCAATAACACTTTATAATATTCACTGTTAATGGTATTTCCCTTCTCAAGGTAGTCGATGAATATTACACCACACACATCCCAAAATACCGAGGCCATAACCTTT
>CAADRB010000092.1:294919-359431 GCA_900708905.1 Hymenolepis diminuta
TGAGCGCCTTGTCCAGGGAAAAGGAATATTGCAGTTGCCTCAATAGGTAACTGCGAGGGTCTGTCAATAAATTGGCAAAATCCATCTTCTCCCCTCTTATAAGCATAATCAAACTCATCATAATTTGCCTTCAGTGTTGGAGCTAATCTCCAACAGGGGCGGAGTAATTTGGAGGACTTTAGCATGTAGAGTTTATCAGAGGATAAGCAACGCTATAGGCTAAAGCACAAACAAATCGACATAAAGAAGGGATCAGTGAATTAATGGAATGAATATCATAACTTTGGGAATTTCGGAAGTTTCCTTGGTTAAATGGCGTCATTTTAAACTTTTAAAATTGATTTCAGTACGATTATATAATACTGGACCTTATTTAGGTAATATTTGGATCAAATATTAAATAGTATGAAAAGAACAATAAAAAAATTTACTTTCAACACTTTACAATAGTATTATTATTCATTTTACTAAAGAAATCAAACAATTTTCTATTTTTCATTATTCATGCGGTGAAACACCAGGTCTATTGAATGCCAATGTGAGTGAATAATAGTGTGCTCCAATATTTAATTAAATTCAATTTAGTTTGTATAGATTATTTACTTGTTTTCATTTCGTTTTCTTTATCTTATTTTTTGGTATGCATATGTATTTTATTAGCTAAGCTAACAAATCAATTACAGTTTCTACGGTATTATGCTACATTATTTATCTATATGCTCCTTAAATTCGTCCACCTTTTAATTCACATAATTCATTCATGAAGAATTTGACTGTTATTAATAGAACAGATAAACGGAACTTTAAGAACTGCTCAACAGATTTTCTTAGAAATCCCCAACTTCGTCAAAATTTAGTGCTTCTTAATGTGAATGGGATTGTCTATAGTATCAAATTACCAACCGTAAAATCTGGAATAACAGCCAAATTTTCAGGTCCATTGTGTTCAAAATTAGAAAACGAGAGAGTGCTCGAATGCTTCTATTTAAGTTAGGAACAAGTGGAACTGCTGGGTCCTGGGAATTTATTTTACATAGGTTTAATCGACAATCTATAGAGGAATTGACGTTTTTAGAGAAAAATTCACCCCTAAATTTAAAACGGGATACAATATTCCTATCAATTTGAGAAACAGTTGTAAATATAATGGCCGACTCTCTCCTTCGACGACGGCTGCCTTCGAGAATTTCATGTCACTTTATTAGAACACAAGTTTGCCTTAGTATTATGTTATTTTTTCCTCGAGAAAGTCTATTTTATATATACTTGTTTTCTTATGCATTTGATCAGTTGTATGAGTAGGGAGTCATTACTTAACTTCTGGTATCTTTTAAAAACTTCAATCAATTGATGTATATATATATATATATACGCTGTCCAAACCTTGATCACCAACTGGATGGGAGGCCTCTGCATGCACGCCCGTGGCTGCTAAATACACGACTCGTAACACATCTGCACTTTCCAGATTGTTCTATAGCGCGAGTGATCCCTCTGGACAGTCTTGGTAGCGTTGTACACTTCACATGAGTAAACCTGAAGGCCACATTAAGCCTAACCAATCTGAGTCTTACACACAAATACGAAGGTGGAAATCAAAGAAAAGGCTTGGCTTAAAAGAAAGCTGAAATAAATATGGAGATATTCAGCTGGCCTCACCTCTTAATCCAACAATGGAACATGAATTTATGAGATCTTATTGAGATCTTCTTAGTGCTGATTCCCGTACAATAGTACTAAGAATATCTGATAACAGCAGGCTTAAGGCTAGCTTTGACAGTGTGTGAAGGATGATCTTGGCGTCGCGGTCAGGCAGAAGCATGACATGTGAAGAGCTAGCTCAAACGATTCCTCTGGGAAATACTGCGGCCAAGTTTCAGCAAACATACCTTTTCCTTTAAGCTAAAGTAACATGCCGTTCCAGTGCTCATGATGTAAAGTCTCCACTGTGTCATTAGATTTCAAGAAAGATTAGAAATAGAGCTTACACAAAGTGATATCTTGAATCATTCATGACAACTTAACTTTTATTGATTTGACCGGGCTGTTATTGCAATACAGCCAACATTGTCAACTTCTATTTGTTGAAAATGAGAGAAGTTTAAAATTTTCAACTTCTTGTGTTTGCTTACAAGAAAATAAGACACTGCTCCTTTACTTTTACGGGTTCCCCGTTTCCCGACCGCAGCAAGTCCCCATTTTCTTTTGGTTTCAAGTCCTGTAAAAGGAAACGATGATTAAACGCCTCGTTTTAGACTATCATTTTTAACTTTGACATTAGATTTGATGCGAATCCCTTTAAAAGGTCTTTGATAAATGGTCAGCATATATCTTTTCGAATTTATAAGAGAGTACTTAAAAATTCTGAATATTAAGGACCAAAACTAGGCACATATACCTTTTCATCTCGACTTAAAATATGCATTTGCTCGTCTAAATAATTTATGTATATGATCTGAATTAATTAATGGACTACCATATAGTAAAGTAGAAATTCATTCTTGCGAAAGGAAAAAAAAATAGAATACCAATTTTATGATTATTTTGTATTTGAGAATTAATGGCCTTCATCTTATTAAGCCTTTAATTAAAGCTCAAAGTAGTAAGTAAACACAAGATGAATTTTATGAACCCGGTCATATTTCAGTTAAAGGATAAGTCTGAATCTAATTTATTAGGTGATGAAGTAAATTTCTATTAGATAATATTCGAGAGGTCAGTGACTGAAGAACTTGAGGAATTGCTGCATATGTGTACTAATTAAGCATTAATTGGCACCTTCCCATAAATAAAATGTTCTTAAAATACTTTTTCCCTTTTATGTACTAAATGCGCATTATAGACGGTGTTTCAGCGGTAAAAATCGACCGTTTTCAGGGTTTTGATAGTTTTTGTCTTCCTTAAATTTATGCTCCATTTAGTAGTCCCGATATTCTTACATATATTTAAGAAATAAGGAATGGGAAACCTTTCGTATTTGAAAATGAAAAGAGTGATGATACTATAAGTTTTAGTGAACAGGCTAAGACAGTTAAAGAAAATATGCCATAAACTTGGTAAAATCATCCATTCTGTATTTTAGATTAACAGACCAATAATCTTCCTATTTCCAACAGCAAATCCGCACATAAATGTGTCCCTGATGAAAACCGGATTATTGATGAAGCTCAGTATATCCGCCTTTAAAACCTAGATATTTTTTTAATATTTAATTGGCTTGCGTTAAATAATTACCTATAAAATTCTCTGAGCAGTTCATTGCACATCTTTTAGGGTTTATTACTAAAGATGTGTATTGTTTAGCCTCAGTGCTCTCCATTCATGCATGAATGAAATTGAGTGCCATTTATTTGTCTGTACTTTGGATCATTGAAGTCTAGTTTTATTCCATTTTCATTATTTCGGAAGCAAAAAAACGTCTTAAGTGTGAGGTTATTACTGCTAGGTCTGTATTTATATCATCACTTGTTCCAATCTAAAGGAAATACAAACCAATCAGAAGTTAGAAAACTAAGTCAAACTGAAAGAGAGAAATTTTAATTCTAGGTTTATGAACCTCCCATTATACCACTTTTTTGAATGCATCATATATTTTAATGCTCTTTTGAAATTTAACAAAACATTTTTTAAGTTCTTTAGTCTGGTAACTGTAATTTTCTACTAATTTTTTTCCAGACCGGCAGATAAAATATAAAATCGATATTTTAATACTTGTTACAACGTGAGAACTCAGATTTTAATGAAATCGTTAGTCCAAAGTTATTAGTGGTCCTTATAAGAATTTTAATTATTTCATTTTTTAACAGATTCTACGCGTCAGACATGAAGGAAATATATAAAGGTGGCATACTCTATCTTCGATGAATCTGCAAACCAAAAATATGACTGAATATAGTAATTATGAATCTATTATTAACAAATATACGGAGAACATGTAGAGTTTTTTCCGGTTATGCGTATTTAGTTCCATGCTTTTAAAACTATTAAAGGGCTATAGTTATTAAAAGACACTTTGGATAAAATCTAGTGAATTTAATATATTTAACTGGTCTTAACTTGCTCCATCTACCTGCTCTTGACTGTTTGAATAAAAGAATATGTTAAATGCAAGTAGGCTAGCATTATTTTCTTTTCTCTTTGCAGCTTAATAAAATGAATTAATAATGACGCAGTCAATATTTTTTTCTGGAAAACGATAGTACAAATCATAGAATTGATTTTAGGAGCCTGAAGTGGTGAAATAACTACTGAATAAATATTTAAAGCTCAAATTCAAAATCTAAATTAATGAAAACTTATCTAATACTACCACTTTGTTTTACTTGCCTTTTCGATCCCCTTCCGTGTGCTCCTTACTAGAAATCGCCATTATCCAATTTCATTCGCTTTCCCGCAGTGAAAACACGTAAACCGTTTGTCTCTTCAAATTCAAATTTTTGATAACAAGTGTTTATATGACAGAAGTTTATCCAATGGTTCTCGCTAATAAACTTCGGAGTTAGTAAAACTGAAAATGAAAACAGATTTCCGTTTTCTAAATTTAAAAAATTGTAAAACTAAATTATAAAATCAACAATATATATAATAAGCAATCTTTCATATTGATTTGATGTTGCATGTAATTCCTAAATGATTCGTCAATGTGAATGGCACTTTAAAAGGAAATAAAATTTTATTCTTTATTTTGCTAGAGCATAATTTCTTTATTAGCTTTTTGAGGGGAAATTTTTTTTCCAGAAAATATTTTTCAATAAACAATGTCGAATATGAAGAAGAGGCTTTTATAGTGCGCTCTGGCAATTGGCTGGAAAGTTAAAAAGGCAACTACTAAAAATACGGTTTTATTCAAGCCTACTCATGAGGTATTTGTCGATAACTTTTCAATCATCATTTGAAAATTGAATTCAAGGTTTATTTTTGTGCCCTGAAAAAAATATAAAATTTTTTAAGTGAACACAGTTTACGGGACTCTGCAAATTAACAGTTTTGAACTATTTCAATCCTGCAATGCTCAGATCTGTAAGTGGTGGAACCTTATGGAACACAATTTGGCATGTTCAATCTTATAAGGAAAAAATTATCATGATGATAAAACCAACCCTCGTAATTCAAATAATGATCATTAAGTACAGGAGCTCGTAGACGAAAATTAGTAACACCCCATGAAGCAACTAATGAATATAAGCACTATTAGGTGAACGATCCATGACGCAAACACCCTACAACTCAAATTTAAAAATTGAATAAAGTCGAACTCTTTGAAACCTTAACTTTGTTGCCAATACATTTTCGATTCCCTCCACTTTATCACCTACTGAACTCTTTACTAACGTATTTCTGTTGCTTTCCATGACTACAACCTGTAGTTTTGTATTTCTGTGTTTAATAATAATAATAATAAATATTCATCCTGGGCACACTACGATGACCTCCACAATGTTTATCATGTCACCAAATTTTCACTAAAAAGGCAACCAACCACACAAAAATTAAGATATCCCAGCGTGAAGTCCTCCAGGATTCTTGATTGCAAAGCATAAAATTAGAACTTTGGATTCCCAAAGCCGACAAAATGAAGTGCATCTGTGTGAACAGAAGACAACTGCAATATTTTCAATTTGTAAAATCCCATTTCACAGGAGAAATTTGGTGTCAAATTGCAGTCACGATATATACCCTTAAATGAAAACTTTGCAAAAAGGCTGTCATATTTTATAAAATGTGGTGCTACGTCATTCATTATCCCTGAAATACGAAATCCATTGGAACTGACCACCAGATCATAAAAATTTTATATTTGTAAAAGTAATAGAGTAAAATTTAAGCCAATTTTGATGCTTACGATCCTCATTGTTCAGGCAATTTTCAGTGATCAAAATTAAACAATGTATAGACACTATATTTTGATTTATTTTCATGTCTCATTCTTTTCATGAAAATATATAAAAGTAGTTGACTAGTTAATGACTATCCATATAAGTGTTTATATTGGCATTATTATCAAGCATTAGTCATTAGAATTTCTAATTCTCAATTATTTTTACTGTAAATTGTACTGCCTCAAATAGATGAAAGTGCTTTAACGAATGGCGGACAGTTTATTTGTTCTGTATCTTTACATTAACTGATCTTATAACCTAAATCAACATAACATTTTCAATTATTAATCTCCTCTAGACTACTTCTTTTTTGAAATTACTAAACGCATCGCATAAATATGTACTCGTCAACTAGGAAAAATGACCAACTGAAATTATTAACGATCTACTTAATAGAATTTGGGAAAGTTTTTCTAGCTTTTGCTCTTTGGATTAAGGGCAACTAAACACGAATATTTTCGAGAAGTATTGACAAATATGCATAATCGAAAAAGAATGGTCACAGACTCTATATATGCTTAGTAAAGAATAAACTGATATTCTGAATGACTGAGAAGATCCATGCTAACATTAAATTAACATGCTTAATAAAAAGATTTATTAATTATTCCAGTGAATTTTAAATTTATCCGAAGGAGACTTGTTTGAAAGCAGAGTAATAAACACTTTGACATTGGCATTAATACATTAAGATATGTTAATAAGTCGGAACGTAGAACTATTACGCTCAAAATTGGTGAATAAATAAAACTTATACTTCATCAAAAGGAAAATTTGTGGATAAAGACATCAAGTAAATTTAAAAATCACGAATTATAATAAGAGCAACATTTTAAACATGCTTTCATAGCAAAAGTTCACTGTGGTGCAGCTGAATTCAAGGGCAGTTCTTCTAATCTTCGATTTATAAAAAAACAAATGGCTTTGGAAACAAGAAACATGTCAAAAGCAAAATGAAATTTTTGTTAAAAATTGAATGTTAACTTAGAACAGATAACCTTCAAGAATTTCATTTACCTCTTCTTGACTGCCACATAATACAATTAAATTAGAACGGCACGACCAACTGCGGAACTGAATCAACGTCCAAAACCACTTCAAACTCGGAACCCAATCTCTTTCACTTGTCTGGGAGTCAATCCATTCAATGTTGCTCTGCTATTTCAAAACACATTACCCACGACTAAATAGCTGTATTGCCCTTCTCAAACGAGGAAAAATAACTGGGACGTCTTGGCTAATTGCATATTTTAATTTGCTTGTCAAATCGCTCCAAAACCGAGAGTGCAACATATCATTGCGAATAGCAGTGACGTCTCGATGCAGATAATTATGTCTTTTCAGTGAAAACCAACCAATAATTTCAATTTCGGATGCAATATGACTCCTGTGAAGCCACAACTTCCATACATCTACCCAAATTTTTCATCCATTTCTTATTGAAACACTTCACTGTTACTTTTATTGAATCGCTTTTCATAACACAAACATGAATAATAACGAGCATATATGATCGATAATAGAAGCTTTGATGTTTGTGGAGAGTTAACCTTAACATTAATAAAATGGAAATATTTCAGTGGTTATCACTACAACTTAGGTATATAAGAAAACCACTTAAGTAGGTTTGGGTATCTACGTCTTTCGCGTGGGAAAGGCCCAATGGATTCAGAAGTTGATTAGACCAAAGTGCATCAAATATTTAAACTGTTTTTGATTTGGGAAATGACAAACTATAAATAATAAATACAAGATAATAGCGCAGTCACCTTCATTCGGATGCTGCCTCTGATACACTTTCAAATATACCAAAACATTTTTCAAACAACTGAATACAAGCCGATTTGTAGGGTAGCAGATTCTAAAGGAGATTTGCAAATGCTGTTTCATATAACTATCATTGCCTTTGTTATTACCAATAAGGAATGAGATATTAGAACTTTTATGTATTATATAAAGTCTGCATTTTCTCTCGGCCAAATTTACGTTCAATGGGAAGCCGTGGATTGCTGATTGAAAATATAATGCAAAAATAGTGATGACACATTAGACACCATGAATTGGCACTGTTTACGTGATTAAAAGTTGTGACAGAGTACTGTCACAGCAAATTTAATTTGGTAAATTGAAAGATGTCAGCTCAGACTTGGCTGCCAAATGTGATCATCAAAATAAAAGATTAAGTGTTATGTCATCAAAAAGCTTTATTTATTTCGAGTCTGCGGTGGTCATGACCGGGAAATCGAACGAAAAAGGAAATTTGAAACGCAAACTACATTTAGCCAAGGCGCACAAAACCACGTTTAGATGCATATCTATGTTGGAAATCCGGAAATGAGCGACTCAACTCCTCCAGTACAAGTTGATCATCTGATTCATCTCGAGAATCGGCGTTGGGTAAGCCGTCATACAGTGGTCTCTGAAGTCGGACGCCACTGGCCTGCGGTATCTCCAAAAGAACCAGGCAGAAACAGACCAGAGAGAGAGAGTAAGCAACCTTGTTTGTAAACATTTTGACCTATCAAAGGGGACAGGAAGTTGAGTGTAACAGTTGGCATTAAATACTTACTAATGAGATACAAGACGAAACCAGTACATCAAAGCTTTAATTCGCGGTGTGACAAAATTAAAATATACCAACTTTAATCTAAATTCAAAATACAACTAAAAGCTTAATAGTTTGAAATTTCATTTCACATATGAGATGCACGAACTCGCCTTAAATTGAACCCCTGAAGATAAACCAGGATTTATCTCAGGAGATGTGGTCTTTTATATCAGTCGGTAAGGTGAAGGGGGTTGGAAAAATCCCCTTTTCCCAAGTAGTTGATTGGTCAGTCTGATAATGCGCACGCACAAGAACGTTCCAAAGTGCAGAATATGGAATGGTCGGGAGATGCTTTTTGATGTATATCCTACGTAATCCTTTGAAAAATGGCATCACAAATTTAATACTCTCTTAAGTATATCTCATTTATTAAAATGAAATTTGAAGGTTATAACAGGCAACCAGAATGATAATAACTGACAATTTGAAAGCAAAAGTGTGTTTGAGAAATGATCAAAAAGTGTAAAGTGATTTTTTGTGAGATAGGGAGAAGAAATGGAATATGCGTAAGGTCTCGGAGCAAGATGTCTTTCACATACCCATACGTTGTTTCATTGAAAACCGTAATGGTATTGCTTTTAATGCATAATTATTTCATTTGCCTTGTAGCAATATCTCTACGGTTTCAGGTTAATAATTCTGATACTGTAAAAGGTTTTTAATTTTTTTTGCAAAGCATTCACAACAGTCACCGTAAAACAGCTAGACAATTTGCGAATTTCACTGTGGAAAGCAGTGTTGAAATTGTAGGGCGTTAACGTAAATGAAATGAAGGCGATGAAATATGATTAAGTGAAAATATCAGGAACATTAGTGTTGTCAAAGTTCACTTGAATCATGAAATGATGAAGTTGTCCCATAAATAATTAATAGATTTAAATTTGTGCATCAAGATGCGATATCTTATATTTTAATTATATTATCGCTTTTTCGAAATTTTTTTATTTTATAAGTTGAGACTTAATTAAATTCAATGGCACGTGGAAGTGAGTGATAATTATTTGCATTGTTTAGAGGTGAGAAATTTATACATCTTTTTATCTGTTTCTGCAAGTGATTTTCTTCAGATTTAATAAGCGTATTTATTTGGAGATTGATTTAAATTAAAAGTTGATCATCTTAGTCGACATGATGATGATGGTGAATATCTTCAAAAAATGCATTCTGACAAGTAAAAACTCGGCTTATATATGAGCCCTATCATTCAGTTTTCGTACAACCACAATTAGCGCAGTTATTTTAATATAAGATACCAGTTACGACACACCAATTCTTTCAAGACGATTCAGCTCTTCTTCTTTGCTTCTTTGCAAAGCAGAGAAGGCAACTGGGCTCTTCATAAATTCGATTTTGTATTTCCTCCCACGTATAGATTTGCTTTAATTTTTGTGTATCGACCCAGACTGTCTGTAAAAATTGATTATGTTACGTCCATCTTCAGTCGATCCAATATTGGATCTGCTTCTCGTATCTGTTTTATTAACAGGTCTGCTTGAATTCTTTTAGTGCCTTTTTATTCCATTTTCTGACCTACTTCGAGCTAGTTTTTGATTCTGTCACCTGAGTCACAGATAATTTTTGTCAAGGGAGTGGGTGATCTGTTTCAGCATCTTCAATCCATCTAACCCATCGAGACCCAAAAGATCCAGTTCAGGTCAATTTATTACGAAGCATTTTGCAGTAATTTGCTAATCACCATTAGCAAACTAGACAGTCATGTTCACCTTTTACTTTAGGACGTCGCCAGACGCGTTTTGGACCGCGTAGTTTGTCGATTTCAGTTCTGAACAGTCCAAGTTGAACCATATCTTTCTTGAGATCAAAATGGTGTCAGAGACAGTATTCAACTGCAACATGACTCCCTTATCATCAAGGTTGCACCACAGGTTAAAACTTCCGTCCTCTGAATTGACAAAACTGTAAGAATTAAAAGTAGGCTTTTCACTAATCTTATTTTTCTTTAAATCATAGTTCATATCACTCTAACGTTTCACTGCTTTGTGTCCTTTATTTCGACGGACATTATAACTGTGGTTTCCATAGGGACAATCTCCGCACTTCGTTGCACAACCAGAATGGTGGTGAGAATTTCTCGTTTGAAATATATTCCTGCTTGTTCTTTCTGAATGGTTGTGCAATTCTTCTGACAACCATGTTCCCCAGCGTTCTGATGGATCATAGCTATCTCATCGGAGACAGTATGCAGTCTTCGACATTCATTACCTAAATCCCCTAAATCGACATCATGATTTTGTTCAATCATAATAAATTTTATACGGACAATCGGATAGCAGAAATCCCGCAAGTCTATCGCTTGAAATAGATCTGAATCGGATTGTTTGAAATGTTCATTCGTCAGAGTTACATAATCGACCTAATCCTCATTAAATCTCATAGCCAATATTAGAAATTTGAAGCACTTACCAAACTTTTATGGTTTTTCTGCCAAACAGTTAGCAGAGGATGAATACTGCTTCCTTGAACTTGAAATCATTCGAATTGATCAAGTTTAGCTTTCTTACTTCTTTTGTTCGACGGTCACCAATGAGTCCAACTCTTTTCTCCTCAGCGATATCAGTCAGGCCTTTTCTAAACGCATCTTTGTATTTGCCAGAACAATAATTAAAAATGAGATTCGCCTCTGGATCATGGCGAGGTTCACTAATCTGGAAAACATGGTTATCAAATCATAATTTAGGAACTGAATTTTCTGATCGTCCAGGATTCAAGATGCTTCGTCAATTGTTCCATTAGCTTTATGAAGCTTACCTGTTGTTACAACATTATTTTTCTATGTTCTATCTGTTTTAAGATATATTCTTGCTGCCTTTCTAGGATCCGCTCAAGTTTCTGTTTTCCAGGAAACATTCTACAGATTTAGTACGAAATATCCACCTATGACGCGTAATGAGCAAAAAATAATTGACCGTAGTAAAGAGAAAACAGAGAAGAAACGGTTAATTACCTCCGAGTGAGCTCTGTTGTATTTACAACCCTCATTCAGTTGCTCGTTTCTGTTAGAAGTTAGAAATGCGTCGAATCGGCATGACAAGCCATGCCATTAAATCAACTGTTTAACAAGCTCTGTATTGAAATATGCGAAAATAACAGAGTGAATTTTACCCCGATGGAAGATTGAAAAACTCAGTGCTAGCAAAATTTAATTAAGGTAAAGGTTTTGACATCTCTACTTAATTTTATATTGCAATCTGACTCACCATTTTATCCAATACTAACTGTTTTGTTATTTTATATATTATGTAAAAAATAAGACATCAAAATTTCATCACTGTAAATGGAAATAATAATTGTTTTAAAGCTCTTCATTAAACTTGCCCTTCAAAATATCCAGAGTGTCAAGGAGAAAATAAAACTATGATTAATTGATGGCAATATTTCTTCATATTATTATTGAAATATCGGTTATCTCTTAAATTGTTTATTTGAATCAACACGAATGACGCCATACTGTGGATGATTCGAAATGAACTAGGACAAAAGTTTTCGCTATACTCACGAGCATTAGTGCTCCTCTTCTCCTGGCTGGGATATTGGTTTGTAGATTATGAAGGAGGGTATTCTAGGAAAAAATGTGAATCACTTAACTCTTCAAATTGATAACTACAAGACTAATCGAGTGAGCTCTCATTATAAGCCTTGGCTCTCTAGTGAATGATAAAGTTCTAGTTGTCGATGTTGCAAAATAGAAGATAGCAAAAGGTGCCTGTAAAACTTGAACCCATCTCATGATAAAATGGACCATTGGTTAGGGCTCTTGCAAAAGGTTTCTTGAAAAAGTTTTCTAAACTTTGTATTGTATGTTGAATGATAACTGATTAAAGGCTGCTCAGAAAATCACTCGACGGATTGTTAGATCTGTACATGAGGAAACAAATGAATGTTAAAATGTCGGCAAACAAGTTCTGTGAAACCTAGTCACTCAACTACTGAAACAATAGCTAAATTTAAACGCTTTAAAACGTAAGCAAGTTGGTTTTCATCATGAAATCTTAGCTCTGACTACCTGGTTCTTGTTGCTACACTGGTTTTGCTGATAATATAGCGCCCTATAATACTTAACAGTCTTAACACATATTTAATATCCATTTTAATTTTTAAAAATATTTGTTTTAATGTTTTCACATCTGTCGCCATTTTAGTAACTATAGGCTTTTATTAAATGTTCATAAGCATATTTAGATTAAGAAACTAATTTACCCTTATGAAGAAGTGGAACAATTGATATCCTGATCATTTGAAAATAGTTACATTTTATTGCAAACCGGCTCTAATAATTTCTGTCATGAGCCTTTAAACAGATTTTACGAGAATCATATCAAGTAAAGTTGCAAACATTTAAAAAGTGCTTGATCCTCAATGATATAATTATCCGGCGTATTAATTAAGAATATGTTAATAGTTATTGTAGGAAGACCGAATCGAATATTTAATAAGGACCATTTTGTAGACATTGTCAGAAAATGATGCAAGGTATATGTAAGTAAAAGGGATAGAATGGTGAGCCAAGAAACATTAAATGGTACAAGAGTGAAAGAAATCTTTCATTTTACCACGATGGTGACTTCCATCTCAAACAACTTGGGATCGTGGTTGAATTTTTCTCCCGTCTTAGTCTCCCATTAGTCCAATGTACGCCCATGTAATAGGTGTTATCCTAATTATCTGGTGAGATCGTTAAAATAGCCTGCATCAAATTCTTCAGACTCGACGCTTTTGGTTGCTTAGAATAGCTAAATGCACTATTCAAAAATAAAGAAATTTAAATTGCGACTATGTACTTATTTCGTATCAGTAGAACCCTTAACAGAACCGGATTTCCGCATTATTAACAATTAAATTTGCCGAAAGTGCAAAGGATTGTGAGATTTGAAAGTTTTCATCCTGCAACTAACTAAATTAGGTGGTTGTGCTACTCTTATCTTGGTACTTACAAAGTCATCAGTTGGTATAGACTGCGAGTCGAAACTGATGTAATTCTTCCATTAATAGGGCTGAAACTAACAGAATAATAAAAGCAGATTTTTCCATTTAGAGGTTGCGAGTACTACTCTTAAAAATAGTATCCTTCAAATATCTCATAAGAATTAATGTTACATGTGACAATCCGAGTACATAAATCAAACATATTCAGTAAATTCCTATCACCTTTCGTATTTTACTTTCATCTTGACCGTAAAACTCATGCAGACGAACAAGAACAAGGCAGCATGAAAATTCCGGTTTGCCTTTAAATTAACGTACATTCATAAATTTCGCTATATATTAAATTTTCCCATTTGAGATATAAATCGGCAAACAGTTGATTAAGCGGAAGTGATTTGCCATACTAATCCCGTTTCAACTAAGACCTTAATTTGAAGTGTTACACTGAATAAAAAGTGAATTTTAGGTGATAGGAGGTATTTATTACATTTTTCTTATGAACATTATTGACTACCGAAGCAACACATTACAAGCCTTCAACTTTTCGTGCTTTTATTACATGTCCAATTATCGTTTGATTCGAAAATAGACCACTGAAATGACAATTGGCAATGCAGTCTGGATGTATGTCGTTGCAGGTCTACATCTTCTCCTGATATATTGTTCTATATGGCTTGTATACTGCTGCCTACTATAAGTAAGGTTATAATAAATTAACTCTATTCAAAACCCTGCTCGACGTTTGATACAAGGCATATATGCACCAGGAGACGTGATATGCTGGCGGAAAAGGTTCCTCCGGAAAGCCTTGTTATACAACTAAAAAAGCAGGCTTGAAAGGAAAGGAAACACCCTACTGTTGTTATTCCAATTATTAAAATGGGCAACTTAAAGTTTTCCAGGCGATGATATGACTTAGATAACTTCTTGTAGATGCATCTCATGCAATCGGTGAGAAACTTATCTTATTTAGAAGTTGAATTCTAATTAGAAATCAATTTTCCGCTTTCCATAATGCTAGCTACAATTCAAAGATGTGATGAAATGAGAAATCATCAGTCTTGTAGCTCAGTGTCATGAACTCTTCCACAACGTATCTGAGATGAAGGGGCAGTGCAAAATGACTATCATAAATGCGCATATAATTTTCCAATTAGTGGAGTCCCTTGCCTTTTCGATGCCTATTTCAATGCCTAAGTGAAGGGAGGGTGATTACAAAATCATATAAAATCATGCTATCCAAAGTCCAGTTTACTGAGGGTAAAATTCAGTTGAAAATAACATAAGCAAGCCGAAATCAGTAAAGATTCTGTTGATTTCAAAGTTTAAATTCTTTGCCACTGCTGCTCTTTTAAATTCCTCAGCCATTTCTTAGACTATTTTTGCTTTGCCTTTTGCGTAAATTATTTCAGTGAATAAAAATCGTGAATTTTTTCCTTCTCTATGGATATAAATAATTGCACTGCTTATTGAGATAGGCCAAGTTAAAATTTTAGTTTGCCTTAAAGATGTAGATTTCTGCGTAATTTCTTTTACAGAAGTGGAAATTTGAGTGCTACAACCTTATCAATTTTAGATGTAACTTAACTTCGGGTATCAAAAAAGGAAATCGGTTTGGGAAAAATGCTCAATGAAACCACGGATTATTTGAATTATTCATTACTGAAAGTAAATCTCTTTCATATATTAGTCTTACTTTCCCCTCCTTTGTCATTCACTTGAATCACCCCCATTTCGATTACTTTTCCACATTGAAAATTTAAATAATGTTCTTACCTTGCTGTGAGCTTTAACAATAGTATTGCCGTAATTTAAAGTTTCACTATTATCATTCTTTCTATACTTATTTCACAATTATGAAGAAGGTGCAAAATAAGTCACCTAATTACTTTAAGTAAATGTAGCGTAGTTCTGAAGTAATAGTATTGGGAAGACATGTATATTGAACGTCTAGTTTGTAATAAATATCACCTCCTTAACAGCAATGTAGCGTTAACAGGAGAAGCCGAAAAGGCAGTTAGCGTCTGGCAGACGTCCAATTAATGTGAGATCAGCCTGTCAGGCCGTGCCGTTTTGGTGTTTAGTGGAACATCTCATTAATATTTCCACGCTTTGATCCGCTTTTTGCCCTCCGCCGAAACAGACGAGGAAGAATTTTGCGGTCGACGTGATCGCCCCCAAAGGCCTTCTGTTGCAGGATGTCGGAACAATTTGTTTGTAAAGACAAAATGCCTGGTTTTTTCCTGATTTATATGTGCATCTGTGTTGATTCTAGCAGACTATTTGATTTGTGCATTATTTATGGTCTTTGTTGGGGTTTATTTTGAATTTTCCGCTTATTTTTGCCAAAATAAAGTAATTAGAAGTTGTTTGGTGAACTTATATCTCATTTCATTTCCTTTTCACTGTTTCCTTAATAAATGCTAAAATTGTGTGATAAGATTTCTTTTTAGCATCCTTTTAAATTTTATTAATGGACTACTACGTAGCTATTAAGCCGCTATGTTTAAATCAATTAAATTAATATAATAATCACATTAATTTATGGTCTTACTATTAAGTATCGTCATATTTTCCTAAATTCATGTTTTATCCTATCTATATTGCAAATCAGTGAGATTAGAATTACGAAACAGCTTCACGTTTCGCTCAAACATTGATTTAAAAATGACAATCAGTAGATACAAAATATTATTAAACTAATTTTACAAATGATCGCCTTCTCTCTTTTCCTGCTATAGGTATAGATATCTGTGAAAGTTATGCTTTTCTTCATTAAGTTCACCTTTCTCAATCTTTGGATGAAAAAAGAAACAAAGGACAGACCAATGACAACCTGTTAATAAACACTAAATATTGTGAACAAGAATTTGCTCAGTGATCCTGATGAGGGGTCATGAATTGTGAAACGTGAACCTGTAAGCCTCCGAGCACTTTACTACTGCTGAACTGGAAGTAATCTAAGCTAGCAACCGCCAGCCCTGTATGGAAACATCGTCAGCATACCGAATAAAATGAGCGCAGAGTGTGTACTTACACAGGAGAATAGCGGCCATTTTCTCGAACATGGGATATACCTAGCCACATCCCCAAGTTGCTTTAGAGAGCGGTGGTGATTGTGGCATGATGGTTATTTCCTCCCGCCTTGTACCCTTTTTTATTTCATGATCCACCTTTTCATCTTTCATATTCTTAAATATCTTGAAGCCCTTACATTATATTGACTTATCTCTAGGAGTTCTTGTTTAATAATTATTTATTTAGACTACACTTTCTGTATACCAATGAAAGTTGATGGCTGTTCACAGAATCTGACAGTTCATATTCAGTCCTAACACTCTGCTTCTAAATACGCGTTGTCCAATCAATCAAGAACTTGTCCCTTAACTACCCACCCACCCCTCTCCCCTCCCTTCCCCCAACTCCACTACATTTCGCCACCTCCACGCTGTAACTGTCAGTCACATCGAGCGTTCCCTGTCCGCGCGTTATCCACTTCCCAATGCATCACCACCACGCACCTCCCTCGACCAATCAGTAGACGTTTGGAGGCGTGCCCATATGAGAAGTTGCACGCTGGCCTCCTATAAAAGGCGGAGTCGTGCACGCAAATCCCTTCGACAGCACAATTCTGCATCATGCTTTACCTCCTGCTTCTGATTTTCATTGCAATAACCTCTCGGGGTAATACTGTTGGTCGTTGGGACTGGAATAGAGTTAATAAGACATCCGTAACCACTGCTCCCTTTGGAGGGGGAGCTTTTGGTCGGCTGACTACAGCAGATGCTGATATGATCTCAAATGAACCACCTCAGTCACCCTACTTCTCGGACTGGAATCGACTAGTGAGTGGTTATGGTTCACAGCGTTGCTACAAGATACCAAAGGAATTGAAGTTGTGTCACAAGATTGGATACGACCTCATGGTATTACCGAACAGCCTGGAACATGAAGGGATGGATGAAGTGATAACTCAATCAGAAGTCTGGCTAACTTTGGTTAATTTGGGATGTCATGATGAGTTGGAGAGATTTCTCTGTTCACTATATGCACCAGTGTGCATTCGGGGTTATCATGAGAAGTTAATTCAACCCTGTAGAGAACTCTGTGAGAGTGTTAGGGCAGCTTGTCTGCCCACCATGACAACATTCGGACTTGGATGGCCCGATATCGTCAAATGCTCAAAATTTCCTCAAGCCCCTCAAGAGTTGTGCATTCCTCCTAACAAGCAAAGAAGTGAGTTTTCATCCTTGAGAAATAACTGCTTCTGAATTCTGTGTTTATTTATTCAACAAAGGATAGGTAATAATTAAATTAATATTCGTATACTACTTCGATAAATAATGTTTCTGCTTACTAAATATTTGGACAAAATGCCTTCTATTGTAAATAGAGTTTACATACAAAACTAATAACTTTTTTAATGGAAAAACTAAATGAAATTTTAATTCATGTTAAATGACGATGTATATTTTGTTGCTGTAAAATTCCAAGAAACTGCGCAAAAATAATAAGATAAATTTTGCGAGTTATTCAACTGAACTGAGTTAGTAATTTTTAAGTATATATATAAGTGTAGTAAAATATTTTAGTTACAATGTAAATTTCATGAATTTCCACATAATTAGTAGTATTTTTCTATATTAAGAGAGAGCTAGATATTTGGAAGCTATTCCCAAAAACAATTTCAATTTGTAACAAATATGAGTGAAGACATTAAATCTTGATTTCGTTTAAAGCTCAATTGATCTTAGTTTTAAATACTTTGATAAACTAATCCTAACTTGCATCTTTCTTCACGCAGACAAAACGGTTGTTTTGAAACCAGGTGATTACTGGGCAGGCCAAAATATCAGTGCTTTGCTTGAAGCTTCTTTTTCCCTTTAAATGTCCTGCGCATGTCCCTTCTCTCCCCCAGTCTGTATTTGGTGGTAACTTAACTATCGCAACCTAAACACTTTTTGTCTGCTTTGCCAAAATTTTGCTCAGAGCTTTATCGTCTGCCGAAACACCGGCATCACGAAAGACCAATCTTCGCAAATCTCATTTTAGAAGATTCTAAATATGGAAACAACATTAAATCGGCTCCCTAAATTACTAATGTTATTTAAGACCACCGATATCCAAATAACTGGTAATGGGCATCGGAAGGGTACATATTGACACTAAGTTGATCATTTTTCATTTATGAAAAGCCGCAAATCGTGCTAATTTGTTCCTACAAATAACTAGATGCAAACAAGAGTGCATGGGTAAGGAACATCAAATGGTGAACTTCGGTTTTGGCGGAACTTAAAGATATGTACCGTTCAAAAGTCCGTGCTACTACGCCGCCACAGTTGCCATATCCATCAAAGAGATGCCAAGTACAGATTTTTTATTGTCGGCGGTGTTTGATCCACTTCATGTTAGCGTTATGTTGGGATACTTTTACTTTGAACTTCACGATAAATAGCAAGTGACATATTATATAACCATTTCATTTCAACTGAACAGAAGCGTGATTATATTCAAATTATGTGGTGTTTTAGATGAAGATGTTATTATTATCTCGTAACCCACAACAATGCAAAACATTTTACACTTTTTTGAGAGAAATTATTCGAAATTTGTACACAACAGTCCAATGAATAATTAAGGGGATGAGATTGATAAGCTATTGAGAGTAAAGTCGAGATATTAGTCTCCCTTACTTTATCTAGTTTTCGAACCCGGTTTATACGGAACTGAGTGTAGAGGTAATTTGCTTCTCAATATTCAAATTTTATCATTTTTCACCTAGAGTACTGAGTCAATTCTGTCCACGATATCCAGTGCTTATTAATCGGTTGTTTGGTTAATAGCATCGTCGGTCTTGTCACTCCAATTAATTTTTCTTCCAAAAGATCAGAAGGCAGAATGATAGCTCATGAGGATAAGCAACGTATATGAATTAAGAGAGCAAGAACGAGATAGCTAAAATTTATAACTTAACATAGTTGTGTTCACTCAAGGTGAGTTTGATAATAAAAACTCGATTTGATATGTCCCTACTATTTAACTGACCATTTTTATCTATTTACAAGCCTCTCCCTATTTTTGTAGATTTTCTGCATTCAAGTAAATACTGACACAATATAAATCCACAGGACGCGTTACAAAACAGTATATTGCGTAAAATGGTAGTAAGACATATATCTAAAAATATAAGGGTTTCAACTCATTCAAATTTAAATTACTTAATGGTGGTCAAGCGTAATATGTTATGTTTCAAAATGTATTTCATTGAAATTTGGAAGAAATCTTCATTCAGTTAAGTAGTTTACTGATATATCACAAGTGTTAATGTCGCTCACCTGTTCTTTCATTAAGTGAGCTATTAAATTTCGTCAAGACTAGGCTTAGACATGTGTCAATTTCGATGTTGCCGTTACTAAGTATCATTATCTCCACCATATCTCTACTGAGCTGACTTGGTGACTGGATTTATCTTATATTTTCTCAGTGGCAAAATATGACACTGTCTAAATATTATTCCTAATGTTATCTATCTCTATTCCTCGAAAGATTACTGACGATTTATTCAACTGAATATTCTAAAACAATCAATAAAAAGGGGTAATAACCCTCTCAAACGCCAGTGGAATGTCGAAGAGAGATTAATAGATAAACTCCAAAATGCATTGGTCATTCTTATTCTTCTACTTTTGAGATTTAATAAATATAATATAAGACACAATTTCACCAAGATACAGCTTTGAAGAAACAAACTGATTGATTGGGAATCTTGCAGGGAGTTTTCGGCTTTGCGCTTTTAGTTCTAAATAGCTATTTCGCTTTTTCCCCCGAAAATTTTCCCGTTTCACCCCAAGAAAGTGTTGAAACACTTGTGCGTGCTGTTTAGATGTTTGTAGTTTGCATGAAATATAGCAATAATTTACCGTTCAACATGCTTGCCTACTATTTAGACAAATCCTTCACACATAAATTCTAATTTTGTAGAAACTCGCTGTTCTGGATGCGTTGATAAACCCACCTACGAAAGCGCAATCGGAAGTTTTTGCACAGCCGATGTCGGTAAGGCTTTTTGCCGCCAATTATCACCTTGCTACACCTGTTTAGCCTTTTTAAAATTTTAAACAATTCTAATTAAGTTTATGGATTTTGAAGAATAATTGCGTTTTAATTAAGTAACCTCAACTTTATGCTTTCATTTTAATGGTGATAGAGAAATGTGTTATATTGAACTGCTATTTATCAAATGATTAATAAAATGTTATCTCTTTAAAATATTTTGATAAGTATATTTATTTAAAAAAACTGTTTGCAAAAATTGTGATAATAAAATACAGACAATAATATCACTTATGATAGTTGGTTTAAGAAAAGAATTTAGTTATTTCTCAGACAGGCTCAGTTATTTTTAAAATTTTTGGAGTTAAAGTCATTTTTTAACTATTATTTTCATTTTTATAACATTTATTTTGTAGCCGTTAGATCTAAGGTGTTGGATTTGATACCAGTGCCATCGACAAAAGGGCAGAACACAACTTATAGGATTAGAACTGATGGCCGTGGAGGGATATTTAAAATGCCCAAAAATGTGAATAAAGAAGCGAAATTGGATTTCCGAATGACTTGTGATTGTCCAATAATCAAAGCAGCCATGACTAGATCAAAGGGACCTGGGCGGTGGCTTTTAATGGGCAAATTGAATGAGGATGGAAGAAGCGTCACGGTAAGATATTCGGTCTACGTATATTTCCAAGTTAAAATATGACCCGTTTAAAACTCTTATTCTCTTCGTGCTTTAGGTCTTGCATTTATCCCAACCATCAAGACAGAATAAGGGAATAAAAAGAGCGATCAAGGAAATGCGTCACCAACCAGACACCCTCTGTAAAGTTGATCTGACGCGTTCAAGCCCCGTAGTTCACCCAAGGACTGTAGCTGGTAGGCCTGCAGCAAATGGTGCTCAAATTTCTCAAGAACAGAAACAACAGCACCAGCAGCTACAACCTCGACGAAATGGCTCAAATCTTTCTAAAGAAGAACGGAGACGTCGTCGTCAGCTCAGACGCAGAAGAAATGAGGCCGGAGCTCAGCAACAGCAACATCCCTCTAATGTGACACTCTCAAGCACAAATTCTCAAGAGTCACAGCAACCAGTTAATGATATGCCAATTGGTGTCAACACTCAACATCCCTATAATCAACAGTATCAACAAAGAATGGGCTATCAGCAAATGAACCACTGATCTCCAGAATTCAAAGCTAGAGACTAAATTACTCGGGTTAAGGGTATGTCCCATTCACAAACACACGCGCACACACATCACATCATCCATGATATTATCTTACCATCCCTCCGTCCTCCCAATTACTCTCATACTGTACCACATTTTTACACCTCCATTTTATCCGAGCGAACAGAGATTCCATTCATGCAATTAAGATGTGCAAATAGTCGTAGACATTGACATGCTTTACATAGTGTGCAGGAAAAAAGCGGTGTTTTTGCACTTTGTTTTCTTGTTTTTCCCATCACCCAAAAAACCAACGACTGCTATCTCCCCTGCAGTGTCTGCTTTCCCATGCAATTGTTTTCTCTATCTCGCTCTCCACCTCTTCACTGTTTTCACTTATCGATGTTCATTATATTTTGTCCTGCGGACAAATTCATACACTGCAAGGTCAAGACTCTCTTATTGTGTTACTATTCACCATATGACAATGACAAGAATCGCTATGCTTTAAACATTTGCTTTAACAAAGTTATTTGTCTGGAAAGCGCGAAATGCGTTTAGCGTTAGGATTTATATCAAATTTACAGTTATTTGATATCAAATGTATAATTATCTCCAATTAATCAAAAATTTGGATTTGTGACTTCATTACTAAACACAATAAATGATGACCTTGCTTACCTAAAAATTAAAAAAAATCCCAACAGGAATCTCGAAAAATTAGTAGAATTTAAAATTTCGTTATTTATTACCTAAATTTGGTGCATTTTAGTGGGAAAATTAAGCAACGCCAACACCTAATAACTCTAACTTTTCAAAATAACACCAAATAACACCTTGAGTGAACTCTAGTGAGTTGTGCCTCATATGTGAGTTCATTTATATAGGAGAATAGTTTTGTAAGCAATTGGAGACATTTGAATTGATTTTATGAACAGAGATTCGATTTCCCTTGTAGCCTCATGGGCACATATTTCACGATCCATCTTAAATAAAAGCAGTAAATAAAAGTACAATAGTGGGACCTTAACAAGCATACTATAACAAGAAGTATAATTGAATCAACTTAAATAGCAGTTCGAAATTGAGTACTTTCGAAGTCTTCGAGACGTGTTTGCCAATATAACTTATTTTTAATAATTTTAAGGACTTTGTATGCTCTGACACTCATCTTGCGTATAAGAGTTGCACTCTTGAACATCTTTAGTGAAAGCTCATATTTATCTGATGCTCCCTCTCTTATTTACTAGTAATCAAAGCGTTTGTACAGAGAATTACCGCCATTGAGTTTCTAATTGGTGATCTTTATTGTGACATGTATAGATGCATTGTTAGCTTACAATATTACATATGTGTATATTATACTATGAATTTCACTCAAAGTGAAATCTGGTAGGTCTTGCTATGTTTAAAATACAGGTGTTTGCATCATCGTCTTACTCCGTGCTGTAAGAAGATGCAAATGAATCAAAGTGGCGCGACCAACCCTTCCTCCAGTAAACTGTGAATATTGTGGACATATGGACTTACTCAGAAACCTAAATATAAATATATGAAATTAAAGTTTTGGATTACTTGGATATTACAAGGCGAATTACATCTCTTATGAGAAAATAGACAACTTAATGCTTCCAAATTTAAAAATCTATTTTACTATTTCGAGTCTTTAAATGCTATCCCGTCATTAAAGCCTTCCAAGGATAATAATACGCATTTTAGTTTGACCCCGTCATATTGGAAAGCTCTATGCTAATTGGTGTTTGATGGCAAATGGTCGTCAAGCAATAAGCCCTAGTACAAATGTACTTTACTGGAGCCACTGGTTGTTAATGGCATAGGACTTCTTATCAGTAGTAAATCATGAGACAATGACGCGCTAATGAGAACGGAAAATGAAAAATAATTCTATGTATAATTGTCTGAGATCCGAAAGGGATCGCTGGAACTATGGGTAATAGTTAACTGTTGTGTAGTTTTCACTGGTCTGGAAAAGTTATGACGGATTGCGAGCATAAACAGCAACAGAAACACATGCGACCGCAGCTAGTGTGGGACGGATATAGGATGTAATTTGTCCTGTTTCTAATGGGAAGAAGGAGTCGGGAGAAAGGGATTTCCTGTTCCCTCTCACCACCGATCGCTTATCCTCTGATCTTACTTCCTAAATCCTCCCTTGGAAACCGCAATGATTGCGCCTAAAGTTTTTCGCTTTGATATGCCGCGAATGGACAAAATTGGGCGAAAAATGGGGATTTTTCTATTACTTTCATTTGGCATGCAAGCTACAGGGTACGTGAAATTTTACAAGGTGATTAAAAGCACGCGTTTCCCGTGAACTGATAATCAATGTGCTGCAGGAGGATTTTGCATCTATATTTAAATATCGGTATTTACAAAATCCCTAAGACTTTCCATTAGACTCTAAAAGTTCCTTGTCACATGTCAATGGATGTTATTTGTGTTTAAGAGCCCTTTGAAAATTTAAAAAACGTGCAGGCAAAATCACGGACGTCGTATGCTATAAAGCATTATGTTAAGCTGTAAGGACTAGATGCTTGAAGGAACATTTTCTAAATAATAAAAAATGACGAATCGAAGCCTGAATTCTTAGATGACATGGAGCTAGCTAAACTGAATCCCCTTGAATTTGTATAGGAGTTTTTATGGTGGATTATCCCCATTTATGATTTTTTTACTAGCGGCAACGAAATCAAACCGTCTACAAGTTTAGTTTGGGGCCGTATCTGAAAAACCCAATAGTAATTTTGAGAGCTTTCGGCGTGAGGTTAATTGACAAGACAAGTGGATGAACATTGTAGTAATATTGGTTTTAAAGAGCGAACATATGTATTCACTTACTTTTACTTGATTTCATTCATTTTATGCATCTCTGATTGCATAAGAAAGTGTAAGCCAATATTGATCAAGTTTAAAAGATTGGGTGGTGATGCCTCTCTTATCTTTAAGGTTACAAGGCCGTTTACCAGTATATGCTAGTCTGATAGTAGAATAAAACTAGATCACATGAATTTAACCGAGTACGATTCAGTAACTTTCACTTAAGTTAAACTATATTTCTGTTTTATTTCTTCCTTTCCTTTGGATAGAACGAAGTAAATTAGGAAAGTAATGAGAGAGAAAGATTAGCAACAGTCCAGTCCCTTTCGATTCATATGATTGACATGTGCTTGTTAGTTTGTGTGGGGTCAGACGGATTTACCAGTCAATCAATCTTCCCCAAACATCCTTCATACTCCCCACTGGGAGTTAGGCAAAATCCAGGTCACCTAGACGGTGCTTTCTCCTTTTGCTCCAATGCGTCAAAATAAGCATGTATGTATGCAAAAAAGAAACCATTAATTACTCCAGCTATCTAGCTAAATACTGACTTCGATTTTTATTAAGCTCATTACTTTTTTTGAAAAATGATCGATGATATGATTCGTGTTGTTTTGAAAGATTCCTTTGCTCTGTTGCAAGGGTAGGAAGTCTATTTTCTACGGCTATGACCTATGGGCCCCCTAGATAGTGCTAATCCATAAATGACTCAGACCTACGGAGAGATGGGATCGAAATGTAAATTCTCCCTAACTTTTTGTTTAATTTAATCTTGTTTAATTCTACTCTGACAATTAATACGAATACAAGTCATTTTCATAGTATTAGTGTTTGAAGATCAAAACACCGCTGGAAGGATAATATTCTTTGTCCCAATTTTTGTCGAGCTTTTTGAGCTTTGTTCGTCGGCATCACATTAAGTTGGGAGAATGTACACTATGATTACTTCAATTGAAGGGAAGGTAAAGTAAAATTTGACGAATTTTGTTCTGAAACCTTAAGTTTTGTCTATAATTAGTGCCTCGTTGTTCTTTAAATCCACTTCAATAGGGATATTTTGAAGCCCTACATCATATTACTAACAGGTATTTGATTACAAAGAGACAGAAAGAACTTAACTCTATTCGAGGAAGCAAGCCTTCATTATGAAAAACATGCCGAAGTTAAAATATACACAAAGAGTCACGTCCATGAGGTGGACAAGTGAGGACTGAAGAACGTTAGTGCATGAAATAGGGGATAAAGGAACGATACGCCACTTAAGAGGAAATACCTGTAAGTGATAGTGGGTGTGGCTCTATTAATCTACCACATACTGAATATTCTTCTGCATGAACGAACATTTGCAATAATTATGCATTTTATCAGCTTTAACTCAAAGAAAACTTTAATTCTGAACTGCATATTTTTAAAGAGTTGGGTAATGACATCGAAGCAGTTAGTTGTGAGGAGCTAGAATGAGTGAAATCTACTGAGATCTGCAATATTTAAAATTCCTCCACTAATTTCATAACTGCATGACGTCTTAAATAAATAGAAGGAGAATGATCAACCACTCCATTTAATCAACTGGTCGACAAGTTCTGAATATCGTGGATCTGAGCTTATCATATTACTCAAGTTAAATGAGGAAAACCTAGTATCGACCCATTTGAATAATACAAAGTGAACTATAGCCCTTAAGAGAAATTTGACATCCCACTGACTTTAAAATTCAAATAAAATAAGACTTTTAACATTCTGACTTTATTATGTATTCCTACATAATTCCTGCTTAATCCTTTAACTAATTATTTTGATATTTGAGCGTTTTCAGGTGTTATCTCATGATTAAAACTCGTAAATATTTTGTGTTACTATTGAAATTGATAATAATAATAAAACTCACTGGTGAATGATCACATTTTCCAGTTATTTTTAACCTTTAGTTATGTTTTCTTTTAATATTCCATGCTATGTTTCTTCCCGAGTCAACAGCCAAACACTGTTAACAGAGAATAGTAATGGCAAATGGAGAGAAATATTTCGTTTAAAAGTTCTCGGAAAATAATTTCCATGACTGTTCTCAAAAACTGCTTTTCATATTAAATTTATACAGTTAGACAATTGAAAAGAGAAAATTAATACATTTCTTCCTATTCGTAAATTTTAACTCTTATGCCAATCGATGGAAAGATAGGTTATTTAAAGTGTAACGTTCAAATATTCAAGAAAATGTCGAGTTATCGGTACACTGGTGAGTTAGAATGCAAATAAGGTGAAGGATCATTAAAAAGGTACACATCCCGATTGATACAAGCACTCTCGAAAATTTTCATGCAAAATTCAAGACTATAAGATACAATAGAGCCCCCAACGAAAGCTCTAATATAACTTTAAGTAAAAAGTCTTTCTCTTACTCTTTTTTTATAAAATTTCAATTAATATTGAAATTATTTGATATTTAAATTGTTCGGGATGCTTTTTCACACACTCTATTTCAGTTTGATAACTAGTAATTAGAAAACTAAAATGTTTTAGGGACCGAGAATCAAAACTCCCCATATTTGTGGTCGGTAAGTTATAGCTGTCATGAAGAGATGCTTCAGAGTTGTTCTTATCGTTGCACTAGTCCGTTTTTTTCCTTGTGTTCCACGTTCCCCTAGGCTGACTAATATAAGAATTTCTAAAGATTTGCCTACATCTAACCCACAAATCATACTTTCTGGAGTGAACCTGTACTGGTTATGGATACAACCACAATTTTGCATCATTGGGACTTTCTCATAGCAGAAGCAGCACGAAATGTTCCCCTATTTCTCTAGTATGAAAATGCACCTTCGCAAATTTTCATAAGTTTTTGTCAAGAAAGTCACACGCGGAGTGTTAAAGATTTGGGAAAAAAGTCTTGGCAAAAAAATTTGACTTTATATTCACACATACACATCTCATTAACCCACGTCAAGGCTAATTAATGTGTGCGATAATGGTGCCCAAACAGCCAAAGTTTGGCAAGCAAACATGCGCCTTCTGCGCTTGTTTGTTTGAAGTCGATCGAGAAAGAGACCATGTCAGAAATAGTTTATCCTACCCTGCTTTCCTCCCTCTTCTTCTCTTCTCCCCAATTTTGCTTCATTTTCGATGGCCACACCATCACCACGAGTCTTTCTTGATTTTGGCGGAAAAGTCATGCGGTATCTTGACAGCCCAGGGCGAGCGAAACCATTATTCCAGACTTCGTTTGCTTGTGTTGTGTTGTGTGTTGGCACAGGGATGTTTTTCTCCCACGGTTTTATCTTTTTGTTAAAGATTTTCGCCCTCGATACCGTTCTCGTTTAGCAGTTGGAAAAGCTACCTACCTAACGAATCAACTGAACTGTAAATTGTCTGATTGTCTAAGACTGGAAGGAGAAGAAGAAAAGTTTTCTTGGCGGACTCCTCCTCTTGCCCCTCCTCTCTCCTACCTCCTACTTAAAAGGTTCCTCCAGCAGACCAATACACCAAATGAAAGTGAGGGTAGTAAAATGAATCTAATGCAATACTGTGGATTTTTTGGAATGAATCATATCATTCTGGTGTGGGGATATTTCTTACCGTGATTAGGGTGAAAGGAATACTTGTTTCCCACTACTAAATAGTAATCTAATTAATCAGGATGGAAGAAAATGCAAAATGCGGTTACTGGAGGAATGTAATGTTTACGGGGTATCTTTGATCTTCACGATCTCCTTTTTCATTCTCTTTATGGTTATAGTTACTAGCAAAGTTGGAAATAGTTAAGTGCGCAAGGAAATACAATCAGCGCTTTATCAAACTCAGATACCGTAAAGAATCGAACTAATTTCACAGTAGAACAAAAGATTTCCACGAAAATTATAATATTAACTTGATATTAAAGTATAAAGCGAACAAAATACGAAACTAAGAAGCAACGGTAATAATATGAGATTTTTGACCTACGATTTATTGTTACCAACTTTTCCAATTTTTCAATCCACTCATATTGAACTTAACTTTGTTCCATCCCTTGGCAATTGGGCCGTTTAGTGGTCTATCCCGTTATCTAATTCCAAAGTGATGAGTTTACTCTCTCCATTCTATTTACTTGAAAATTTATGGAACATATGACTGAACAATAAGACGCATAGCTTTCAAGTTCTAATAAATTGAAGAGAGCTTTGAGAGCCTTTATAGTTACTTTTTCTGTATTTTGACATAGAAACATTTTCTTTTCATTTCGTTGAGCACCCCTAATGTTGGAATAACTATGTTAAGTACACATCGGGTAACGCAAAAATAAGAAATGTTTGCATAATTATTTCCTTTTTTACACGCTTGTTGCATTCGACATAAAGAGTTAAATTAGCAGGACCTATGAGCCCCAAGTAGTAATCCGTAACACAACTCTATTATATCATACTATTATAAACCATGGCAATTAAAAAAATGCATCCTAACCCCAAATCTGAATAACAAAGTGTGATCAGTAAGTACATAGTCCTTAACTTAAAATGTTGAAATAACAGCTTAAAAATTATTGCTAAGGATTTTAAATGCTCTAGTTGTGTATCGGCTTTAGCTATGAGCATCTTCTTGTAAGTCATAAACCTGTAACATTATATCGAAAGCACGTACTGATTCATATGTCTGTCCTATCCTAATTGTCAGACAATCCATTCTTAGTCCTTCATCAAATGAGCAAAGAACGCAAAACAGCCAACTCCGTTTAACCCCCTTATCACAATCTTATTTCCACTCTCTCTTCTCCGCATTGACGCTTATTTCATTCCATTTCCAATCCATCTTACCCCTTTTTCTCTTCTCTCATTTCTTCGCGATCTAACTTAAATCTTAATCTTGGATAGACGGTTGCTGTTTCTAGTTAGCCCTTAGAAGGATCGTTATTTTTATTAGGGATATACGACCTAATTCAGTCAAGCACCTAAGGTAGCTTAATTAGTGCAACTTTAAAGTTTTAACCAAAGATATTTGGTTAAAATTTGACTACCTGACTGTTGATACCCTTACAACGAACAAGCACATTGAAAACGATCGCTAGTTGAGATTTTTATCAAATGAAAACTGCCTTAAGATCTAGCAGCTTTAGTATCACTCGACTGCCTACTTTGCCTATCTAAGAAAATCTAAGTCAGAAAGAAGCCATTTAGGGTTCGAGTAAGCTTCCCAGGTCCATTAGAAGAAGCGATCACAAAATTTGACTTAAGTTAAAGAGGAGATATCAGTGGAGGAGGTACCACTACCACCACTCTTATTGACTAGTACTAACTAACGCGGTTGGTCATTCACATCAGTGGATGCTCACGATGAACAATAGGCTCGTGAACTCACCAACTATTTATTCACAAACCAGTCTACAAATATCATTATCATTGAGTTACTTTATATACTAATTATATAAACGACCTAAATGATAAAAAAAACTGGGTGATTTTGAGAATATCTGAAATGTAAAGTCACTCTACTATTTATAAATATTTAACAAGAGAAAAAAAACAAAATATTTTTCAGCATTACTAAAGCATAAAAGAAGTAGATATAAATTTATAAACCATGAGGTATATTTCATTAAGTGAACACGAGAGGGATGCGAGGGAGGGAGAAGGCGATAGTAAAATCGGGAGTTCTACAAATACCCGATGCGTGGAAAGGAAACTAAGCGCATGAGAAAATATACAGGGAGGACGGAAGCCTAAGAAGCCTCTAAGAGTCCACTCAACTATTGGAAAATAAATCCACCACTTTTTGATGAGGTTTGGCCATCTTGTGACTGAGTAGGATTCGAGAAGGACGAACTACCTCCAGTATCTGCAGCCTCACCACCCCTGCTAGAGAAGAATTTGCTTAAGATGCCACCACCGCTGCTACTTCCGCTATCAGACGGTGGGGGCTGTTCTTCAGACATATCCTGTTGTTCTGTAAATAAAAAATAATGTTACTAATAATGTGTAAGTAGAAAGAGTTCTATAGTTAAAAATAGCGACAACGGATTTTCATTAGGTTTGTTTCAGAGAATTAACGGAAATCCGGAACCAAGCACAGATTAAAAGTGAAGGAAGTAAACAGACAACGGATTAGAGCTTAGAATTTCTACATGCAAGAGCGGCTAAATTAACTTAAGAAGATTCCAGCACTTTTCCCATTCCGCAGGATAAATACTGGAGTACGCCTCATGATATTGACCTGGGAATTATTAACAAAATTCAATATAACATGCTCAAAATCTCCAGAAATAATGATATACACTTGCATTTTAGCAATTGCAGCTATTTAGGCAACCAAGAAAGCGTAGAACATGATTTTTGCAGTTACGTAATCTAAAAATCAGTGGATTTATCGATATTGCAACTTAGGCGAGTAATATTGGTATTAAAATGCGAATTTACAATACCGACATTTGGAATATCTAAACCAATGTCAAATTACAGTTACTATCAACTATTAAGTAATTATGAAAATGTAACCAAAATAACGATCGTTCTACCAGTTTCTAGATCATGAGCCAGAAAATAACCCAATTTTAACAGTATTTGACAAATAAAAAGCGTAATAATATTGAAAAGGATGAACGTGTATTTTCAATGCGAATAACACATCAAGTGATCTGAATTCATTAATGATTGACAAAAAATAGCCTTAAAATTGAATCGATATAATATACAAACGAATGACCTTAAATTCCAAATATTTATTTCCCAATAGAAGTGCCAGAATATACAAGTGAGGACAAGAAGGTCCCAAGCTAAACAACTTCGATTTAAACAAACATTCGACATTCATTAGTAATCAATGAAAATTGATAAAGCAATATCACTGAAACAACGGCGATTCTACCGTATTCTGGATAATAATGAATGGTAATTTTAAGTCATCTTAACAAGTTGAAACGCATAAGCAACGTGTACTCTAGCAGAATGAAATGTTACTGGTTCATGAACTTGTGGTAATAAAGACAAATTACAAACTCTGTCGTACGGAGGAAAAACCAAGAGCTACTCGATTTCAAAGGAAGAAAGTCGGTGAAAAGCCTTACAACGATCAGATTGAAAAAAAAACCACTAGAGAGAAAATCGTTTTCACCACACCCTTTAAGGAGAAAGCGACATTCAGCTTGGCAACCAGGGATATGAATATGCCCTACTGTTTTGTAAAAAGGGTAATTAAAAAATCCATCAGATAATCAAGTAATCAGTAAGGAGTACTAGAAATTTAAACTCACGCATAAGCATAGGCGCAAATCGACTCATCATTATCCCAAGACCTTCAATGATGGCAAGAATTACACCACCAATAACAGCTTGCCCAGCCATAGCAGCAGGGCCATGACGAACAGCGAGTACAGCGCCGGTAATGGCCCCACTAGTAATGGAATTCCAGGGATCCTCCTTCCTACGCACGAAGACAAGGGAACAATCCACTGCTGTAAACATGCCACCCCAAACAGCGAAAGCACCACCCAAAAGGGGTGCCTTTAGACGGCTTTGGGCCAAGGCCGAGGAAAGTTTACGGAATTTGCCTGTAGGCGCATTTTTGTAACCTTTATATGCGTGGATAATACCTCCACCAATAGTTCCCATGGCGAAGGCCGCACCGCAGTCACTAACTATCCGAAAAGGACTGAGAAAAAAATTAACAGCTATGATTAAACTACAGAGTAGAAGTGCAAGGAAATTGATAAATTGAATCAAACCAAAAAATTATAAACTTCAATTTTAACCAAATATTTGTATTATTTAAATACACGCATATCAAAAAGACAAAACCTATTACTATACCTACCATGGTTCCCTCGCGTACTCTTCCATATCAGGCTAGCCTTGCGATAGAAAAGGATCAAGTAACGCGCCAGTAAATATCATGCTGTATATCAATATTATTTATTTTATTATAAATAAGCTATTAAGTGACAAATTGGTAAATAAAATTATTTCTCATTATTTATAAGTGATAAAATGTTTAGAGCCAACATTAGACACATATTGAGATAAATTAATGCGCGCATCTATTTGTTTTACTTACCAATAGACTGTTTTAATTGCGCACTTTCTGTTCTGCTTTTTGTAAAGATGGGTGATTACGGAAATTATCCACAAGATAGTGGCTTTTGCGGCGGATATCCCGCTACCTACAATTATAAGTAACTTCCTATTTTATTTACAGCTCTTTCTTAGTCATAAGGCGAGCAGTTCTTATGAAAGTCCTCTAGTTTCTACTCTTCTATTTAACGATATGCCATCATCTGTTACTGAAAGAGATGTATGAATGTCATTTTAAAATTTATCATTTTAATTAAGCTAAGGAGCGCTCTTGAGGATAAAAATGTTAGATACTTCGATATGAGATTTATGAGGGATAGATCGAGATGCTTCGCATTTGTTGATTTCCATCCTGAGGAAGCTCGGAATTTCATCCATAAAACTCAGGTAAGATTTAATTTTGCGGGTTACTCACAGTTTAGAATGAGATCAGAATTCGTGGATTTAGAGTGTCGTTTGATTATGCTGATCCCAAAGACGAAGCCATTATATCTGAGCGTAGTCGGTCTAATGATCCTCGTTTTTCCGGTAACGTAGAAGAGCCTACTTCCAACATAATGGTTCGCGGAATTCCAGCAGATATCGATGAGCGTGACGTAAGCTTATTTTCTTTAAAATTAAACATCATGTTTAGATAATGGAAGAACTTAATCGCAATAACGTTAACTTCGCTGATGTTCGTGTCATTCGGGATCGACAAACAGGTCAGTCTCACGGATTTTTCTCCGTTTGATTGTTTTAATATTTCATTGTGTTTGGGGTTGTTTTGTTATGGAACCGTAATTTTTTCGGGGTTTACTGTCTTGGGTTCACATTTCTAAATTATCAGTCACGTCCAAGGAGGTTTTGTTTTCTTTAGTGCTTAATGCTGATGTTAATTTTGTCGGGTCTTCTTTTCACTAGGTGTGTCGAGAGGCTTCGGCTTTATCGAGTTCGCTTCCACGCAGGAAGCCATTCATTGGATGGATGCTCAAAATGTAATTCCTTCAGTGTGCCGAAAACTGCTTCGTATCTATGAGTCCATTTCTTACATTATTCCATTTCCTAATCCTCTTTCAAGGTTTAATTTTTGAGTGGATTTTAGTAAAAGATTCATAATTTCCTCTTTCGCCTTTTAGGGTGTTTTGCATGTCCTTCGACATGTCATGCGTCTCAACTTCAGCTCCCCGCGTAATCAAAACGATTCTAGTCGTCGTGATGCAAGAGGCACCAATAATCCATCAACTCTTGCCTCTGGAGATTGGCAATGTCTCAGGGTGGGTGTCTACTCCTTATCGATTTGTAAATTGTACCCCCTCCAATCGTCTTTGCCCTTTGTCTTCTTTTGTACTTCTAAACTTTGAACTAATCGCTCCGCACATTGGTGTTGATTGATATCACTTTAGTGCTCAAGCCACAATTTCAAGCGTCGTGATGTATGTTTCCGATGCCAAAATCCAAGACCCGTTGCTCAGCAAACTACTGGCATTTACAATTCGGATGGCTCTGAGCTTATCGGCACAACTCCATGCAACAGTGAGTCGAAGTTCTGTTATCTCTTTTATACCGGAATGTTTTCATACTTTTATTTTATAGCTTTGATTCTGCGTTGTCTTGATGCATATACTACCGAAGCGAGCATTCAAGCTGCGTTTTCAGATCAGCATAGTGTGCAGATTAAACGTTGTTTCATTGTCCGAGATGGCAGTAACAACGCTTCACGTTTTGCTGTTGCTGAGCTATCTACTGTAGCAGATGCTTATAATGTGATTGACACCATTATGAAGGAGCACAAGATTTTTGAGATTGAGGGCAAAGCGATTGCTGTTGGATATGCAAAGAATAACTTTAAGTAAGTAGTTGTTGCATTCCATTTTCTATGTTAGTTTATCATGTCCTAGAACAGCTACCGAACCTAGATTGTTCCTTTTTTTTATTCAACTTATACTTTTGTACTTAGTCCGAAAAATCAAAATGTTTTCAGCACAATTATGGCAACCTTGAAAGCTGAGGGTGCAATTATTGAGCCTGCTGCTCCGAATAACACAATAGTGAAATCAGCGGTTCCGACTAGTGCTACTGCATACCCCGGAGCATATCCGACCAGCCAGATTCCAGTTCCTTCAGGAGTTTATCCAAACTCTGGTGTTGCTGTAGCACAAGCTGCTATCGAATTAAAACAAGCTCAAGCTCGGTTGACCTCTATTGTTGCTCAATCGGTGCATAATCCACAGGGAATACTTGGTCTCCCACCTCAACAAGCTAGTCAAGTGCAACCTTATGGCAATTCGATGGCCACGTTTCCTCCACCATCTATGCCGTTTAATGCTACTACAGCTGCAACTACTGAATATCGTAAGTTCACGCTTTACTAGCTACACCTTGAGATTATTCTTTGATAACGGGGTAAATGTTTCTGCCTCTTTCAGCCTTCCCCGATGCCACAAAGTTTCTTTTTGATGAGACAATTCGTTACTACTATGATCCAGTGACCGGTTTACTCTACGAGCCAAACACTCGTTACTTTTTTGATCGTCTAACTCAACAATACTTCCATTATGATGCTACAAAGAATCTGTATATTCCTGCTTCGCAAGTTGCTAATCAACAACAGCAGCCAGAACAAGCTGCTGAAGCAGCTAAAGGCACTGAAGAACCTTCCAAAAAGAAGGATAAAAAGGAGAAGGAAAAGAATGCACAAAAAATTGCTAAAGAGATGGAGAAATGGGCTAAACGTATGAACTCTCAAAAGGAAGCTCCAATTTCGGTTCCAAAAATCGAACAACAGCAAACTGTAAGTAGTAGGCGGTCTTCTTTTGTCCTCTTTGTCCGAGACTTACCTCAAGGTATGTTTTTTCTGCAGCAAATTGAAAGCAGTAAGACCGCTGATATGGGATATGCTGTTCTCCAAGCATCAACTAATGCATCAACTTCGAACAACTCTCCAAAGGCGGCCGGTTTGGTTGCTCAATACGGTGGAGACGACAGTGAGGATGAAGATGGTCCTCAAACCGACGAGAAGGAGCTGGAGACTCAAGTTTCCGCTGAAGAAACGAAGTGGGTCCTTTTTCGCACTCTTTATGATAAGTCCTTTTGTGTAAAAGTCAGCTTATTTTAAATTTATAAAACCATCAAAGTGTAGGAAGCGTGTAAATACGTCCTAAGGAACGTCTTTTAGATCAGACGAGTTAATAGGAAAGATTAAAGTCTTAAAGATGGAAATAGGGACTAAAAAGTGTAAAGACTATAAAGGGATGAGTGCGAATGACTATTTTGCCTCGATGACACCCAGAGGGCGGCATGAAGTTGAGTATATGCCCTGATCTAACCAATGGTCACTATTATCCCCTGTTTGGCTTTCTATTGGTCCACTCTTTGCATCCAGGTTACCTGCGTGTTGACGAGGTTGCTGGCTTATCGAAGTGCTTGGTGGCTTTCAATTAAATTCTTGTGTTTCATTGGAAATTCAATCTAAACTTGTTGCTTTAGATGTGAGACTAGGTAAAACCAAATGCTTTTTACAAGATTGGTTGAATATAGAGTGGCTTTAAGTCTAGTTATTAGTATTGGTGAAACTAGAAACGGGGCATTTGTTATCGTTGTAATTCGTTTGCTTCTTTTTCCAGTGGACGGACATACATGTAATTGCGATCACCACATTTGGTTGAAATTTTCCGTTTCCATGGATTTTTTGCTTTAGATTAATTGATTGGACAAAATTGGCTTGCCTCTTGTGCGCCCGTGGATTCAAGGATGCGGACACGCTTCAAAAACACCGCGTTTTCTCCAACCTTCATCTCCAAAGTGTAAACAAACTTCGTGCAAAGTATGGGCTCAAGGAGTTGACAACACTTCCTGTTCATCAGCAACCACAGACACAGAAACAGGAACCAAAGAGCCATGCCGAGACCATTGAATCATTGAGGCAGCTAGGTGCAGCTGTAGCTAGCAACCACGCAAGGGAGGTGGCTGCTAACAGGCAACAGTCGATTTCAGCATCACCTCCTACCAGTGCACCTTACAGAGATCGCGCGAAGGAAAGGAGAGAGAAATTTGGTACTGTTCCACCACCCCAAAGGAACTTCGACCGATCTGCGAATTTATCTACCATGCCCACACTTCATTCTGGAGGTTCCATGAACTATCCCCCACCCGATTTCTCTCAGCCACCTCCCCAGTTCAACACTGGTGCTGCTGGAGGTGCAGATGTCGGAAGTCGACTGATGGCTAAGATGGGTTGGCAAGCTGGGCAGGGTCTTGGAAAGGCAAATCAGGGAAGAACTCAACTTGTGGAAGCGGAGTTTCGTGAAGCCGGTGTTGGATTGGGTGTGAAGGCTTCAAAACGTCTACCCCCATCGGATAACTACAAGGACAATGTCAAGCGAGCAATGTATGCTAGATATCATGACTTAGGTTAGGTGGTTAGGCTTATCATGGTTTGCGAATGTACAGTTTCTCTATATATAAGTATTTGTTTCATTTTTATGGCCTCTGATTATGTTCTTGGGTTCTTTGCTAATAGGGACCATGACTGGCACTTACCTGTTTGGTGTTGGCGTTACTTTGTCTGATCGAAAAGAAATTCAGGCTAGTTTATACAGTCGGTGTTAGTCCTCGTCTAGCAAATCTACAAGGTTGAAAGGGAATTGCTTGATAAGCAATTCTTCTTGCGGTTTGTGTCGTCTCGTTTATTAATCTGGATGGCATGGATTTGAGGGAATGAGATATTTGTAACCATGCACTCCGGTTCATTGTATCATTCTAAAATGTAAGTGTTAGAATATATATTCGATTGCGCAGTGGTTTTCTGTGAAGTCATTTCAATGCACACACATCACACAGAAAGGCTCTATGATGTAACCCTTCTATAAAAGATGTGAGATAGTTTGGGTTTGGGAGTCAAAATCTAGAGAATTGAATGTTTTTTGCTCCCAAAGTAGTGAATATAGCGGTTCCTCCTGTCCTGGGAATATGCTGCTTGTGGCTTTATTTTCAAACACGGATTTGAGATCATTCGATATAAGGTTCTAAGATATCAGGTAAATATATACTATCCAAGACATTTCGCTGGCGGGTGTTGCCACCTAGCACTGTCTAGATATTTGAATGTTTCTCACTCATTTAAAGCTTATTTTAATTGGTTTACAAGGGCACGTCCAAGTGAGGATTTCCCCGTGTCGTAGATATGGTTCCAGAGCGTATAATTGAAAATCTTAGTAATAATTCCATACAAAGGTGCATCAATTGTGTATCTGCTGTTGGGACGTACTTTGGGATCTCATTGGTTGATGAACCTCTAGTGGATTGTGATCTATTGTTTAAAGGATTACAAATTTCTTTTGTTATAATATTTACTAAGATTTTAGTTATCAGCCGTTAAGTGAGGGGTATCAAGCTGGTTACCTGAATTAACAGTCATAAACATGACTACGCGACTAACTTGTGTAAAAAGCACCATTATGTCTCTTAATTAATGGACTTTACTCGTGAATCTACTATCAATATGGCAATAATTCAGAAATATCATTAAAATCTTATCTATAAAACGGCCCCTTATCTGGACCAAATAGGGAACTGAAAAGGAAAAGTGTAGTTCATACGCCAACTAAATTAACATAATTACAAACTTTAGAGGTTATTGATAAGAATGCAAGTATTCTTCTCTCTAGATTTTAATATTAGTGCGGTCTGGATAGTATGTCTGAATCATTTAAATAATGTGATTTACTTCTGATCGAATAAAAGTCAGTTCTTCTAACTTGTTAACGTGGAGAAATATTTGCACATCATATCCTCGGTCAAGCAATTCCTAGGGTATTGTTCTTCACATTAAATTAGGTTATACGAGATACCCCCTATCACTGTTATCTATTGGCGTAGTCAAAAATTATAAGTTTGATACTCATCTACATACATCCTGATAGCCAACAGCCTAGGTTAGGAAATAGCAGACGAATGCTGCTTTTCTTCCCAATTTACATGAGGTAAAACGTTCCGTACTCGCAAACAAAACTCAAGAACTGAGTACTATAAAAAGAAAAGCAAATATTAAAATAGTCCTTTATTAAATGTAGAAACAAATCGCAATAAGAAGTAATCTCTTTCACTGGCAGAATAAAATAGACGTAGACAAAGGTTATCGTGAGTGCCAATTGGGATCGTCTCCAACACTATGGGCGGAGGTCGCCTCCGCAACTTGTTTATGAGCAATGTAGAGGAAGAAAATGCTGCACACCGTGCTGACCAGAAATATTACATCAAACCATCGGTGATAGAAGTGGAACTGCAAATCGCCCAGGATTTGGGTAAGGATTGTCCGATACTCCGCTGTCATATTCATTCGTAAAAGCACAACAGAGGAGAGGAAATATGTGCCCATAACTTGAGCCAGAAAGAGAACAATAACGTTGGAAGATTTGGTACTTGCAATTGCGTAGAAAAATTTTGTCAAGGTTAACAAGAGACCGCGAATTGAAGTCACTACGATTACCCCGACAAGCCAGAAAGATATCTGCTGAGACCAGAAAGGAATATCCACACTGAAACCGAAATAGTGCACGGCTATATCGATTCCACGAGTTATGGGATCTTGGAGACCAACTCGATTGAAGAGGATATTGATAATACTGATAAGAATTTTCCAAATACAATATCCGCAGAAAAAGTAACCGAGAACATTGAAGTATTTCCCTTGGAAGGTATTTGAGTATTCAATTCGCTGTTTGGCACACTGGAGTTGGTGTAGTTCCAAGAAAAGTTGACGACTTACTTCCTCGAGGCTCAAAATCTAAAAATTTAATTGAACATAAAAACAAAATACCTCCTCTTTAAGTGTTCGAACATTAACATTGCTTCCGCCAAATTTGTTTCCAACTGCGTATATAACTCCCCAAAATCCACCGCCGTTATTAGAATTCTAATTAAAGTAAGAAATTACAGACAATATTGTAACCATCTAATGTGATGCATTTGGACAAGATTACAACTTACTCTCTTCTCCAGTTCTGCTAGACAAAGCCGACGTTTCTTGGCTAAGATCATGTTGATGGTTTGCATCAAACGTTTCTCACTCGCATCAATATCAACTTGTGATACGGGATGAATGAACAGGCTCATACTAGTGTAAGGATAGTTAACAGCACCAAAGCCCGAAAGAAGGGCCATAATAGTAACTCCTATAACGCCAACCCTACCAATGCACGGCTCAAAAGAAAAGAATGAGTGACGTGGACTAGAAATTGGGAAAGATACTCCGATTTTCCAGAAGAAATACAAATACAAAAGAAAAAGAACAAGAGAACTAATAAAGCGAATCTGGGAATTAGTTGAAAGGTAACTGAAATTGGCTGTTACATAGTAAGAAATTAGATATGGCAAAACAACAATAACATCAACAAGTGTTACGAACAAAATTATTTGCCAGTAAAATCTCCGTGAATAGGAATCCAAGACATCGAGAATTTCGAAAGTAACAAGTTCGAACATTGTGCATGATAGGGCAAATGTGATTGAGAATACGAAAATAATTGTCTTTTGATGTACTTCATTGTCTTTAAAAATTCTTCGAAGGAAAAATATCCATGCAAAGGCAAAAAATAAAATCTGCG
Source organism: Hymenolepis diminuta (assembly GCA_900708905.1). Taxonomy (NCBI): domain Eukaryota; kingdom Metazoa; phylum Platyhelminthes; class Cestoda; order Cyclophyllidea; family Hymenolepididae; genus Hymenolepis; species Hymenolepis diminuta. The sequence continues at coordinate 335,033 of CAADRB010000092.1, forward strand.
AAAATACTACTATTAGAGAATCGCCAACTATTCCCATGCGAATCTTTGATCTGATTGGAGGACGGTTATTTATACATGTGGCAGTTAATAAGGAATATTAAACACATACCGTGATTATTTGCTAAATATGGCATTCTATTCCAATAGGTATAAAAATGGTGTCTGATGTACCGTACAAATTATGTTATATAGTTAATTTCGAAGATCGCAGCAAAATAATTTTAAAACTAAGATAATCATTTTCCTGGAGATCCTATAGCTGACAGAGTTCCCAAGCTTTGTTATCATTCGAAATAAATTTTGAGTATCCCTACTTTTGAAAACATTTTAATATATATTTACTGTGAAAATATTGGCAGAGAAAGAGCCATGATAACTCGATATCGCCAAATTTCTTTAAATAATACCGAAACTTGCACAATAGGAATATATTTTGATCAAATTATTGCATAATTTTAGCGATATATTTATTCTTGTCCAATGGTTGTACAATATTTACTCAATCCAAAGCGGAGAAAGAAGCAGAATACATTGTCGGGCGTAGTATTCAAAATCGAATTAACCATATGATAGCCCGCTGGAAGTTTGACAATTTTATTTTAATAATATAAAAGCTAAACAGTTTAATCAAGATTAGCACGAGTGTAAGGAAACCGGACTTGCCGTCCTCCTTTCAAGGTTTAGATCATTCCTAATCAAAAATCGTTTTAGAATAACACTGACAACCATTCAGCTGACTGAATATTATTTTCCCACTAATGAAATATGAGAAGAAGGACAAAGACGAATTGAAGAAATATAGTCGAACAATCGGTACTAAAACAAGTGCACTGAGGGTGTCACGATTTAATGAGACTGTTAATGATCGCTTTCTATTTTCACGCCATTTGGAGTAAACTCGAAGCTTGCCGTCAGTCAACGGATAAAGACAGAGATATTAAAAATAGATGTATTCGTGAAATCGAAAATTCAAACTGCTGTAAATTAATCTCCCACCACAACCAAATGAAGTGGAATAAAGCGCCTTATTTTAGCTAGAGCTCAATTTTAAACAGATCTCTGATACCAATATTTTCCATTTTTTGTCGTTTGTGGAAGAAGGTTATTTGGTAAGTATAATGGTGTTCAGTTATCAGCATTAAAGCTAAATGTTTAAAGGAATCTGTTAGAATTACGGGGAATCATGTATACATTTATTCCTGGAACTTGTTGTTCAAATGCTTTAGGGTAAAAAGGGAATTCAATATGTATGTGTAGATTGCGGAAAATTAAGTAACAGAATTCATACAAATTTTGCTCTAGCTTATTTCATTAGCAAGTACCATTGTTTTAATATTTTTATCGAAATTTAAACACTTTTTGGTATCTATCCAAAATTTAATGTATTTATTCTCTATTACAAACTGGAATTGGCTGAAAAATCGGTACACTTTGCTTATTTAAAATAAGTAAATACAATGTAGTGTCGGGTATTCAAATTCACTTTAAAAGGTTAAAATGTTCACATCTTTAGTCCTATTATGTCTCAGTATACTAATGACGTTTCAGTTTTATTGCATAAACATTGTATTAATACAACAAGTATGCATAAATTCAATTGAAAATTTGAGAAATAACGGTTATGATATTAATGACAAAGAAGAGGGAATATTTAATAGATAACCTAATGAGGAGAGAAATTGGTGCCTAGCAGCATTTACTAAAATTAAATTTTCATAATATCACAGTTCATAGTTCCTACCAGCTGCCTTCCACGTATTCCGCAAATGGAAAATACATATTTAATACTGCTATAACGTAACCAACTAGGAGTTCGGGTAGTGATCTCGCAGAGCCAACAATCTAGGAATCTCGGTAATATAGCAACTTAACACAGAAGCTAATAACCCACAGCAGATAAGAAGGCACGTTATAGTCAACACGCGTGTATTAACGAAACCCACTCTCAATCGGTATCGGCTAAAACAAATAAGAATAATTATCAAGTGTCTTTTATCGGTGGGAAAATAAAGAAAGAAATCACATATTTATTCATAAAAGAAATATTGGGAGTGGGGGAAAATAATTATCATTTCTTCTAACGAATACATATTAATATTCCGATCTAGGAATGTATCCATGCATAAGTGCTAAGTTCTGCTTTTTAAATTCAGGACATTCATATAGAACTCCTAAGTAACTTCGCCAACCAAAAATACAAAACAACCAAACTTTAATATCAGAATTAGGAACACATTCATTGTATCACCTAGGTTAATTTTCCTGCGTTTCACAATCGTATCACATAGAAACTCATTCCAGTAAAGGGAAATTAAACGGCGGAAAATAAATGAAAATAAAAACTGTTTTTGTTGAAAAACGTCATTTTCTTCTATCTAACGACTGAGAGCTTAAGCACATTGATGCCCAATTTTAGATACTTTAGCATGAATGAAATGAGGTGCGTGATTACTCTGATAACGAAGATGGTTAATAGTGAAGGATGAATCCCTTTTCTCCGAAATATTTTATCTTACACCATCCCTAATTATTACTAAATTTAATTATCTATTTAGTAATGTCTGTAAACTTTTAACCTTTCCTGTGACCCCATGCACTCTATAGACCAACATCGTGTATCCTCAGCTGGCCTATTTCTCATCGATCGGAAAAGGTAAACATACTTCAGACGATAGTAGCAGACACCGTTTAATTAACCCCGCTATTAACCAGTCTTGTCTGCACTGACCCTTCCTTTTCCTACAATCATTCCGACCAATTAACCACGCATACAACCGTATCCTTATTCGTGTCCTCACACAAAGTCTCGATTATAAATTGCCTCCATCAGACACACGACACGGAACACACCAAGGGACCCTAGCTCGTCCAACGCCTCTTTTCCATGGCTCCGTCCTTCTCCAATCTCCTATTTCTCTATTGAGACTCTGTACTGGACTTTATTCAATATAACCTGGTCAACGCAATCCTTGTGTTGTTTTCTTTTCATTTACTGCTAGCCAACTATCGCTACAAACTGGTGAACTACTCCTACCACAAATTGGTGACTCTGCCACTACAAACCGGTGACCCTCAATAATCTGGTGGCCCGCTACAATAGTTTCAATTACCATGATGCGCACAATAATCAAAACGAGAAGAGAAATGATCAGTAAAGGAGACAAAAGATATGACTTTATTCTTCCAGATATCAAAAAGAAATCTATTTCGATTTGTGATCAAAATAGCCGTTTTGAAATGAAATAATTGAATAGATGGGAGCATGATATCATAGCTTAACATGAAATTGTTTAAAAGGCAACCACGGATCGGTGCATTATTCTCTAGATTTATTTTTGTGTGCGTTCTGATTGAAGGAGTTGGTATGTGTTCTATCACAAAAATATATATGAAAGAACATGCAATAAACATGGAAGAAATAACTGAATTAGTGATCTTGGGAAGGGGTCTGTTTGAGCCATCTAAGATACAACGAAGACGTGGCAGAATTGTGGCTTATTAAAAGGAGACATGAATCAGGAGGGAGAAATGAAATTTTTAGTCAGGATCTCTTAAATAGAAATAAGAGATGTGCTATAGGCAGTAAATGTTAGTCAACATCCGGCGACTATAAGTGATAAGACCTCATCTACAATATCCTTAGGTGATCCAGATGTGTGCAATGCATAGATACCTACGCAGACCCCAATCATCATTTGAAGACGCCGACGGCGAGACAAGGCTGACTTCTGACAAAGAAACTTTTGTGTGATAAAGTTAGATCTATAGGGACCACATCGGTCGAATATTTGGAATAGGTCAAGGCACTCATGTCTGTGGGTAAGTTTGGAGGTGTCAGGCAAGCCATCCCAATTTATTAATTAATAAATTACGTTTATATGCAAAACATTTCTTCGTTAGACAGCCGTGTCTTGTCGTCGGTGTCTCGGTGTGATGGCTGTCACCTGCTTAGGTATGTATATGTAAACATGCAAATACACAGTGAGACCGCTTGTGGACACTGTACTGGAATCTTATCGTCAGTTAATCATTTCTAATCGGTAGGTGTTGATAGATATCTGCTGACTATAGCATTTTGTGAATAAATTCTGATTTGTTTATTTATTAACTTGGGTGGCTTTTCTAACCACCTCCGAACTGATTTAACAATATGAGTAACTTGAATCTTTTCTTTTATATGGTCCCAGCCTACATTACTTTATGACATGATGTCAATTGATGGCTGGTGAACAGAGATTATAGGTAGCCGACTGATCCTGTAAAGACATTGGCAATTATATACGGCTGACGTCTAACGCGGAAACGCTGGTATATAAAATCAAAATCTAGATAAATAAGTTTGATGACATTATGTTCACCTCCAAATCATTATTGTTGCTTAAGTGACTTGAATTATTCCTTCAACATGGCGCCGAACCACACGACGTAGTCAGGATAGTAAATAAAATTCCCGAAATTTTACGTGGCGCAAAACACCGGCGCTAAAAATAACACATTGGATGGAAATAATTCGGTTAATATAAACCAGGTCGAAATTATTCAATAATTATTTCAATAAAATATTCTGCATATAAATATCGAAAATGAAATAAAATGTCATATTCTGGTTATTTGCCAAAATCTAAATTAGACGGTTGGCACTAATTGGTTCACCACAATACTAACGAAAAAGGTATCAATTTCTTAATTTATCATTAGGATCTGAAATAGATTATAATGGTAAAGTATTTGTAAGGGAGTTTAATATATTAAACTTAAAATATCTTTCTATTTTGAAAAGAAAAAGTTTAAACTAATGAAAATAATTAACTAATTTGTCGTGCGGCAATTTAAAAGCTCGTACAAATGTAAGTTAGTGGATATTGTTTCTAATTAAGTGGTGTAAATTTTATGGAAAAATATATGACCAATGTTTTTTTATGAAAACTTCATGATTCACATTTTTCTACAATAAGAATCTTCTGCCATGGAACTTTTTGAAGAGGAGAGAGCTTTAATAATTTCTCTACAGAAAGTAGACGTAAGTCTAGTCACTATGTTTTTTATATGTTTTTAGGCAATTTTAAAGGCGGCAAAATACATGAACGGAGATAAGCAAGAAAATAACAACAACACGAACCCCCGCATATATCGTCTTTGCCGCTCAGAAATGCGGGAAAATATTACCAAAATTAATTTGTCTCGGTATGAGCCTTTTTATAAATAAATTGTTTAGCCTTGCGTTAAGCGGACAGGAACCCAATAATTTTAAGTCAACTAAATCCAACGAACGAGCCGCATGGCGTCCACCAGGTGTAGTCTCCAGAGGTGTTCTTTGTCGCTCCTATCGGGAACGTTCAAAAGTGACGCACTCCAACTCCGAAGATAAATGAAATATAAATATACTTAAGTCAAATTCGCGATCCTATTGGATATTCAACGATTACGAAATATGTGAAGGGCTTGTCTAAGATATGTATTGATATTTCCAGAATATATCCTGCTTATTATGTGTAAAAGTTGTGATTTATGCTGACTAAATTCGAGGAATCTTTAGATATTGTGCTCCTATTTCTTTGTATATATATATATATATGTATATATCAAGTTATATTTGATTTTAATGACTTTGTAAGTAAGTAGAAACGAAAATTGCAAGTGGAGATAATCAGATGAAACTTTCACTTGTTTGTGTCATATTTCAAATGCCACCATTCTCACTCTTTTAACATCATCCAATCTACGCATTATGGAGAAGAATGTATTAGAGGGGCATCCTGTACTGAAGTTCACACACCAGCCTAGCTGGGCCAACGTCGGGATGCCTTATTCAACAACAGTTCAAGAGCAACGGACCAAATAGCTGCCAGAGTATTAAATATTTTTAATATTACATGACCAAGCAAAACCTTGCATAAACACGATCTGATTTACTCATAAGAATTTTCAAAACTTGTGTTTCGTTAATAGTCATCAAAATTTGAGCAATAAACTGTTGGCTGATAAATGGAAAATATGAAGTGTTATACCCATAAATACAAGGTTGAAAATTTCACTGCCAAGTATTAAACTATGGAGATTAACACGACTGACTCTTTCAAAATTGTTTAATTTAAATTATTTGAGTAATAATATTATCTGGGCCAAAAGGAAGAGCTTATTCATTCCACCGTCTCAGGGATCTTATAAAGAAGAAAAAAATAATTTTCACATAGATTTATAAATAAAAATGTAATAAAGATGCCTGCCTTTTAAAATGAAAATAAAATGTACACAAATATTTTGTGTCTCGTCAAGTTTTGTTCTAATTAATTAACACACATAGTCACCTATTCATACAAACTTACTTTAAATAGTACCAAATTGAATACACGAAATGGGGCTAACTCTAAGTAATCAGGCGGAGTGGTCAAACACGAAGGGCAAAAAAATGGACACATTAATCTACTCAGATATTAATAGTTTTATTTTTGAATCATATTATAATTTTATTGGGCCATATGCTATGAAGAACCCATATATTTCTTTAATACCATTTTCTAAACCAATATCGTGGAATTCACTGATAACTTTCGAAAACTTGGCAAGTTTCAATACAAAGTAATTGCATTTTTGGAGTTATACTTTTAGCGGTAATTTTGCTACATCAAAAGAGTTAGATAAGTATGGGAAACCCATCGCGGTTCTGGAGAAACTAAAAAATGACAAGTTTAGGGCAACAGCAAATACACTCTTAGCGTTGAAAGTGTTCATTGAAAATGCTGGAGATTTTACCATTGCTGAGATAAAACGATTTCTAGAAGGTTGAGACATTTTTTCTTATAATAATTTGGTAGAAAATAAAAATCTTTACGCTCGCATTTATGGAGATGTATTTGATCTGGTCAAGTGTTCTTCCGATGAGTCAAAATTATTTAAAATAGCCGAAGATCTTAGAAGAACTGATAAAGATGAAACGAATTCTGACATACATACAAAACAGCTGATTAAACTTATAACTGACTTGCATACTTTCGATATTCAACTTTCGAATGAAGTATCAAAAATGAAAGACAGGTTCTCAGTTTATTTTCATATAATTTTCTAGGAAGGCTCCTCTCTCTCCCGCCTATATTGAAAAGGAATATAATTTAATTAAAGCATTTACGGAAAATAAAATGGAAAATAAAATCATAGCTGATATTCGAGAAACTGGTGGTAGGTTAATGGTCATAAAATTTAAATAAATTGATAGTTTACTTAAAGTTTATTATTTTATGAACTCTCCGAGTTATTTAATTTGCTAAATAATTCAAAGTCCTGTAATTTTTATTTTTATTAAAATTGGATAAATAAAATGTTTTATTTACAGCCTTTACCGTAAAAAGAAATAATGGATATAGAGCTCCGCCATGGCGTGAGGTTTTCGGAGACGTTGCCTATTTTCTCATCAATTTAGAAAATCGCGATAGCCCTCTCTCAGTAACTGCATCAACAGGTGGATGGTTCATTAATGGAGTAAGTTGTAAACTTCAAACTTAGTCGCCCATTCCTCTCTAGGGATTCGATTCAGAAAAATCAGAATTCTTGTATAATCAAGAGAGTGAAACTCATCCAACCTTACTCACCATGCTTCGAAAGGAATGTCAACTCTTTGATGATTTTCTTGACAGTGAAGAGGGGATACTGCAAATGTATACACTGAGATGGCGTCTGAATACTGAAAAAAAGAATGAGATTGTTTATGAAGAATCAATTAGGGATAGGAAAGAGAGTAAAACAAGCCAGAGGGCTGTGAAAAGTGTTGTCAGACACAAACACAACAGCCAACAACGAATGGATATTATTTCACATATGCGAAGTCAACACAGAAATGATTTCGGAAGTCCTAAGATATCTCCTATAGGCATTACAAAACCCAGTGGTGACCAGAAAAGGCAAGTAAATTATTATATCTCAGCCCCTACTTGCTTACTTACATATATCCCATTAAAACGATTAAAATAAATAATTAAAATAATACTTAATTTAATACCTAATAAAATAGAAAGTCGTCCCTTCCTCCCATAAAACTGAGTGCTAGTAATTCAAGTTTGAGCTCTACAAGATCGCTGCCATCGGATCAATGGGATATTATTGATACGAATAATAGTTTGCTACCTACACTTCTCACAACAAATATCGACAAAAATATGAATTATGGGAGTCGTCATTCTTCCCAGTCAAATGGTGAAGTGGTTGGAGAGCGAACCGAGGAACTCATAGAAGACGCTATCTCCTCGTCTTATCAATACACTGATGATGGGTAGTGTGGTGTTTGATTGCTCGTTGGCGTTGTGTTAACGTCTTATAATTGTTTTTGTGTGTTATTGTACCTAACCATATATAATTTTCATAAAATTATTTAATAGGATATTCGGCCCTTTCTTGGATGTCATCACCCATGAACGCATTAAAGACCAATACTATTCACCAAGGTGAGTCGAAATTTATTAAAACGGCTTTTTTAGTTAACTGGGTTAAGGTGTTATAATATGTCCATAATACTTCGTCTTGGTCTACACAGTAAAATGCTGTATCTAATCGTTTTAATAATTTTTTTAATGACTAAAACTAAAAAAATATTGATTTTAATCATCTCTTTGCATTACTAAAAATATGATCAGTACTTAAGAGAATGAATATAAATTAATGTCAAACTATTTAACTTTGCTAAGTTATAATTACTTTATTTAAATGAATTTATAAAGCTAAACGACAAATCAGTTTAACCATACGCAAAATTGCATCGCGTTTCCTGCTTGCAATAATAAATTTGGGTGTATTGAATATTTTACATTTTTTTGGTATTTATCGGGATAAATATACTCTTGTTTGATTAAAATATTCTTGAATGCTCTCTCAAAAAAGACTAAAAATATAAAATGTATACAAACATTAGAACACTATACAAAATAGGCATACCATTTAATGAAGAATTTGTATATTTTCAAAAATTTGCAAATAGATTTGAGTCAACTTGAGCTGCAGAAAGATGAACCATAAAATGATATCAGTCGTTACCAGCTGATTTTCTAAATAACCACTATGAAAATCAACAGGTAATTAAATGCCGTCTACTTTCAATATTATTACGTGTTCACCAATGATTACTTGCAATTTCATTAAACAAAGTCACGACCAGTCCCTTTCCGGCTTAATATACGGAGCTGCAAGAAGACAGTGAATATATATTTTCTTTAATTTTCGTCACAAATGAATGACAAATAGGGAATTTAAATGCTTTTGATTTAAATTCAAAGAAAACATTTCTCAACGTGGGTTTTAATTATAGAAAGTTTAAAATATTTAATGTGACAGCGGGCAAGATTGTTAACTTACGTATCTTTTTTTCACCGACAGAAATGGGGAAACGGATTTGGAATCTTCTGGTGAAGCCAGCTCCGAGAGTGAGGAAGAGAATTTTGCACCAAACCCCCCTGCAAACGATACCAATGCAGAACTGCCACCTGAATACTGGCAAATAGGCAAACTTGTTAAGTATATTAAGGTTAGCAAAACGCAACAGTCACTCAACGTTCACACATTTGACAAGTCCGAGGTCACAAGATTAATGTACATTGGTGCACATGCAGTGATATGAATAACCAACCGCACTGATAGTTCTGATCAACAAGTTTCATTAGAGAATTTCTAAGATATCTCCTCCCTAACGAAGTATCGTGAATACTTTTCATAATGAGCTTGAGAATGTATTAGTCAGTGTGCGTGTGAAACAACTTAATAGGAAGTCTTTCATTTTTTTAAAGGGAGGCAATCAAACATCAACTGTTATATCACTGTGTGCTCTGTACGACACGCCATTGGAAACTGAGGTTTGTCAATTAGCCGTTCGAGACACTGGAGGAGTTGACGTCTTGATCAATCTTCTAGAAACGGAGGAGATCCGAAGTATGGTGAGGCTACAGAGCTTAACTGCCTTATACTTTCAACTAGATAAGAAATAAGCAGTTTTAATCACAACAAATTTCTAGCTTGGTTCCCTCAAGATCTTAAAAGTGGTTTCTCAGAATCCTGAACTCCGAAAAGCCATCTCAGATCAGGGAGGAATACCTCCAATGGTTCAGTTATTGAGCTCATCTAATCGGGATCTCAAGTGCTTAAGTGCTGAAGCGATCGCAAACGTGGCTAAGTTCGCTCGAGCTCGCCGGACTGTTAGATTGCATGGCGGTATCAAGAAACTGGTAAGTGTTTTTTTAAAAGAAAGTAAGCTGCTATTACTCCAGATTACCGTTGATATACTCTGGGATATTGTTATTTTGTATCATAATTATTCATGGCTGTATTAACCATGGGAAAGTGAAGAAGCAAAGAAGGTCAATAAGGTAAAGTACAGAGAGGTCAAAAAGAAGAAAGTAAGGAGCTGATTGCATCAATTAGTTTTACTTTATTTGAATTATGGAAGCATCAAGTTGTCCAATTTCTCATGATGAGTGTAGTGCATTGCGTGATGCCATAATGTTAGATTATGTCAAAAATTTACGGAAATTGTTAGCCTTTTGATTTAATTCCGTTTTGGTCAAGCCACTTCCATTTATTTCTAGCCTGTTAGAGCTAAGAGTAGATATATGATAAATGAAACGATTTTTAACATAGCATCGATAATACATCTAAATGCTCACTAAGGCATTTAGTAGATTATGCAAAAAGAAGATCTAAAACTCAAACGATGAATTAAGTATAGCTTATTAGCTTTAGATATTTTGGATTGAAAAATAACCTGGTTAGTAAATAATGCATTCTCAGACATGAGAATGGAAGAAGTGTAATCGATAGTCCCATGCACTATGAACGAACTTTGTTCACAGAATTCTGCAAATTTTGTTTAGGTATGCAAAAAATATTCAAACCAGCTTCTGGAAGGACTATATACGAAATGCTAATACTCATGCTAAAGTCACTATCACTGACACTACTTCATTGCTGTTTTCGATAGGTACGATTAGCAATCATAATTATACACGGTAGAGCTCACTTAAGGTCAGTGTATATTAGTTCCATATAGTATTATTTATGATTGTATTAATTATATATGCTATGAAAAACAGCTTTGATTATGAAAGGAAGGATTTTATTAAGTAATTTTTTACTGTGAAATTATGATGGTCTGTAGGCCACTTTCGACTAATCATTTCCACATGAGTGACTCGACTCATTTCAATATATAGCCAACGGCTTTTTATATATTTTTGAAGTGTTTGGCAAAAACCAGAGCTTGAATAATGTTACCATTACATAAATAATTGCAAAATAAATTATAATTATGAATTTAAAGATGACAAATCTTTTGACTTAACTAAAACCTCCGGATAAGGAACCAGGAAAACCAATAGTAGTTTCTCGTAGTGAAAGACATGTACGCTTCCCAGATCGTTACAAAGTCTGAACAGTGCAATTACAATAGACCAATTCATAGCCAGACATTTTGCCCCCTTTACGTACCTCAAGGCTGGGAGGAGGCTGAAGAATGAATCTTTCTTCTCTATAATATTTATCTTACATACTCTCTAATCATCACTAAATTTGATTATCTTGTCTTCATAGTAATGTCTGTAAACTTTTAACCTTTCCTGACCCAAGCACTCCATAGACAAACATCGTATGTCCTCAGCTGGCCTATTTCTCATAGATCGGAAAAGGTAAGCATACCTCGGACGATAGTAGCAGACACCGCATGGTCGGCCAGTCTTGTCTGCACTGGCCCTTCCTTTTCCTATAATCGTCCCGACCAATTAAAGCACGCATACGATTATANNNNTATGCGTGTCCTCACCCAAAGTGTCGATTATAAATAGCCTCCATCAGACACACAAGACACACACACCAAGGGACCCTAGCTCGTCCAACGCCTCTTCCATAGCTCTGTCCTTCTCCTCCAATTCCCTATTTTCCCTTGAGACTCTGTACTGAGCTTTGTTCAATACAACCTGGTCAACGCAATCCTTGGTGTTATTTTTCTTTCATTTACTGTTAGCCATCTGCCGCTACATACTGGTGACCCTCAACAATCTGGTGGCCCTCTACAAACTGGTGACTCTGCCACTACCAATTGGCGACCCTGTAAAGGACTGCTACACATTTATGGGATAATTCTAATCATTCATTTTTCCGATGTGGCATATTTAACTTGAAAATCACGATTAATATAGATTTAGAATTTTCTTTAATTCATACCAAAATATACTCATTGATTTGAGTGAATGATCGGCTCCCGTCCTTTTGGGTTTTATTTTGAGATGATCGTGTACAAATTACTTCTAGGATAATCATCGACTGAAAAAGACACTGGAAGATATAGCTTCTAAAAAAATAAGAAAATTTTATTAAATTGCTGCCAGAGCGTTATTTATTTTTGCAGTTAAAATAATTTTGAAAATTCACGATTATCACTGGGTAACTTCAGAATCAATATCAAATGTACACATACAATAATGTCTAGATTGAAAAATTCGCGAGAGGAACTGGCTTAAGTGAAGTAGTTTAAGGCCTATCTGTAGGCATCCGATTGTTTAAATAACCTCCTGTTAACCCTAACTGTGACTGAACACGAACTTCAAAAGAAAAGACAATTTAGTATTTTCTAAAACAAGTGATTTATATATTATTGCACTCAAAGAATTAGGACTCGAAACAAGGATCCGAATGTAGTCTTCATAAGTCAATGACAAAGAGAAGTACCGACTACATTTTTCTTTCTTCTTATTAGGTTGCTTTATTGGACGTGAGTCACTACCGCGGCGATTTGCAAAGTCAAGAAGCTGCGAGCGAACTTGAAGTGGCGCGTTGTGGTGCCCTAGCGCTCTGGTCCTGTTCCAAATCTGCAAGAGCTAGGATGGCTATGAAGAAGGCCGGTGTAATCTCACTACTCGCACGTCTTCTCAAATCAACATATGAGGCTCTTCTCATTCCAGTGATTGGAATTCTAGAAGAATGCGCGTCGGAGGTAAGTCTCAAGAATTTTAAGTCCACTTTTCTCTTTAAACTTCACTTTACTCCCCTTTGTTTTTTACTTTCTAAACCCAACAAGACAGAGAAAGAACTCACTCATCTATCTATAGGACATAACTTTGTACAAAATCTAATTACCTTATCTGATATCATTTGCAGTATACGAACTTCATACATCTGAAGTAGTAAAATCGATCTGCAATTTTTACTCTGCTGTTGTCTGCTACAGCCATGATATTTATTTGCTAACCGAAAGTCGAGAGAGGCTTAAATCTACGATAAGTAAATAGAGGAAAATTCAAGAGGGAGAGATATGATATATCAGAAGAATGGTTAAGGAAGAGAGATTATTTTACTGCCCCCCAAATAAAATTATACCTGAGCTCAGGCAACGAGTTATCAATTTATTACAGTAGAGAAAAACTGAGAAAAGTACATTAGAAGAATAAAAGTGATTCTAAAGTGGTCCTTATTTCATTTTAATACACTTTATACTCACATCAGTTGGTTTTGATAACTGCTGAATCACACACACACTTTTTAGGGATACCAGAAACTGCTTTTCCCATTTTGAAATAGAACCGGATCAATACAATTTGATTTCACTAAAGTGCTTCAGGAAAGGGAAGAGAACAAATAAGTCCACATAAGAGTCAGTTACAAAATTATACACAGAAAATAGAAATTACATAGCTGGTGAAGTCCATTTGTATAAATAAGCCACTTGTTAAGCCACTAGCACTTTTCAAAATTGATTGAATTTATTTTTCTCCACAAATCTTTTGATGGAGAAAATACTCTCATGCTTAATGTGCATGAGATATTCAGATTTTTTCAAAAATGGAGTCAAGTTGGGTTAAAGGAGAAGTTTTTCAAAAATTCTTTTCTCCATTCTTGGGAAAGTTTTTTATGTTAATTCCTTTGTTAATTGAAACTAATTATTCTTATACCTCGTCTTCTAGAATGATAACGACTTTGGGAGGTATGAGTTAGCTTCTTCATAAATAGATGAGAGATTCTCTAGATAGCCTATGTTCTGTGCAAGAAGGGTACATAAATCAGCTTCCATAGAGCAAACATGGAAATAAATCGGCATCCCATACGTATAACAGACTCTCATTCTTTCCTGGGAAAGATAATTAACTATTACGAATTCCCGCATTTTCACTGATATACAAATGATCTTTAGATAGAATGACTTTTAAACGAGATACTGATTTGTGGGAGTTTTTGCATTCGCACAATATCAGAATAACGCGGAGGCAATTCAGCGGTTTCTTGGTCAAGAAATGTGGAGATTACTTATGTCGACTCCAGCTAGAAAATTTTTCTGACAGTTACTCTACTCTGGGTGACCTCAAAAACATCGATTACTTTAATATTTCAAAGATAAATAAGAGACTTTGCGTAAGAAAGAAGGAGTAAGACATGTAGTTAAAAAACAGAATTTATAAAGAAAACAAATTTTATTATACAGAAATGAATAGGCAGTAAATGATTAGCTGCTTGGTTAGCCAATAATTGCACAGATAATGCTCCAGTAGTGGTCTTACATCTCCAGACGCAAACATAGGATTCCAATAATCGATGATTCAGTGCCCTAGAGATGAAGCTAGCGCCAAGACTACTCATTCTGACCTCTAAATATTTGCCCATATACCTAGCCTCTGTGAATCGTTAGATTATATCGATGAGCTTTGGCTTCGTAGACTCTGACTTGACTTGGCCACTGTGCTACCAGTGAGACATTCAATTTTTTATAAAAACTTCGAAGTTTGATAGTGTAAGCATATATTAAAAAACCAAAAAGATGTTTTTCAGGTCCTCTGACTAATTTTGCAAAAAGGTAAACTTGTGCAAAAGTAATTTACTTAACCGTAAAACTAGATCGCCAAACTAACGACTCACTAGTCATTAATTAAAATAAACAGTTATTTTCCGCGAATTAAAATAGTGCTAAAATTATAACAAAACTTAATAATCCAAACGGAATGAAATATTCTCTCTAAATATTGTCATGAATGAATCTTGCAGTCAAAACGTCGGGGCCTTGGATTCAAAATATACAATGGTCTCTGTTAGATTCATTTTATAGATTATTCTAGCAGCAGAAAATGTCTGCTTTGATTTTGGAGATTTTATTGTTTATGTATTTATTCAAATTTTTTACTAAATATCTGATTCCCATGTTTTATTTTAGTACTTATCATTCCTTTGAGGCGGTATGTGGTGAAAATATTTGGTAGATTTACGTAGATATTAAATAACAGAAATATGTTAATGTAAAAAATTTTCAGTAGTAACTTGTTAGCAAATGAAAATTAGCATATTTAATAACACAAATTTAATCCAAAGTTCATACTTCGTATTTATATGCTGATGCTTCAGTGTTTAGATTACTTTATTAAATGAGATAACGGAACCCAGTTATTTCTAAGATAAATGCCTAAGGAGGAACATTATTCTTTGAGAAACTTAAAAATCATTAGTATTTTACGAACTTAGATTAGCTCCACATATAAAGGAAAACTTTATTTTTGAAAGTAAAGATGTTCTACTAAACTCTCACTCTTCCATCTTTTGAGATCTCTTTCTTGACAATAGACAGAAAGGAGACAGATAATGCGAGATGAATTAAGAGGCTATTAGCGTAGAGTCGGAGATCAGGTCCGTAACTTAATTAATAAGCCGAAAGGGTTGGGATAAATTGGGAAGGATTCAAAGATTGAACAGAGAAGCAAGGGATAATTAAACCGAAGTGGAGGTTTGACGTTTGGAATATATCAAAAAGCTATTTGGGACAATGTTTGTAACGGGTAAAATTAGTTTTCTTATTTTAATGATTTTGTTTGTTAAATTCTGATAATGATTCAACTTTCAATACTCTTCTAGGAGAAAAAATCTGGAAAGAGATAAGCACTTTGTTCACAAATTTTCAAAACAAGACCAATCTGGGAGTTTTATTAAATAATGCCGGAAATTCAGCACGAAATTCCAATATGTATTCGATTCCAATATTCATCCAAAATATCGAGCAGCGGTTATGATAATAATAATATTATTATTAGTAATGAGACGTTAAAAGTGGAAAATTACTGGTGGCCAAAGTCATCTCTTTCTTATCTATTTAAGGAATGTTTAAGTACGAAGAGGTGAAAGCGAGAATGTTTGGTAAGATTACGGACTTCGGTAGCATCCATTGTTTAAAGGTCCATTATTGAAAAAGTGTTATATGAACACCTGTGTATAATTGCAGCAAAAAATATAACCACTTTGAGGAGTTGAAGGGATATTAGCTTAGCTGATTTATTTAAACTATCTCCAATCCATTTATAATAAGACAGAGTTAGCAAGTTACCATATATACTCCAAAACGCACTTTCTTTAAAAATATTTAGAAATAGCTCTTAATCTGATCCACTATTTCCCTGTCCCTGACACTTATGTTTTAGATTTCAAAATGTATTTTAGATCAGGAAATTATGCATCTCCCTCACCCAAACCCAAGTAGTGCAAACCAATATGATTCAATCTTGCTGAACTACTTGGTATTATGAGAAATGGATGAAACTTTTAAGAAACAGTCCCTGGATAGGGATCAAAAGCTTCATAAAAGCAACTATTTCTTCAATCAAAAAATAAATAAATTGCAAGAATTTCCTTTAAAAATAATAAGAATTTGGACCACAATAAGAATAATTATCCTTCATCTTTCTGCAGTAATCAACCGGTTAAGTAATGCTGTCATTTACCTACAAATTCTGGTCAGGTTTTAGGTTTCAGCTTTTCTGCTTATGATTCATCACTTTTATCAATTGTCTTTGTAACCTAATTAATCTTGTATTCAGTTTTAATTTGTTCTATTTATCATTCTGTTTCTCTAAACACAAGCTCTCATCCTCTTTTACAGCATACTTGTGGTGGAATTCGTAAAAGCTAAGAAGATTTTCAAAAGAGCATGTTTACCTCATTCAACTTTCGGGGCATCTTTTTAGGCGAATTAATTAGCCATATGAGATTTTAGCTATTCTGAGAACATAGTATTTTAAAAAAGCCAATGTACTGACGAAGTTAATGGCTTGATCTCAGGACTTTTCTACTGAATTTGCCTTGGGAGCAGTAAATAAGGGCACACTTATTTTTAGCTTTATTTAGTAAAATTTAAAATGTTCACGACTCATAAATATTATATCCTTTATTTTGTGATGTGTAAACTTGAGTGTAAAAACAGGTAAAAACATCTTAGTTGCTCTTAACTGTTAGCAAGACAAACAAATATTTCACTATGCCGTAGAACGGAAATAGTTTAATACATTGTAAAAATATATTTTAATGAAAATGTATACTCTTTGAAGATTTCAGAATTCAAGCTGTGCAAATCTCTTGAATTTACGGCTTACTATCCATTCTAAATCCCTCACGGGTTATCTTAATCCATTCCACTTAAACTGGTCATTTCAGCTGTTTAGAAACTACATATGATTAAAACTTTTGATATTTTGCTTATTTATAATGGCAAGATCTAATCAATAACCTGAATTTAAAACAAATTAAGTGAAAGTGTGTCGTTATAAACCTTGAAACTATCTCCATATTTATATATTTTGTGAAAAAAAAATATGAATATGCACTGCATTTAATTGGGATTCACTGAACCCCGTATGTGATATTACCTAGGATTATTTCTTGAAGAGTAATTTCATATTTTATCAGCTGTTAGGTGTTTTTAATAACTATTACTTGCAGAAGACCGTACGGTTTGTTATTTTTCCTTCATTTTATTTCTTTCTATTTGATATTTACTACCTTTGGTTTTTAAATGATATTCTAGATCTTATTGGATATATAGGAATGACATTAACTATTAAAATTAGACCCACATCAGTATCAAAATAAACAAAAGATGGCAGTTTGCCGTTGTCAGATTTCTGTAAGATGCACGTTTGCAAATTTGTATCTTCTATTACTATCGAATATGTCAAAAATAAATGAATGCAAATTTTTAAAAAAAATTTCCCAAAGATATTCAGCATTTACTTATTTGGAGTCCGGAAAAAAATCGACAATCCACTACGTATGCATTTATGAAATTTAGTTAACGAAAATATTAATTTCAAATAGTAAAGTTTTTAGCGCATTAGTACAATTATTATAAAAGAATAAAAGTAAAAAACTATCTGAAAAGCGCTAATATGATTCAAGAAACAAACTTAAGTGAAGTTCACGAATTATCATCAGAAGAACACTAAAACCGAATTGCATATATATATATATATATATATATATATATATTCAGTAATGCTCATTATATCAAAAAAATATACGGTAAATCATCCAAATAATTGACGCTATTCTTGCTAGGTTCGCACAGAAATTGCTACAGAGAAAATTAACAATCTTTTATTCTAAGCGCTTTCTGTCAGTAAATGCGATCCATTAAACAGAAAATATAACTATGGATTTTTCTTAATATTTCAGCCAGATTATCGCCTTGCCATTAGAACAGAGGGCATGATAGAAGATCTGGTGACCCATCTGAAGGTTTCCAACGAAGAGGTGCAGATGCATTGTGCTGCAACCATCTTTAAAGTGGGTTTTAATAATGTTTAACTAAATTATCCATATATGATATAATTTTACGCCATTTAATACACTTTGTATTGATTTACACTTAATGTAACTTGATGGTATATGCACGAAGTTACAGAGAGAACACGTTTATAATGTGCCATATATTATCAATATATATGACTTTATTTAAGAAATTCGCATATATGTTAAAATTTGCCAAATGCAGGGCCGTTGCAATGCATAATTTTGGAGTAAAACCTATTATTAAGGTAAACCCGAATCATTATTGAGTTCTGCGATTTGTCCTTATTTTCGAAAGCTAATTAGGTTATAACAGCTATTCAAAGCAGTTCTAAAAACGTGTAGAGGCTTAACCACGGAAAATGACCTAAATTTGAGGAACAGTAGAAAAATCAAATTAAGTCATGAAACAAGGAGGAATTCAACAAGAAACAGGTAAAAAAGTCAATGCATTAAGATTCTTACATTGTTCGATTAATAAAGACACAATGCGAATCCATATGGGAAGTAGGACAAAATGTTACGTTTCTATAAAATTAAAACAAGAGACTATTGAGAATATTATTTTTCCCGAACAATGACTTACACCAATTTGTGATTGCGTATTCAAGCATTTCGTAATTTCATCGTAATTAATTTGATAGCCAAAGAAATTGCATACGATTATGTAGTTTTAAAAGATCTCTCCGGAATTAACTAACTGGAGAGGTAAAATATCTGAATAATTTGAAACGTAAACAAACTGGGGGTCATTCATTTATTTTATCACCGACAGTGGAGCAAAAAATAAGCAGTCTTTTATTTTAAACTTTCTTTACATTTTCTTAATATTCCTAAATTTAACCATTAAGATATGCCTAATGGGTTCCTGAGCGAATTGATGTAAAGGATTTCCAGAGCTGATAGGTCAATAAATTAACTGGGATGATCGGTCATACCATCTCAAAACATCTTTCTTGGAATGACAAAGGACAGAACAACAAGAGCGAAAAATCATTTTAACACTGCGGAACTCAGAGGAATATTCCATTTTATGCCAATATCAATATCAACAACACAGAGATTCGTTGATTCGCGTTTTGGCTTTCATGAATAGTGACATTCTTCTTTCTGAATCTTGACAAAAATGATACACTTCTAGTCTGATTAATGTTGGTAATTTTAAATATCCTTGTGACTGAATTTCGAAACTTAGTTGCAATTCCAATGCCTGTTAGAAATGGGAGAATCGGCCTAAAGACATTTCCAAACCAAACGAGAACGAGTATGATAATGACATTTCACAACAGGCTAGTGAAAAATGATTAAACGGTGCTAGCTATGTTGGGATCCATATACGGAATTTTAGATGGGACGAGTGTCAATCAAATCAGTGGCCTGCATATCCAACTGTTCCATCGCCTGAAAACATTAAAACTAATCATCCGATGTGGTGAGGTCAATTGGGACTATTTAAATAACCAAGGCAATACTTGCCCAATTTTAGCATGAATAAGCAATGAGTGAACAAATGATGATCCTCTTTAGATAAATAATCAATGACGTATTCACTCTCCTTTTTTCCTATTGACCGACTTATCCATACTCTGTGATGCATGCACTATTTGACACACACGCACACATTTATATACTACCAACTACCTAGTCTTAGTTACTAACTTAATTTGATCTGATTAATTAAAATAGGCTCAGGACTGGTTCACTTTAACTGACTTTTGGGATTTCTGAGAGGAAGGGATACCTGGAGGTGCTAAAGGAGCAATTGGGATTTAACTCAGATTCCACATGTGCTCATACACCTCGCCTCTCTAATCAATTTACTTCGTAGCAGAGTTTTAAAGAGATAAGATTTTGTTATTGTGGAATTGAAATTAATAAGAATTGTCCAAAGGTTAGTATTTAAAGCAATGAGAGATTTTCACTGCATGCAATTGGCTGTTGACAGTTCTAATTATCACTAATTAATGAACGGGAACCTTCAGCGTGCACTTTATTAATAATTCAAACCAAATGTATCTCGACGAAACGACTTCTAAAGCTATTTGAAAACGCTCATTTTAATTATCTTTGCCGAAGTGGATTTTATGAAATTTGAGGAGATATTGTGGTTGAAATTTATTTTATTCAATGGTAGAAGTGATTACTATACTGATAGCCAATGAAAATATGAAGACAGGAATATTCGTCACGGAAGGGAGCCGAGGAAAATTTAAATTTTTATAACAAAATCACTGAAATTAATGGACTACTGCCTCGAGAATGTCTGATTTTGTAGACATTGACCTTTGGGATATCTTTTGGTTAACAATTCAGTTAAACAAATGTCAGATGAAATCATGCTTTTGTTGTGTTCGACGAAGGGTCATTTTCTTCGCACTCTGACTGTGAGAAAGTTTATTTCCAGTACTTAGCGCAATTTATATCAAAGTAGTAAAAGAGTTCTGCAAAAATTTGTTCGTAGTGGATTTATCTTCAATCGAACGTTAATTATCAACCAGAGCATCTATTCGTGCTATATGTCGAGAAAGTTTGCAAGGATGATTGCGAATAAATCTACCTCTCGCATTTTTAATTTAGTCATTAGGGTTCACCTTTTATGGACCCTGAGAGATCTGTTATGTTCAAAATGTCATCGCTACTCGCATCTAGCTACTCGTGGCTCTAGGAAGATGTGAATGAGTCAAGATAATCTCATGATTTTTTGAGCTCCTTCACTCTAAATTCAAGTTTTAAACTCCGAACTGTCTTTCTTATTTCATCGCATTTAGGTGAATAACCTGAGTGTCCCTAATGAATGATCACATCCTAATAGATAGATAGATAGATAGATTAATTGATTGATTGACTGATCTTGAAGTGAACTTCTTGAGAAGGTATAATTGTATCTTAAATAAGGAATAGAATGGAGTTAAATTCAATGAAGCCCAAAAGAATGTGATACTTCCATGAGTGTATTTTGTATAACTGAAAATCGTAATGAATGATAAAAAAGATATGTTGTTACTGTGTTTCACGTATTTTTAGCGAAACGAAGGAGAAATGACAATGATGAGAAGAGTATGAAATCTATGCAAACTCACCTGCTTTTAGTGAGAACGCATAAAAACATGCGAATCGATGTGGAAAATTGGTTAAAATGTTGCGTTTCTCTGGTATTGAAACATGGGAAATCATCATCAGAAAGTGTTTAACGACGCAAAATCCACCCCTCCTAAGCAGTGCTTTAAAAACTGCGAATGCAAGTAGAAGACGCAGCTTGAAAGTGGATATTCGTTCGGGAATTATATATAAATACGAACTGTATAATAGTAGTAGTAGCAAGTTATTTCTTCCGCAGAAATATTTAAGTAAGCTTGATAATACGTTTGAAACTTACCTCAGTTGGTAAGATAAGTAGGACGACAAAATTTGAGTTCAACTCTGTGATCTTAGTTTTCACCACAAATGTCATCTAACGGCGTAACTTTATAATGTACCTTGTCGCCCACTTCCTACTTGCCTCAAGTCAAGATTTATATGTCTAAACTCCTTAATGTCTCTTTCTGCTAACAAGAAATTTCCCCCAAGGAATATCAAATTTTAGTCCTTTATCCGTGCAAAAATATATAGCAAAAAAATTAATTAGATTAACCAGAATGGGTTTAACAATTGAATTCACCTGAAAATTCCCCTTTTATTATTGCATTACTAGAAATATATGAATACTGACACCCTCCCGTTTAAATCTCTACAGATACTTTAATTTCATCAACCCGTTTAGAAATTATAATAAATCCGTGCATGCTTACCACAGGTTAATTTCCCAACAAGCAGAAGCACCTTAAGTTAAAATTTGAAAGTGGTTTCTGCTCTGGGTGATAATGAATAACTAGAAACCTCTGAAACTTATTACAATTTATTATAACTTATTATTATGACATAATTATAATTAAATTATGTTATAATTTCTTCTGCTAACAGGACATTTATGACAGATTCGTTAAGTGCGCATTTGGGAAAATTCAAGGAGAGTGAAAGTCTGTTCCCTTTAAATTCGATATCTTGAATAATTTTCACTCAGTCACCATGAAAATTGAACTTCCACTGAGCAGAACACTCTCAGATATGTCAAGTCGTGGTCTCAGGGAAAGAAAGTGCCAGTCCCAATCAGAGATATGTGGAAGTCTTTATTTTCAACTCTGAAATCTTCAAATACCCATTTCCCTTTCGTCATATTGAAATTTACGCATATGCCTATCCAACTCATGTCTTCTACACGATCCTTATGACTAAGTGAGCGACAAAAATAAACTTCAATTCCCAGCTTTTACCGAATAGTCACTCTGGAGTCATGAAAATGAGCAGATAGCATAATCCAATCTGATAAAGATTTGCGTTTCCAAAATTACGCTTTCTTCTCGAATGTTACCGAATGATGAACATTTGCAAAACACGCGATCACGAGAAATCAAACATTTCACTTAACAGCCATCAGAACTAAGCACTAGCCTCGAACAATGTCGCAAACAAAGGTCTTAAAACATTATGACACAGCAATGACCGAAACTTTAGAGCAGTCTTCACTTCTAACATCCGGCATTCTCATATATCATTCTCCACTCCCTCCATTAAAAGTACTTGTTATGACTTCATTAGGCTCTAAAATGGCCACAAATTCCAGAACTCAATAATAACATGTAATTGCCTTAATGGTGAGCTTTAATCTAAAATAATGTAGGATAACGACCCGGCGATTTAGCACATTTTAACCATTGTGCAAATTTTATGGATGATTAACGATAGATTGTTAGGTTAACGTTCCTTTGATAAAAATTACTCATTCTTATCCAACATCTTTCGGCGAAAGTTATTTCTCCATAGGCTTGAGCATTAGATCCGCCTTGAATCTTTTCCGAGGTCTTGTGAGGCGTCCAGAGTAGCGGTCGGGTCGATGACCGCGCTGGGTCATCGGAGTTTCGGGACGCCACGGCGGAGGGAGGTAACATGGGTCCAGATAGATCCTCGTCGGACCCATTTTCGGTTTGGAAGATAGAGTTGTATACAGAGAATGGGATATTTGCGATGGCACATCCTGACTTAGACACTAACATGAGACGTCGTCTAACACCTAAACTGTAAAGGATTAGGAATCTCTTCCACCGTCTCCTTCCCTTGTGATATGAGAAATTACCTTTTTACATTGTCAACAAGTTGCTCATCCTAATCATTGAGACTTGGCAGAGAGTGTAAAGATGGGATATTTAGACCACGGTAAAAGTCCTCAAATCGAGTAGAAGAGGACTGGGTGACATTTCTGATCACGATAACTTTTGGTGCGGCGTGATTGGCGAATGTCTGGCGGAGGCTGTTACTGATGGTACCGGTTGTGGTAGACTAAATGGGTATAGCCTCAGACCACTTTGAATATGAATGAATGAGGATTAGATGGGAGATTCCTCGGATGGGCCCAGCAAGAGCGAGATCAATGTGAGACCAAGGTACGTCAGTTTGAGAGCACATGAGATCCTGACAATAAGGAAGTGCAGCTTCGTCTGTATCTTATCTAACCACTTTTGACACTGTTTTATTTGCGGAAGGCACAGGTTAAGCGGGACCGATTTCCTTGTGTTGTTTGCACTTATCATAGACCAGTGCCGGTCGCTTAGGATGGAAAACGAGTTTTGGTTTGGCTCAAATGTGGCTGCATTGGTCAAGACCTTTTAGAAACTTGATCTTTGTAGACAATTCAAGGGTTCTGGAGGCAAAAGTACAACAATCCCCATTATGTTCCTTTAGGAAGCATATTTTATTTGTCTAGTGGTCAAACAGACAAAGGGGTAGGGACTGATCGTCGCTTAACCA